>SJXQ01010761.1:0-51096 GCA_006408695.1 Aepyceros melampus
AAAAAAAATAAAATCAATGAAAGATCTCTGAATATATTTAACCAAGGAAGTGAAATATCTGCAGAATAAAACTACAAGACTTTGATGAAAGAAACTGATGACACAAAAAATTGGAAAGATGTTCTGTTCATGGCTTGGGAGAATGTTGATAAAATGTTTATACTATATAAAACCACCTATAGATTCAACCTAATCCCTACGAAAATACCCATGACATTCTTCACAAGTAGAAGAAAAATTCTAAAGTTTTTATGGAACACAAAAGGCCCAGAGAGCCAAAGCAGACCTGAGGAAAAAGGAAAAAGCCAGAGGCATCACACTTTCTGACTTCAAGTTAGACTACAAAGTTATAAACAGTATGGGACTAGCAAAAATACACACAAAGACCAATGGAATAGCATAGAGAGCCCAGAATTAAACCTCCACATATGCAGTCAACTAGTGTTTGACATGAAAGCCAAGAATACACAGTAAGGAAGAACAAATGGTTCTGGAAAAATAGGATAAACACACGAAGAACAATGATACTGCACCCTTATCTTATACCACTCACCAAAATTAACTGCAAGCGGATCCAGGATTTAAACATAAGATGAAATACCATAAAGTTCCAAGAACAAAACAATAGGGAAGAAGCTCCTTGACACTGGTCTTGGCAATGATTTTCTGGATATGACACCAAAAGCACAAACAAGAAGAATAAATATCAACAAATGAGATTACATCAAACTTAAAATGTTCGACATAGCAAAAGAATCAAAATGAAAAGTTAAGCCACAGAATGAGAGAGAAATTTTGTGAGCCATGTATTAAAAGGTTAATAACCAAAATTATATAAAGAACTCATGTAACTCAATAACAACAAAACACAGAAACAATCTATTTTAAAAATGGGCTGAGGAACTAAACAGACATCTTTCCAAAGGATATATCTAATGACCAAGAGGTATATGAAGAGATACTCAACATCACTAATCATTAGGGAGTGTGAATCAATACCACTATGATATATCACCTCACATTTAGAAGAGGTAGCATCAAGAAGACAGATTATAACAGGTGCTGGTGAGGGTGTAGAGGAAAGGGAACCCTTGTACGCTGTTGGTAGGAAGGTAAATTGATCCAACCATTATGGACAACATTTGAGAGGACTTTCAAAAAATTAAAAATAGAATTACCATATGATGTATCAGTTCTTCTTCTGGGTGTGTGTGTGTGTGTGTGTATATCCAAAGGAAATGAAAAAAGGATATTGAAGAGATACATGCACTCCTGTGTTTAGTGCATTATTATTTACAAGAGTCAAGATATGGAAACAAGTGCCCTTGAATGAATGAATGTATAAGAAAAAATACATATACAATGGAATATTATTTAGCTATGAGAAGGAAAGACATCTTGCCATTTGTATCAACAAGGAGGGACCTTGAGCATTTTATACTGAGTGAGATAAGTCAGATGGAGAAAGACAAATACTTTCTAGTATCACTTTAATATAAAAAAACAAATTCGTAAAAACAGAAAGTAACATGGTGGTTACCAGGGAACAGGGGAGGGAGATCGGACAGATGTAGTTTAAGGGTACACTCTTACAATAAGCAGTAAATAAGCACTAGATTATAGACAATAATACAGTATTATTATCATCCAACTTAAGAGACTAGAACGTAATGATCCCAAACACTTGAAAGAAAGGATAGTTATGTAATTTGCTAGGATGTGCTAATTATTGCTACAATGGTAATTGTATTGTATAAATGTATCAAATTAACATATATACCTCAAAGCTATACCTTATTCTATATCAATATTTCAATAAAAAATAAATACAAATTTAAAAGAGAAAAATCTTGTTCTCCCTAAGACATCAACATAATGTAAACATCCTTACTGAATGGACCTAGAGTCAGAAATTGGCCCACCACCTGCTTTTAATAAAGTTTTATTGAAACACAGACACACTCATCATTTAGGATTTTCTCTGCTATACCAGCAGAGTTAAGTAATCTTGATGGAGACCTTATGCTTCCTTAAAACTAACATATTGCTACCTATGCTTTTGTAGGTTTGCTGAGCTGTGTCTGGGACTAAGAAATGTTCAAGCAATGTGATACGTTTTGTTTGATGTTGTTTCAGGCATTCATCTTGTTTTTTCCTAACCAAAACTTTAGCTGCTATTTAAAAGTAGGAACCATGACTTACTTTTTGTCTGTATCTTTCATAATCCCCAGCACATAGCTGAACATAGAGCTGCTGCTGCTGCTAAGTTGCTTCAGTCGTGTCCAACTCTGTGTGACCCCATAGACGGCAGCCCACCACACTCCCCCATCCCTGGGATTCTCCAGGCAAGAACACTGGAGTAGCTTGCCATTTCCTTCTCCAATTCATCAAAGTGAAAAGTGAAAGTGAAGTTGCTCAGTTGTGTCTGACTCTTAGTGACCCCACGGACTGCAGCCCACCAGGCTCCTCCATCCATGGGATTTTCCAGGCAAGAGTACTGGAGTGGGGTGCCATTGCTTAGCAGGTACTCTTAAATACTTGATTGCTTTCTCTGCTGAAAGTGTACTTTCACAGAATTTTTTTGGTTTGCTTGTAACAAAGAATATCTATTGATTCAAAGTAATGAAGTGTCTAAATACGCGTGTTTATTCATCGCATTGGGATAATATGTGAATGTACTGGAATTACCGTTGTGAGTGAAAGAAATCAATTTTCTATACCCTTTATATTACATTACAGAGATGACCCTACATTTCTATCTATTCTGCACATTTGCTTTTTAGAAGAGAACAGTTTTTTTTCACCAACTCACTGAAGTCATTGTTATTTCACGACTAGGTAATATGAGATTACTTTACTCTTTAGAATGAACTTTCTGTGCTGGAAAAGCCTCTCACTTTGCAGGGGGAAACATTAAGGTCAGTGTCTGTGGCTCTCAAGGGATTTTGCTCACCTTGACATAGAAAGAAATTAAAAAGAAACAAATTCATATTGGAAAGAGCAATAAAAATTAGTGCACAATCTAGCTCTAAGGAAGACTCACTAGGCATAGAGAATTTGCTGAAAGTGAATTCACTGAAATCTACTATCAACTTTAAACAACACACTTTCTCTTTCATTTGTGCAGAGTGCCTGCAGATTTATACATGAACACCTTTGCTAAAATTCAATGCAAGGATGGGCTGTGCCTATTTGCCATGGGAATGTTGAGAGAACTTGAATTTATTTCTGTTGGCCCTTCTGTGTCTAATGCCTTATGGTTCTTGTCATCTTGTTTGGCAAAAAGGATGGCCAAGCATTCATTGATGTACATTCAAATTTTTCCCACATCTTGGCAAATGTGATTAGTGCTGCACTGAACATATGACTATGGGACTACTGGTGTATCTTTGAGATCCTGATTTTGGTTCTTTTGGATGAACACCCAGAAGTGGGATTGCTTGATTATCTCGTAGTTCTATTTTTAATTTTTTGAGGCATCTCCATACTGTTTTCCATAGCGGCTGTGTCATCTTCTGTTTCCACCAACAGTATACAAGGTCCCAGTTTCTCCATATCCTTACCAGTACTTATTTTGAGTATTTGTGGGGACAGTACTGTATTGTACAATTAAATTTGTTAAAGGTGTAGATCCTATCTTAAGTGCTCTTATCACAATAAAACTTAAAAGAACCAACCAATATTGGGTGTCTATCACTGTGGTTAATATTTGTAGTATTTGTTTTGCATATGTATTACACTTAATGTTTGGCTCTGTGAAAATAGCAATTTAGCTTCCATTCTTGAAATAGTAAAATCTGCGTGGAACTAAGATCTATTAAACAAATACAGTTTCTGTGCAGCAAGCAAATTATTTCTTGTGCTACTGTTCATAAATAATGGAGCATTGTGAAATGAATACTTAAAGAAATACAAACCTATTAAAATAATGCACCATTTGCCTAAGTTTATGCAGTTAGCAGGATTTACTATAGCTGCAAATTATTTCAACATTGACTGCAGTATTCTATAAATTTAATGTGTGGATAATTCGGCAAGCAGCCCATTAACAAAACAAAATTGGAGAAGCACTGACTTGTTTTCATCTATAATACTTTCCCTAAGGTAGAAGTATAAACCATTTTTGTCATTTTTGTAATGTTATAGACTTCTGTAGACAGACTAATGTATTTGATACTTCTTAACCTTTCTGTCGGAGAAGGCAATGGCACCCCACTCCAGTACTCTTGCCTGGAAAATCCCATGGATGGAGGAGCCTGGTAGGCTTCAGTCCATGGGGTCGCTAAGAGTTGGATATAACTGAGTGACTTCACTTTCACTTTTCACTTTCATGCATTGGAGAAGGAAATGGCAACCCCCTCCAGTGTTCTTGCCTGGAGAATCCCAGGGACGGGGGAGCCTGGTGGGCTGCCGTCTATGGGTCACACAGTGTCGGACACGACTGAAGTGACTTAGCAGCAACCTTCTTATAGAATTATATCTAAGCACTATACATTTCTCTGTGTGTGTATACACACACACACAGGCACACACATATATATATACACATATACACACACACATGGGTCAGGAAGATCCCCTGGAGAGAGGAATGGCAAGCCATTCCAATATTCTTGCCTGAAGAATTCCATGGATGAGTAGCCTGTTGGGCTGTAGTCCATAGGGTTGCAAAGAGCTGGATATGATTGAGCGACTAACACTTTCACTTCTTCATGTGTGTTTATAGATACACATATGTATGTATATGTGCATATATGTATGTGTATATCTGTATACACATATATGAGTGTGTGTATATATATGTGTTTTATGTGTGTGTTTAATACATATGAAAAAAGTTCTTAGATTACAAAGAGGTCATTTCTGTGTGTGTGTATACACACACACACAGGCACACACATATATATATATACACATATACACACACACATGGGTCAGGAAGATCCCCTGGAGAGAGGAATGGCAAGCCATTCCAATATTCTTGCCTGAAGAATTCCATGGATGAGTAGCCTGTTGGGCTGTAGTCCATAGGGTTGCAAAGAGCTGGATATGATTGAGCGACTAACACTTTCACTTCTTCATGTGTGTTTATAGATACACATATGTATGTATATGTGCATATATGTATGTGTATATCTGTATACACATATATGAGTGTGTGTGTATATATGTGTTTTATGTGTGTGTTTAATACATATGAAAAAAGTTCTTAGATTACAAAGAGGCTTTATTTCTCCTCTTTAAAAATTTTTAAAATTTTATTGGCGTATAATTGTTTTACAATGCTGTGTTAGCTTTCACACTTCTTAAAAAATCCAGAGAGAAGGTGTGGGGTGGGAGGGGGGAGGTGGGGGTCGGGATTGGGAGTTCATGTACGCTCGTGGCTGATTCATGTCAATGTATAGCAAAACGAATACAGTATTGTAAAGCAAAACAAACTAAAAAATAAAAATTAATTAAAAAAAAAACTGTTGGTTTGTACATCTTAAAACTTAGAAACCCAAAGTGGATCATGTTTTTATTTTATTTTTTGTTGTTGTTGTTGTTTTTTGCCCTGGACTGTTGCTCTTGGGTTAGTTCCATTTTGATGAAATCTGTCATTGATAGAAGAGAGTTCAAGCTTCTCTAAACCAATTAAAATGTTTTTGCCTCAGGAGGTAAATAAAAGCACATGATAGAACTAAAGCTGAATGGAGGGTGGTAATCAGTATAGTAGTTCGGTATTGAACAATATTGAGCACCATAACAATAACACCTAATAAATCATTCTGAAAGGTACATTGGATATATTTTTTTCAAAGACAAATAAAGTATACTCATGAGGATCAAAATGATGCCTATGTTATTTTTACAGTCTATTTTAGAAAGTATTGAAGATTTCTCCTAAATAAACTTTACATGCCTTTGTTATATGAAACATTCCTCCAAATATTTGAAGCCTGTCATAGTATACTTACACACATAATGAAGTGAGATGTAAATAAATTTAAAGATTTATGTAAATTTATTTGGAGCCCTACTTAAATAATTTTAAAGTCTGTCTGTTTAAAAAATATTTGTTCTACTTTGATCACAAAAGAAATTTTAGTGTTGAATTCAAAGCAGAGCTATTATTACTTTTTCTTTTAAGAATATCATAGTTTCTGTTTAGTTTTTGAAAATGGGACTGTTCCACTGTTTTCAAAATAACATTAACCTTAATGGTTTGCTTCTGTCTTTTCTTACTGCCTTTTTTTTTTTTTGGTAAGAACTTTTCAATTATTTATGACTTAATGATTATAATGCCATGATTAGAAGATGGTGACTCTGAAACAATTTATGCACATAGTGGTTTTTAAGAAACATGTTTGGTCCATTTAATCATTTGCTTATCCATCCATTTATCTGTCTATTCATCCATTCATTCTTCCACCTACTCATCATCTATCCACTCAACCATCTTCTATTAACCATCTACTTATCATCCATCCATTCACTCTTCTATCCACCCGCCCATTCTACCATTATTCATTCAATGTTTTTGAGCCCCTGCTATGACAGGCACTTTATATATACATAAATACCACATACGTATACAAATATATACATATATATAATATTACATTTTCTGTATCCATTTGTCTGTTTAGGGATACTTAGGTTGTTTTTGTATCTTGAGAACTATAAATAACACTGGTATGAACATTGTCAGTGCATGTATCCTTTTGAATTAGTGTTTTGGTTTTCTTTGGATATACACCCAGGAGTGGAATTGCTACATTATGCCTTCATTTAATTTGCTAATACTTTACTGATTCATGTCGATGTGTAGCAAAACGAATACAGTATTGTAAAGCAAAACAAACTAAAATAATAAAAATTAATTAAAAAAAAGATTTTTCATGATTATTTACAGCTGATATTTGCTTATTACTCTTTTTTACCTTTAATAGTTTTTTTCTCTCTTTTTAATAGTGAGATGCCTTAATCAATCCAAGCTGCTATAACTGAATACCCTAGATTGGATGGCTTAAAACAGCAGAATTTTATTTTGCACAGTTTTTGAGGCTGTGATGTCTAAGATCAAGGCACCAGCATATTCAGTGTCTGGTGAGAGCCTGCTTCCTGATTCATAGACAGACTTCTTCTTGTGTCCTCACTTGGTAGAAGAGGGTTGAGGGGGTTCTCTGGGGTCTCTTTTACAAGGGCACTAATTCTATCAGGAGGACTCCACTCTCAGGACCTAAGGACCTTTCAAAGGCTCAAGTCTAAATACCATTACATTGAGGACAAGATTCCAACTTGTGAATTTTTTTTGGGGGGGGTCACAAATATTCAGTAGTGAGCATGAGGCAATTTTTGTTTTATAAAAGAAGTTGTGATGCTTTCTGTTTTTTTTTTTTCTTTGTTACTGAGAGCTCCTCAATCATCTGTTTAGGAATTCCTGTTCCTTCCAAAGTCAACATTTTTAAACCTAGAATTTTGTTAATGTTTCATAGTACATGTAGAACTCAAATGCCTTATAGTAAATACAGTTCTGCCCAACCGCATCTAGAAATATTGAATCCTGCCTCCATCTAACTTGGAATACCAGGTCAAGCTGTATATGTGAATCCCAAGTACAGGTGGCAACACTCTCCATTCTAGGGCTGCTGGAAGTTTGGTTGAAGCCATCGTGGCTGGCATTTACCTGCTGAGCTTATGCACCTGGTGTTTGCTTATTGGAACCTGAGTGGCCAACATCTGCCCAGGCGACACTGTGCACATCCCCCTTGTTGAGACCCATGCTGCTTCTAGAGCTTGCACATTTGCTAAGGCCTTTGATATCACTTAAAGGAGGTCACATTCTTGAGTTGTATATTTATAGTCTGGCAAACGCAACCCTGCCTCTATATAACAGCTCCTGTCTGTAGACAAAAGGCTCAGTGATCCCCAGGGGCAAAAGCACCAGGAACTGTACTAAATACATGAAAAATAAAGAAACACAACTGAAAAAAAAAAAGATACATGGCCCCCAAAAAGTCTCCTAAACTTTCAAGGTCATGTCCTAAAGTCCAAATGAAGCTGCATTCTCTAGCCTAATTTGGCTTCTCCATATTGTTCTTTCAATCTCTACATTCAAATCTTTATGTATTTGTCAGGGTTCCCTACCCAAAGTACTGGACCATAATATCACCATGGGATAAATTTATTCTCTCCTTACCCAAACTCCCCATCAAGGAAAGAGCCTAATTCTCTAGCTCTTATGGTTTGGATGAGACAGCAGAACATTGGTCTCCTGCAAGTAGCTGAGTCCCTTCCATCTGGGAAAAAGGGATAAAACTGATGAACAAAAGGTCAGGATGTGCTGTGAATTGGGCGAGAACAGGAAGGGGAAACAGCTCTTTCTCTTTCACCTGCTCCTGCCCATGTTTACTAGCTTGCTTGAGTCTGTCTTTAATATCTGCTGTATTTTCCCCACTGCACTTATAGTAACGTTTTCTTCACTACTGCTAATTTTCTGTACCCTGAGTTTTGTCCTCTACTGTTATTTAGAGCATTCCTGTATTCTTTTTTTTTTTAATTTAACCTGTTTTTCCCATCTTAGTATGTTCTATTCCCAGACTATTCTGACACCCTATTCCTGTTTCTTAATGGCTATAGCTTCCTACATTCTCTGGAGTTCATAAACAGTTTCACACTTCAATACAAAATTTTGTTGTGTATCACATAGTGGATCAGTGTCAAAGGCGCATGGATATTCTTTCTTTCTCTTTTTCTGCAGTATTTAATTCACAGTTTCCTCTTTAGCCCTTTCTGCTTCAGCTCCTACTCATGCTCAAGTGTAGAAATCTTTCCTGACTCATTATTTTTAGACAAAATCTTATGGGTAAATTGCATTTCATCTTGTTCTTTGCCTGACTGTTTGGCACTTTAATTCCTCCTCAGATCTATGATTGTAGAACAGATTGAAACGTACAGGTCTTGGTCATTTCCTAGTTTCCAGCCCAGTTGTAATTCTGTTCAATAGAAGCACCAGTGTCCAGCTCCCTGGTTCTTAGGGACTCTGGTAGGATACATGAAACTCTAACTTCTATTAACTGTAGTCAGTTGTACTAGAATTCATCCCCCAGCTGCCTTCAGAATATTGCTTTGGCTATACATTATCAACATGAATTTAACTACCAAGGCATTTGCTTTTGAAACTGAGAAGGAGTGGGGCTCTGGGGTACAAAAGTCCATGTTCCTCACTTCTTGATTATAGGAAATGGGCTTCATTCAGCCTCCATGACCTTCCCTGAGCTCCAAGGGGCAGGTTCAAATAATTGTTAATTAGGGAAGTGGGGTGGGCATGTGGAGACAAGGGAGGAACAATCAAAAGGAACAATTGTACAGCCGTGGGGGAAGGGTCCTGGTCCCCCCTTCAAGGGACACGCACAACATCTTTGAGCTGTTTTGCAGGGACTGAAACCCCCACTAGGCAGGAGAAGTTAATGGAATGTTGCTAACAAGCTTGTAGACCCTAGACTGGTTGGAACCAGAAGGTTGATGATGCTGACTCCCACTGACTATGTTTTAAAAATACTGTGTTAAAATGATAGAGGTTCATCTTCTATAGAACTTTTCAACAGCTTTAAAATGCCAGTGTATATGCGTTGTGAGCTACCAAGAGGTATAACCAAGCATCACACCCTTTACGTGTTTGAGCATGAACCTATGCAATATTATTCTTGCACAGTGTTCCACAGATCATTTAAGAAAGAGTACATTCACTGTGTACTCTGTATTTAAATGGCCCAGAGTCCTTACTACTCTCTGGTCACAAGGAAGACGCTTAGATACACTTAATTTATTCAGCCTTCCTGGTTATCATTTTCTGCACTTCTGCAGAAAGACGTTTAGCTCTTGACCTCATGTTAAGCTTATTGACTACATCTTTTAAAAATTATTGTTCAGTTCAATCACACAGTTTGATTCAGTTCCAAGGTCTCCATGTAATATATAAACAAAGCAAGGGTCAATGAATTTTTTTATTCACATACATGATCGCATGTAGTCTTCTGTATCTGCTTTATCAACTCTTAATGTTTAAGACTAAAAATTTTGCTATATATAATTAGAAGCACACATATACATTTGTGCCATAGTGTTATACCTTATAAGAACTTGATACTTACTGATTGATTAATGATACTAATACCTAAAGATGACAGAATTCAATGTTTGGCTCTGGTTATTTTAATATGATCTCTAGAGCTAAATATAAAACAAATTTTACTCTAGAGCTCAGTAAAACAAACTGGAACATATATTGTTTTATTGTATATATTAATTAAATCTAGACTCAATATTGATTTTGCAAGTGTTATAGAGAAATAAATTAGACATCTGTAGAAAAAAGTGTTATGTCTTTAATAAAATGCTTTAAAAAATAAACTAAAAGATATTCAAGATTTGAAGAACTTTAACAAGAATTTAGAACCATTTCAGTAAAATGAAGATAAGATTATTTTGCATTAAATTAAAGACAAGAGAAGGCCATTCAGGTAATAAAGTTCTTTTATGGCTCAGTTCAGTTCAGTCGCTCAAAACATTAAGTAAAACAAATAAAACTGAAAATAAAAATTCCTTTGTAACTTTTATCCTTGACCTCACAAAATGAGAAGCTCTGAAATGTGAGTCATGTGATAATGCTAAGAATTCTTTCAATATTTTTGACAGTGAGATCTTTTTAAGAAGTTGCTTTCAAAGTCATTTAAATAAGAAGGCAAATATGTACAACCTTAAACTGCCAAAATTACACCCTGATTTCTCTCCCATATTACATATTTATTTTATTAAGTTTATTTAGCCTGGGCTTACTTCATAACATCATTTAGCTGAATGTACAAGTGCAGCCTTTATTATGTACAGGTGGGAAATTATTTTCTGGGCCTGAGATGGAGCCATAATTTCATCTCTTCGGAGGAATTGAAGAAATGTGTCTGGTCTTGTTAGATGCTCGAGCTATAGCAGATTTCTGTGCCAACATCATCAAACTGGCGGAGGAACTGACTCTGGAGCCCCCAGTCTGTGACCTGAGCTGAAGCTTTAGCAATAAATTGAAAAGTCAAGGGAACACAGAAAGTATATGAAGAGCTTTAATTAGCGTATTCAAGACAAAATACTGTATTAGCTTTTTATTGCTTACAGCATATTAACACAAATGAAGTAGCTTAAAACAACACACACTTGTCATCTGAGAGTTTCTATGGGATAGATGTCTAGGCATGGCTTAGCTGGGTCCATTGCCTAAGGTCTCATATGGCTGTAACTAAGGTGTTGGAGGAAATGCATCCTCACCCAGAAACTTGACAGAGGAAAAGCCCTTTCCCAAGGTCACTCAGATCAATGGCAGAATTCATCTTCTTTAAGGTTGTAGGACTGATGTCCCTGATCTACCGGCTGTCAGCTGCCCTCAGCATCCAGAGGTCACCCACAACTCTTTGCCAAGTGGAATCTCAGACATAGCTCCTTAAATTCTTCAAACCCAACTAGGAAGGGAGGGTCTTTGGAATGTGACTGCTACAAAGACAGGATCTTATGTAATGTAACATAATCATAAGAATGATATTCTCTCATCTTGGCCATATTCTGTTGGTTAGAAGAGAGTCACAGGTCCTGCCACTCAAGAAGGGATTATGCAAAAGTGGGACTGACCACCAAGAGGTGAGGATCATGGGGGGACAACCTCTGAGTCTGATGTCACAAATACTGGGTTCTTACTTAAGGAAGATCTCCTCTAAAAAATTCTTAGCGTTTAATAGAGTGGCATCAAACATGAATATAAGAAAATGGTGACTCTCCTGCTCCCTACTCCTGGGCATATGCACAGACAAAATTATAATTCAAAAGATGCATGCACCTCTGTGTTCATAGAAGTTCTATTTACAATACCTAAGACATAAGACATGGAAACAACCTAAATGTCCATTGACAGATGAATGGATAAAGTGGATGTGCTATATGTATTTACGTGTGTGTGTGTGTATTACTCAGTCATGGAGAAATGAAATAATGCCTTTGCAGCAACATGGATGGCCCTAGAGATTATCATACTTAGCGAAGTAAGTCAGAAAGAGAAAGATAAAGACCATGTGATATCACTTGTACAGTGAAAGTGAAGTTGCTCAGTCATGTCCGACTCTTTGTGACCCCATGGAGTGTATAGCCCACCAGGCTCCTCCATCCATGGGATTCTCCAGGCAAGAATACTGGAGTGGGTTGCCATTTCCTTCTCCAGGGGCTCTTCCCAACCCAGGGATTGAACTCAGGTCTCCCACATTGCAGGCAGACGCTTTAACCTCTGAGCCACCAGGGAAGCCCTAAAGTGGAATCTAAATATATGGAGAAATGAAATAATGCCATTTGCAGCAACATGGATGGCCCTAGAGATTATCATACTTAGCGAAGTAAGTCAGAAAGAGAAAGATAAAGACCATGTGATATCACTTGTACAGTGAAAGTGAAGTTGCTCAGTCATGTCCGACTCTTTGTGACCCCATGGAGTGTATAGCCCACCAGGCTCCTCCATCCATGGGATTCTCCAGGCAAGAATACTGGAGTGGGTTGCCATTTCCTTCTCCAGGGGCTCTTCCCAACCCAGGGATTGAACTCAGGTCTCCCACATTGCAGGCAGACGCTTTAACCTCTGAGCCACCAGGGAAGCCCTAAAGTGGAATCTAAATATGGCACAAATGAACTTATCTACAAAACAGAAAGAGACTCACAAACATAGAGAGCAGACTTGTGGTTGCCAAGGGGGAGGGGAATGGAGGCCGGAAGGATTGAGAGTTTGGGATTAACAGATACAAATTAGTATATTAGGATGGATAAACAACAAGGTCCTACTGTATACCACAGAGAACTATATTCAATATTCTATGATAAACCACAATGGGAAAGAATATGAAAGAGAATAACGTATATATGTGTATACAAACCACTTTGCTGTATGCAGAAATTAACACATTGTAAATCAACTATACTTCAAAAATTCTTTTTAAAAAGAAAGAAAATGATGTTTGTCACAATTTTGCAATGTTTTAATGATTTCATGACTCTGCTTGTGAAACTGAAATTTCTGTGTTTCCCAAGCGACTTCAGAGGTCAATGAGTAAGTTCTTTGGTGAGATAGTAACAGTGTCTTATCACTCAACCAGACTGTTTTTTGCATGCTACAGTTTCTGTTACTAATTTGCCAGTTTGTTGATCTCCTATGACATAAATATAAATATTTACACTTAGTAAGAAATGAAACACTGAACTCAAAACTTAATTGTTTGGTGAGAAAAAAAAATCACACCTTTGCAAAATTAGTTGAACTAGTATAGGGACATTGTGGAGTAAAATTTTAAACAATGAAGTTTTTAAAATTGAAGGAAATTTTACAGATAGTGAAGTACATTTCAGTCAGATGCTCTACTGTTTGAACCACTAGGGAAGCCCATATAGTGAAGCACCCAGGTCTCAAGCACACAGTTTGGTGAGTTTTGACAAATACAAACATCTGACTTATCAACACCCCAGTCAAGAAGTAACGTATGTCTATCACCCCAGGAAGTTCACAAGCTCCCTTCCAGATAATTCCTATTACCCCTAGATAACCATTCTTCTGATGCTTATCATCATAGACTATTTTGCTTGTACTTTAAAAATTGTTTTAAACAGTTAAGATAAAATTGAAGTATATTACACACATATTTCAAGTGGACAATGAGATGAGCTTCTACATGTATCTATACCAGTATAACCATCACCACAATAAAAACTAAAAACATTTCTGTCACTCCTAAAAGCTACTCACATTTCTTTTATAAATCTGTCTTCTCTGTGTTTCATCATTGTTGCCCCAGGCAACAAATTATTTGCTTTCTAACACTGTAGATTAGTTTGGATATTCTATAATTTAAAAACATGCTCAGCCATCATTAGACATCAAGGATATTCAAGTTAAAACCATAATGAGATATATTATAAACTCACTAGGATGATTAAAAAATTACAAACTAACCACTTCAAGAGTTGATAAGAATGTGGAACAGGTGGAATTCTGTTGCTGATGGGAATACAGCATGGTACAACCACCTTGGAAAACGGTTCAACAGTTTCTTAAAAATGGATATGTTTACCTATTACAGAATTCAACTGTTCTACTGCTAGGTTTTTACCCAAGAGAATAAAAACATACATTTACACAAATGTCCACAGCAGCTTCACTTGTTATAGGCAAAAGCAAAGTTGAAAATAGCCCAAATGTCCCTGGACAGGTGAATGAATAAACAGACTGGAATGATCACCCAACAAAACACTACTCAGCCATAAAAGTGAATGAAGAATTGATACATGCGACAAAATGAATCTCAGAATTCCTATGCTGCATAGTAGTTTTCTATAGTTCTTCTTTCTTTTTTTTTAAAAAATTTTGGCAATGCCATGCAGCTGTGGGATCTTAGTTCCCAAACCAGAGATCAAACACTTGCCTGTTGCAGCAGAAGGGTGGAGTCTCTACCACTGGACCATCAGGGAAGTCCAGTTTTCAGTTTTCTCTATTTTAAATTTCATACACATGGGAAGGTTGCAGCATTTGCACTGTTGTGTCTGCCTTCCTTTGCTCCACAAAGATTTGTTCGCATTGTTGCTAATTCAGTAGGGTATCCTCTTCATTCTCAAATAACTGACTTTGAAATTAAAATACTCTTTAAAATCATATAGAGGTTATATGCACATGTAACAGTAATGTGCATGTATGTCAATAACCTCAGATATGCAGATGACACCACCCTTATGGCAGAAAGTGAAGAAGAGCCAAAGAGCCTCTTGATGAAAGTGAAAGAGGAGAATGAAAAAGTTGGCTTAAAGCTCAACATTCAGAAAACGAAGATCATGGCATCTGGTCCCATCACTTCATGGCAAATAAATGGGGAAACAATTGAAACAATAAAAGACTTTATTTTGGGGGCTCCAAAATCACTACAGATGGTGACTGCACACATGAAATTAAAAGACACTTACTCCTTGGAAGGAAAGTTATGACCAACCTAGATAGCATATTCAAAATCAGAGACATTACTTTGCCGACTAAGGTCCATCTAGTCAAGGCTGTGGTTTTTCCAGTGGTCATGTATGGATGTGAGAGTCGGACTGTGAAGAAAGCTGAGTGCTGAAGAATTGATGCTTTTGAACTGTGGTGTTAGAGAAGACTCTTGAGAGTCCCTTGGACTGCAAGGAGATCCAACCAGTCCATTCTGAAGGAGATCAACCCTGGGATTTCTTTGGAGGGAATGATGCTGAAGCTGAAACTCCAGTACTTTGACCACCTCTTGGGAAGAGTTGACTCACTGGAAAAGACTCTGATGCTCCGAGGGATTGGGGGCAGGAGGAGAAGGGGATGACAGAGGATGAGATGGCTGGATGGCATCACTGACTCAATGGATGTGAGTCTGAGTGAACTCCAGGAGTTGGTGATGGACAGGGAGGCCTGGCGTGCTGTGACTCATGGGGTTGCAAGGAGTTGGACACGACTGAGCAACTGAACTGAACTGAACTGAGGGCTATTAAGTTAACTGAAAAAGAGACCTTTTATTGAGACTTTTATTAATGCCTGAAGTCAAACAATATTTTCTTAAAACAAAACAACACCTTAAAATTCTTCAAAGCATACTCACAATGCGTCTGAGTCCTATTTCTTCAATCTCACAATATTGTTTCTTATGCAACGTATAGTTTCTTAAGACTGTATTATTAGAGAACAGCTTCTTCAAACTGGTTGATTCACACACACTGTTGTTGTTTAGCTGCTAAGTTGTGTCCGACTCTTTTGCAGCTCCATGGAGTGTAGCCTGCCTGGCTCCTCTGTCCATAGGATTTCCCGGGCAAGAATACTGGAGTGGGTTGCCATTTCCATCAAACCCAGGGATTGAACAAATGTCTCCTGCATTGCAGGTGGATTCTTTTACAGCTGAGCCACCAAGGAAGCCCTCCCCCCATCCCACACACGTCTTCTGTTAGACTATCTGCTTTGTCATTGCCATAGTCCTTGAGATATTGAACACTTGATCCACAGCTCATGCAGTTCAATATTCAAAAAACAAACAACCCAATCGAAAAATGGGCAGAAAACCTAAACAGACATTTTCCCAAAGACAACATACAGATGTTCAACACACACATAAAAAGATGCTTAAACTCGCCCATTATTAGTGAAACGCAAATCAGAACTATGGGGAGTTATCACTTCACACCAGTCAGAATGGCCATCATCAAGAAATCTACAAACAATAAATGCTGGAGAGGGTGTGGAGAAAAGGGAACCCTCTTGCACTGCTGGTGGGAATGCAAATTGATACAGCCACTATGGAGAACAGTAAGGAAGGAGAGGGTGGGATGAACTGAGAGAGCAGCATTGACATGCACACACTAACGTGTGTAAGTAGATGCTAGTGGGAAGCTGCTGTATAACACAGGGAGCTCAGCTCTGTGATGACCTAGAAGGGGTGGGGTGGGAAGGAGGCTCAAGAGGGAGGGGATGTGTTTGTGTGTGTGTGTGTGTGTGTGTGTATGTATAGGTACATATATACACACACACACACTTATGGCCAATGCATATTGTATGGAAGAAACTAACACAACACTGCAAAGCAATTATCCTCCAATTAAAATAAAAAATACTTACAGATGCAAAAAAATAAAATAAAAAAGAAAGGAAAAAACCATTGCTTGATCCTAGGTCATCAGAATTACACCTGTCTACTGTTTTTTCAGTGTTCATGACATCTTGGTTTGGCATTAAGTTCTTGTATTACGTCTGGTATTAAGTTCCTGGTATTAAGGGTCACTCCTTTTTCATTTAAGGATTTTATATATGAATCTTTTGTATGAAAGATATGTGAGGGCTTTCTCTCAGACTTACCTTTTCTAATATTCTTCAGGGTCAAACACAGTCCATGGATATTGCTAAAACTTTCTGAACATTCATCTGTTCTAAGAAAAAGGTAATTTCTGACTGAGCCCATCAGGGCAGTTTCACCTAAAAGAGATTTTGGCAAGCAAGATCCATGTGATGTCAAAGATGCAGGCTTTCCTTCAAATCTCCCTCACAACACTCCAAATTTTACTGCATCTGGCTTGTAGCTACTCTTCAGAATTGTTTAATGTTGTAACCATTTCCTATTCTATTGAAATTAGATTCTTTTTTGTTTTAACGATTGTTTTGCATTTTGTTTCATAGAAGATAATAGGGTAGAAAGGCTCTTAATGCACAGCCTGATATTTTGACTACTTTAAAAGTGGTTGAGAAGATATTGACAAGATTAAAACACAGCTATTTTAGGTAAAGGAGTGAGTTAATATTTACTGAACATGAACTGTGTCTTCTCTGGTGGCTCAGATGGAAAAGAATCTGCCTGCAATACAGCACACTCGCATTTACTGAACGTGAAATATATGGCAGTCTACCCTGTTGCCTATTCTGAGGTTGGAAAGAATATTCACATTTTTACAAATAAGTAAACAGCGATGCTGACTAGAATGAATGGTGGAGAAGAAACTGGAAGAATCCATGCAAGATGACAAATGATCTTCCCACAGAAATGGAATTTCAGGAGAGGGAAGGAAGGGAATGACTTGAGAGGAAGGAGAAAGCTGGAGGAACTTTGGCACAGATGAATTGTGTAGACAAGCAGAAAACCATAAAGATTTCCAAGAAAGGCAGTAAGTTAGGGCTGAAAACTCAAGGTAAAGAAGAGTTGCTCAAAAGCATTTGGGGGGAAATTTTGCCATGTTTTGTGTAATGTAGTTCGTGTTTCACTGTCTCCTCAAAAGGTGTTCACTAAAAGCTTACATTATTTTTCATGACTTTTTGAATCCATCTGTGTTTCAAATTTGACCCTGGGATAAAACTGTCAGTGAGTGATTCAATCCTTGAAAAAAGCTGGGTGATATTACTGTTTCTCTTTTAAAAAAATAGCCTTTTGGTATTTCCTAGAGGTTCTGTGCAGAGAAGGTGATGGCACTCCACTCCAATACTCTTGTCTGGAAAATCCCATGGACGGAGGAGCCTGGTAGGTTGGAGTCCATGGGGTCGCGGAGAGTCGGACACGACTGAGCGACTTCACTTTCACTTTTCACTTTCATGCTTTGGAGAAGGAAATGGCAACCCACTCCAGTGTTCTTGCCTGAAGAATCCCAGGAACAGGGGAGCCTGGTGGGCTGCCGTCTATGGGGTCCCACAGAGTAGGACACAACTGAAGCGACTTAGCAGCAGCAGCAGCAGCAGCAGTTCTGTGACTTCTTTAAGCTGGGAGCAAGTTTTTAATATACCTCCTACAAGGTTGAGCCTTTTCTATGGATACTTTAAAAAATATTAAGCGTCACTATTTAAAATATCATTAAAAAGGGCCAAAAGCTTATTTAGCACAAATTTAAGCCTCCTAATAAATTCAACAGAAACCCATAATTTAGTCCAGTATTGAGTTATGAAATAAAGGTTTTAAATTCTACACATTAAAAAATAATCTTCTAATTAATATTTTAGTATGCCTTTTAAGTGACATTTTTTCTGACAAAGTAATACATTTATCACATAAAATCTGACTAATACAAAAAGTATAAAGAAGGAAATTAAAAGCACCCATAATCTTGTCACAGTGAATATTTTGTAGCATATTGCTTTATACATGTATATATCTGTGTTTTATATGTGAATACATTCATTTAAAAATCTACTTTTACTTGATGTATTTTTATATCTCTGCATTTAAAATTACACCCTTAAGATATAATTTTAAGTGTTTTCATAGCTATAGTCTTTGAAAGGTAATCTATATTTCATTTAAACAGTCCCTTATTTTATACATAGTCATGGGATGAGTATCATTGAATATACATATTTCTTTTCAGCACAATTTATTTCATTCCAGTTATCCTATAACTGGCAATTTGGCAATGTTATTTTAATTGTTTCTAGTCTTTTCCTATCTTCCATCTTACCCTTCCTACTTACCAACACAAACAAACCAGATATTTTGCTTTAATATTTGCCCTTTGCTTTCTTTCTCATCTAAGAGGTTATTTCTTGGTTCCACAACTTTTTTTTTTTAATTTGGGTATAACTGCTTTACAGTGTTGCGTTAGTTTTTTGCTATACAACAAAGTGAGTCAGCTATGTGTATACATATATTCCCTTCATCTTGGGCCTCCCTCCCACCACCTTCCACTTCCACTGTGCTAGCTCATCAGAGCTCTGAGCTAAGCTCCCAGTGCTACACAGCAGCTTCCCACTAGCTATTTTACACATGGCAATGTACATATATCAATCCTAATCTCCCAACTCATCCCACCCTCCCCTTCCCAATTTTGTAAGTTTAATGATACTGAAATCAAGCCTTAGTATAGTCTCTTGTATACAGTAGGTGATTTAAAAAGTGCAAACCTAGCTGTGATTCATGGGGTCACAAAGAGTCAGACACGACTGAGTGACTGAACTGAAACCTAGCCTATTCTAGGCATTTAGTAAATAATGAAAGAAATAATTGTAATTGAGCACAAAAAAAGTTTAATTTTACTTATTTTACCTTGAGCTATGATGATATAGATCTTATTATGTTGAAACACAAACATCTACTTGATTGGCTTTTCTTGGACTCTTATTAAAGTCTGAACATGTGTGTGCATGTGTGCTGCCCTTAATTCAAAGAAACAATCTAGTAAATTTTCCCTCTCCTTCCACTGGCTTAGCATGTAGCTATTAAAAACATTGTTTATTCACAGCACACTTGAATTTTACTTAACTTTAGCTTGGAATTAGAAAAAAAAAGGACTGATACAATGACAGAAGTAATTTAAAACTATTCAGAACTGGATAGAAATTTACCTTGTTTCATCACATTTATAATACAACATTACTATATCCATTGAGAGAAGGTTGCTTGAAAATTATGAGTAGTTATGTACAAAGCTAGTTCTTGAATTTCAAAGGTTTCAGAGTAATCTTGTGTGCAAAAGCCTCTGAAAGAATGCAGAACGAAAGAATTACAGAGCTATATTCTAATATCAAAATTAAATGTACATTATGCCAACATGATAGAAAAATTAGGCACTAGAACATTTCAGGATGTTAAAGGATGGATAGATACACTTTAAGAGGTTTGAGTTTTAGCATTAGCTACATTATTTCCAATTAACAATAAGAACATATTGATATCCTTTCCATTAGTGCAGAGGTAAAAGTATTTCTTCACTAATAATAATAAATGGTAGTGTTTAGCATATAAATGGTACAAGCTCTTAAATTACCTTTACTTGTGCTATATGAGTGCAGCCAAAGAGAATTTAATGCATTTTTTACTTGGTGCAATTTTATCTTGCTCATACAATGTGAGGCGAGTAATAATGATATTCTAATATTAATATAAGTACAAAATATACATATTGATGAATAATAGGCATGTTTTTTGGACCTCCTTGCCAAGTCATATTAAAATGACAAATAATTGCAATTGCTTCGCGGAGAAATGGTGCAGGATCGTAGTCAAAAGCACATTAGGGACCAACAGTGTCCATTTGTTATCCTTTGTCAAGAAAACATGGCTGCTAATGAAAGTGACTGAGAGAACGTTGATTGAGGACACTGACACCCACAGCATTCCCTCGGCAAGAGTCATGGCATGAGTATTAATAAGAGGATTGAAAGTTGAAGGTGGAGCTCTGGTTCCTAACATCTCTGTATAATCTTGATTTTCTTTGTGTTTGTATTTTAAATAAAGCCTGGTACTTTCTGAGGGCTGAGGGGGGAGCGTGGCTATGGGGGAAAAAATTACAGTATAAAATGTAGTGGAACCATGACATCCCAAAGACATTCCAGGGTCAGCGTGTCCAGAAAGGATTCCCCAGGTAACTTGAGGCAATGTTATTTAAAAGCTGAACAGCTCAGATCAGAATCTGAATGCCTCCAAAAAAGAGAAAAGTTTTGCTATTTCTGTACTCAACTTGTTAAGCCCTCTTTTCCCTCTTAATTGCCTTATCTTTTTGAAAGTGATGGTCTCTCTATGTAAAATATTGCAGGAGAAAGAATTTTTCATCAGGAAAACAAGTAGCCTGTTAGAAGGGACACAGGAAAACATAATTCCATTTCAGGGATTTATCCATTTATAATTTTCAGGAATTATGATGGCTAAGCCCAAGCCTGTACAGTCTCATTTTACTTTTTAATAATTTTTATTTATTATTTTTGGCTACACGTGGTCTCTGTTGCTGCATAGGCTTTTCTCTAGTTGCTGTGAGCAGGGGCTACTCTGCGGTGTGTGTGCTTCTCATTGCAGTGACTTCTGTTGTTGCAGAGCACAAGCTCTAGGATGCGCAGGCTTCAGGAGTTGTGGCACATGGGCTTAGGAGTTGCAGCTTGTAGGCTCTGAAGCACAAGCTCAATAGCTCTGGCACACAGGCTTAGTTGCTCCATGGCATGTGAGATCTTCCTGGATTGTGGATCTAACCAGTGCCCCTTGCATTAGTGGACAGATTCTCTACCACTGAGCCACCAGGGAAGACTTACTTCATTTTATACCTGCTGATTCCTACCTATTCCAACAATATTTACAATAGCAGTTCCTGTCTGAGATGATGTCAATATACATGTACATATCTTTGAACAGAGGCAAAATATCTTGTAGTTTCTAGTAACATATTAAATATTTCTGTGTAACCTATCACGTACCAGGAACTGTGACAGGTTCTGAGAACATTATCATTCACAATCTAGTGGGAAGGAGACAGTAAACAAACAATATCAACTATCCCTAATGGAATGCATGACATATCAGGCACCTTGCTGAGTTTCACAAAGATGATCTCAAAACTCACAACAGCTCTTTGAAATGATACCTTCATTGTTGCCATGTTACAGATAAAAGCCTCGAGTCAGAGAGGTTTAGGATATTTTCCAGATCACACAGCCAGTATGGGCTGAAATCATGCTTTGAGTGTAGATTCCTGAGCCTGAGCTCCTATTATATCTGTATATTTATAAGGTACAGTATAATATATGTACACACACGTTATAAACTTCACTTACCCTGAGTCAGTTACCTGACAACCTCATCTATCTTTGATACAATTAAGGACCAGAAAGTGAGCAAAAAAGAGCTCTGAGTACCCTAAAACAGCAGTCCCCAAACTTTTTAGCACCAGAGGTTGGTTTCGTGTAAGACAGTTTTTCTACAGACAGGGGTGGGTGGTGGTTTCAGGTTGATTCAAGCACGTTACATTTATTGTGTACTTTATTTCTATTATTATTTTGTCAGTTCCACCTCAGATCATCAGGCGTGAGATTCCTGATGGGGATCCCTGACCTAAATAATTTTATTCATTTAATAAATAAGTGAGCCTCCAGGTGCTCACATGTAGTTGTCATCAAGACCGACTTAGCCTGTCCCAGGGCTTTTGTACCGAAGCTTGTACATGTTTCAAATAAATACTTTAGATTTACACTCTCCCCTCTTATTTCCCACACAACTTGTATACGTTATAAGTGGCAGATTTTAAGGATGGGAGAGTAGAAGCAGAAAAGGCTAGAATGGGAACAGTAGTAGTACAAAAAAAGAGGAAATGAGAAAAGACATAAGTAAGGGTAAGAAATTAAGAAAATAATGTTAAAAGCCTATAGCCTTATATTTCTCATAGACTCTAACTACACTGCAATATAACCTATTCTAAAAACAGAGATTCCTAATGATTACTCTCAAGTGATAAGAACAGAGGAGATGATATGATCATTTAAGATACAAAAAAATGACAGTAAAAAATCCAACAAAAGGTTAAAATTGTAATTTTTGACATTTACAGTTGTTTATGGGGTGAACCATCATTGACTTAGGATGAACACATCCTTCTGTACCAACTGCAGTATAAATAAGATGCAATTGTACTTCACAGATTAAGAAGGATGTAATGGAGCTTGCTCTTGCTATTCTTCTATTTTTGAAACAACCCTGCTCATTTTAAAGGGATTGCTTCTTCTCCCCTACTTCTCGTCCCCATTGCCTCTCCTCTGCTGGAGGCTCTGCCTCTGGTCCTGGGTAGAGCACGTGACCCAGACCTACACCCATCAAAGAATCATATTCACACAAGCATACAGTGTTCAAACATGTCTACAATTGGTCCAGGGGTAGCGAACCTCAGATCTATCCCTGTCAATGGTGAAACAAGGTTCTGTCTCTTTCCTGTTGGATCTCAAGCTTGAGGAGTGTAACCCGAGGAGTTGGCTGGTCACCATCATGGGACCAGAGACGAGAAGAGAGTCAAACAAAAGTCGAGGTGGGGAGCCAAGAGAGAAAGACGGAGAAGCCAATCTTGATAATATTGTATAATTTTGTGAGCAAATCTATTCCCTCATTGGTTAAGTAGTTGGATAGTTCTCTTTTAAAATTTGTAATGGGAAGAGTCCTCACTAATTGAATAAACAATAATGAAAAAGAACTACATAGCAAAAATGAAGAACTATAATCTCTATTATTATAGGTAGGGATGTGGGAAAAGTATATATAAATACATTGAAGTAGATAAATAATATTACAGTCTTTCTGGCAACATCCATTTTGCTTATATATATATATATAAATTATCTCTTTATATAATATATCTCTATATATAATTATAAATATTTGACGCTATTCCAGAGAATTTGTGCCGTAGAAACAAAAACATACATAGAACATATATTTCTAAGAACTGAAGTTGTTTATTGCAGCATTTTTCACAGTCAAAAAGTCGAAGCAAAATGACTGTCTCTGAGCAAGGGAATGTCTGAATACGTTACAGTGCATTTGTGGACAGTTAGGACTATTATGCAGCTTTAAAAGAATGAATTAAAACTATATCAGATGCCTTGGAAGAAATTCCACAAGGTATTATAGAATGATAATCCAGATGTAGAGAACCAGATCACCATGACTTCACTTTAAAAAATCAGGATAATCCCCATTGTGTGACTATGCATAACTATACAGGATTATAGGAGTACAGAAAAATATGAGTAATATTATATTTTAAACATGGATGATTTAGGAGAGGGTGTTTGACATCAGTGAAGAGGGAAGCATCAAAGAAGAAGGAGCCAAACAGAAAAGAATACCAGAAATGTATACTTGAAATATGTACATGTATGCTTATGCTTGTGTACACAATCTAAAATTACGTGTCTATGGACTATATGCACAAATACTGGGTGTTCTAAATTATGTGCATATATATATTTACATATGTATAAAAATTAGATGCAAAAAGCTATTTTAAGTAGACTCCAGTTTTATTGTTAAATGCCATTAAAAAAAAGTGCTAGCTGCCTGAGTTTGAAGGTTCGTGTGTCTGTTTTGTTATGGGTAATCAGTCATACCAGTTGTACCCACTTTGGAGGATAGTCCAAAGCCTGCTGGACGTCCCTGATGGCTCAGCAAGAAAAGAATCCACCCGCAATGCAAGAGGCACAAGTAGACACAGGTTTGATTCCTGTGTCAATAAGATCTCCTGCAGGAGGAAATGTCAGCCCACTCCAGTATTCTTGCCTGGGAAATCCTATGGGCAGAGCAGCCAGGCAGGCTATAGTCTGTGGGGCTGCAAAGGTCGGCCATGACTGAACAACTAAGCACAAAGCACCAAAGCCTGTGACTTTTTCTGTTTTGCTTACTTTAGGTTTGGGCTGTAACTTTTAAAAATCTTTTTTTTTAACATAAGCTTTGCTGAAATATAATTCATATATGATAAAAATAATCATTTTGAAGTGCAAAATTCAGTGCTTTTAACACTCTGTCCAATTATCATAAGTATACATAATCTGTATAATTAACATAATTGTACAGTTATCATCACTATCAATAATCTTAGAATATTTACATCACCCCTAAAAGAAACTCCTTAGCCATTAACAGTCACTCTCCTTTCTCTCTCTCCCCTCTACTTTCTATCTCTGTGGATTTACCTTTTCTATATATTTCATGTAAATGGAATCATAGATACGCGGTCTTTTGTGACTGGCTTCTATCGATACAATATTGTTCTCAAAGTTTATCCATGTTGTAGCATGTATCAAGGGCTTCATTCTTTTTTATTGAGAAATACTATTCTATTGTATGGTAAGCAATCTTGAGAAAGAAGAACAAAGCTGGAGGCATCACATTTTCTGATTTCAAAGTAGATTTAAAATCTATATGCTAATCAAAACAATGTGGTATTGGCATAAGAGCAGGCACATAGATCAATAGGACCAAATAGAGAACCCAGAAATAAACCCAAGCATATACAGTCAATTAATATATGACAAAGGAACCAAGAATATACAATGGAGAAGGGACAGTGTCTTCAATAAATGGTGCTGGGAAAACTGGACAGCCACTGTCTCTCACACTATACCAAAAAGTCAACTCAAAATGAACTATCGACTTGAACACAGACCTGCAACCATGAGACTCCTAGAAGAAAATAAAGGTAATAAGCTCTTTCACATTGGTCTTTATGATGATTTTTTGGATTTTACACCAAAAGCAAATAAAACAACAGCAAAAATAAACAAATGAGGGTGTACCAAATTAAAGGATTTTCCACAAAAAAAAGGAAACCATCAACAAAATGAAAGTCCAACCTACCAATGGGAGAAAATATTTGCAAATTAAATATCTCATAAAGCATATGTAATAGCTCAGACAGTAAAGACTCTGTCTGCAATGCAAGAGACCTGGGATTGATCCCCAGGTTGGGAATATCTGAAAAGGGGTAAATATCCAAAATATATGAAAAATTCATATAACTCAGTAGCATAAAATGGAACTAAACAGACATTTTCTTTTCCAGAGAAGATACACATGTGGCTGACAGAAACATGAAAATGTGCTTACCTTCACTAATCATCTGCTGCTGCTGCTGCTGCTAAGTCGCTTCAGTCATGCCCGACTTTGTGCGACCCCATAGATGGCAGCCCATGAGGCTCCCCCGTCTCTGGGATTCTCCAGGCAAGAACACTGGAGTGGGTTGCCATTTCCTTCTCTAATGCATGAAAGTGAAAAGTGAAAGTGAAGTCGCTCAGTCGTGTCTGACTCTTAGTGACCCTATGGACTGCGGCCCACCAGGCTCCTCTGTCCACGGGATTTTCCAGGCAAAAGTGCTGGAGTGGGGTGCCATTGCCTTCTCCACTAATCATCAGAGAAATGCAAATAAAAATCACGATGATAAATTGCCTCCACACCTGCTAGAATGGCTATTATAAAAAGATATGAAATGACAAGTATTGATGAGGATATGGAGGAAAGTGAACATTCATGCATAGTTGGTAGCAATGCAAATTGGTGCAGCCATTATTGAAAACAGTATGGAGGTTCTTCAACAAATTAAAAATATAATGATTGTATATGATCCAATTCTACTTCTGGAAAAAAGTGAAACAGTTGTTCAGTCATGTCTGACTCTTTGCGATTCCATGGACTAAACAGTTCATGGAATTCTCCAGGCCAGAATACTAGAGTGGGTAGCCTTACCTTCTCCAGGGGATCTTCCCAACCCAGGGGTCAAACCCAGGTCTCCCTCATTGCAGGCAGATTCTTTACCAGCTGAGCCACAAGGGAAGCCCACTTCTGGCTGTTTACCCAAAAAGAGCAAAAACACTAACTCAAAAGAATATGCACCCCCATGTTTACTGCAGCATTATTTTCAGTAGCCAGGAAATGAGGACAACCTAGGTGTTTCAAGATGGAAGAATGGATAAACAAATTGTGGTATATGTATACAATGGAATATTTGGCAAAAAAAAAAAAGGAAAGAAATCTTGACATTTGCAATGACATGGATGGACCTTCAGGGCATTATACTAAGTAAAACAAGTCAGAGAGAGAAAGATAAATGCTATTTCACCTAATTTATATGTGGATTCTAAAACAACAACAAACAAAAACAAAACTGAACTCTTGCATACACAGAATAGACTGGTGGTTGCCAGAGGCAGCAAGTGGGTTGCCAGGTAAAAGGGGTGAAAGTGGTCAAAGCTAAGAACTTCCAAATATAAAATAAGAAAACAAATTTTATCAGATATAGAATTTACAAATATTTTCTCTCATTCTGTGGGTTGTTTTTTCAGTTTCTGGATAGTATATTTTGAAGCACAAAAGTTTTAAATTTTGATGTCTAATTTATACATACACATACACACACACACATATAGCCTCTTATGCTTTTGGTATCATACCTAAGAAATTATTGCCTAGGCTAAGCTCATGAATATGTACATTCAGGTTTATGAATTTTGAATTAAATTTCTCCTTGGCTGTTGTTTGTATTTTAAATAAATTCTCTTTATTGGTATTCCCTAGTGAGACACTGTCCTGATACTTAGATTATTTGGATATTGTTTCTTCTCGTTCTTTGATAATATTTATTCTAGTCGATTTAATGACTTATTCTAATAAACCCAAATATCTGAATTTCCTCATAAACAGTTTCTACTGGCTGTTTTTTCTTTCCTTTTTTTTTTCTCCTGTGTGGCTTTGTACTTTTCTATTTCTTTGCATCTCTCATCAGTTCAGTTCAGTCCCTCAGTGGTGTGTGACTCTTTGTGACCCCATGAATCGCAGCATGCCAGGCCTCCCTGTCCATCACCATCTCTCATAAGTTTTGGTGAATTTTGGACATAATGGTGGATATCTAAAAATCAGATTCACCTCCTTCTCTGGAGTTTGAGACTGTTGCTACTGTTAGGTTGTTTTGTAACTTTCCTGGACTAATTCTGAAAAATGTGCAGTCACTGTGATCTCTCTTAGTTAGCTTCAGTTCAGTTCAGTCGCTCAGTTGTGTCTGACTCTTTGCGACCCCATGAATCACAGCACGCCAGGCCTCCCTGTCCATCACCAACTCCCGGAATTCACTCAGACTTACATCCATCGAGTCAGTGATGCCATCCAGCCATCTCATCCTCTGTCATCCCCTTCTCCTCCTGCCCCCAATCCTTCCCAGCATCAGAGTCTTTTCCAATGAGTCAACTCTTCACGTGAGGTGGCCAAAGTACTGGAGTTTCAGCGTTAGCATCATTCCTTCCAAAGAACAACCAGGACTGATCTCCTTTAGAATGGGCTGGTTGGATCTCCTTGCAGTCCAAGGGACTCTCAAGAGTCTTCTCCAACACCACAGTTCAAAAGCATCAGTTCTTTGGCACCCAGCTTTCTTCACAGTCCAACTCTCACATCCATACATGACCACTGGAAAAACCATAGCCTTGACTAGACAGACCTTTGTTGGCAAAGTAATGTCTCTGCTCTTCAATATGCTATCTAGTTCTAGGTTGGTCATAACTTTCCTTCCAAGGAGTGTCTTTTAATTTCATAGCTGCAATCACCATCTGCAGTGATTTTGTTAGCTTAGTGGTCAGGTAATAACTAGGTATGGAATTTTCTAGGCAAGAATATTAGAATGGGTTGCCATCCCCTTCTCCAGGGGAATCTTTCTGACCCAGGGATTGAACCCAGGTCTCTGACATTTCAGGCAGATCCTTTACCATCTGTGCAACCAGGAAAGCCCAATAACTAGACAGAGATTTCCTTAGATTTCTCAAACCATTAAGTCAATCTCTTTTTGCTGAGGAGTTTTGTACCTTCTTACGCATGTTTTGAACACTCAGGGACTTTACAATTCTGACCACTTAGTGGTTACTGATATTTGTATAAAGCCTTAAGTCAGCAAGAGCTATGAGATTAGACAGCTCACAGAGCTTAATATCAAAAAGACAATCCAATCAAAAAGTGGGCAGAAGAGCTAAATGGACAGTTCTCCAAAGACATACAGACGGTCAGTAGAAACATGAAAAGAAGTTCAATATCACTTGTTATTAGAGAAATGCAAACCAAAACGGTAATGAGATATCACCTTACACCAGTCAAAGAGATCATCATTAAAAAGTCTACAAATGATAAATGCTGGAGAGGGTGTAGAAAAAAGGAAAACCTCCTTCATTGCTGGTGGAAGTGTAAACTAGTGTAACTACTTACTGTATGGAGGTTCCTTAAAAACTAAAAATAAACTACCATATAATCCTGTAATCCTATAATTCAGAAAGATTTGACATGAGTCAATATTCATACCATCTGTTTATAATAGCCAAGATAATGAAAGCAACTTAAATGCCCACTGACGAATGGATAAAAAAGTGTGATATATATACATATAATAAATATATATGTATATGCAATATTACTCCTCCACAGAAAAGCATGAAATAATGCCATTTGCAGCAACATGGATGGACCCAGCAGTTACTGTATTAAGTGAAGTCAAAGACATATATCACATGATATCACTTATTTCTGAAATCTTAAAAAGAGTCGGACACGACTGAGCAACTACAGAACTGAACTGAAAAAGTGATACAAATGAACTAATTCACAGGCATAGAAAACAAACTTATGGTTACTAAAGGGGGTAGCAGGGTGAAGAGAAATAAATTACGAGTTTGGGATTAAAATATACACACTGTACATGCATGCTTATTCAGCGTCTGACTCTCTGC
Organism: Aepyceros melampus; assembly: GCA_006408695.1. Classification (NCBI taxonomy): domain Eukaryota; kingdom Metazoa; phylum Chordata; class Mammalia; order Artiodactyla; family Bovidae; genus Aepyceros; species Aepyceros melampus. The sequence continues at coordinate 29,531 of SJXQ01010761.1, forward strand.
AGTCCTTGGGACTGTAGCCTGCTGCACTCTGTCCATGGGATTTTCAGGCAAGAATACTGGAGTGGATTGCAACTTCCTTCTCCAGGGCAGCTTCCCAACCCAGGGATGAAACCCACGTCTCCTGTATGTCCTGCATTTCAGGAAGATTTTTTACCCACTGAACCACACCATTACATATAAAATAAGTAAATACAAGGACCTACTGTATAGTACAGGGAACTATATTCAATGTCTTCTAATTAACCTATAATGGAAAAGAAACTGAAAGAGAAAGATGTGTGTGTGTGTGTGTGAGTTTTGGATCACTTTGCTGTACACTGCAATTAACAGAACATTGTAAATTAACTATACTTCAAATAAAATGGAAAGAGCTGAGAGACAAGGCCTTTCCCACGTGCTTCTGGCATGTGCCTGTAGCCCTCTAGGTCCTAAGAAATATGTTAAGGGTTGGCACCTATGGGCATCTTATACCTAGATCTTCCTTTGCAGGGTTTTGGTCAGCCTCTTATTGGCCCTACTAGTATCACCACCTCAGATGATATTAAACAGTTCCTTTGTTTTGGACTAATACTTGGAGACAGGAGTTTCTCTCTGGGTGATCTCTGATTCAGATCTGTCCTCTTCCCAGGGAGCTTCTGGACAGGAAGAACGTAAATCATGACAGCGTCATGAGACTGGGGCTTCTGCAAGAGCTCCAGACCTGTTGGGTTTCCTTTGGGGGCCTCTGACTTTCTCATATTTATTCTTAGGCAATGGCACCCCACTCTAGTACTCTTGCCTGGAGAATCCCATGGACAGGGGAGCCTGGTAGGCTGCTGTCCATGGGGTCTCACAGAGTCAGACAAGACTGAGTGCTTTCACTTTCACTTTCATGCATTGGAGAGGGAAATGGCAACCCACTCCAGTGTTCTTGCCTGGAGAATCCCAGGGATGGGGAAGCCTGGTAGGCTACCGTCTGTGGGATTGCACAGAGTCGGACATGACTGGGGTGACTTGGTAGCAGCAACCATAGTTCTAAGGCTGCTGGTTTTCAAGGTGATTTTTGAACTAGGGAGAGAGATCTGGGAAAATGGAGCTAAAATGCCACAAAGCTCACTGTTCTTACCCAGCTTCAGCTGTTTTTTCTTGAATGAATGCTCCCTGGATCAGTGTAAGCCTTTGGTTAATTTTAAGATTCTTGAAAAAGTTGACTTTGACAATTTTTGCAGGTGTTACAATGATTTTATGAAGGACTGAATATTCTGAGGTCCTTACTTTGGCATTCCAGAAATGCTTCTCCCCGAGAGTTGTTTTATTAGAAGGATCCTTTCATCAGATTAATCTGATCTTTTGAATAGAAACAATGTATCTCTGAAAACATCTTTCTTATACAGAGATTTTGTTGTTTAGTCACTCAGTTGTGTCCACCTCTTTGCAACCCCATGGATTGCAGAACACCAGGCTTCCCTATCCTTCACCATCTTTTGGAGTTTGTTCAAACTCATGTCCATTGAGTCAGTGATGACATCCAACCATCTCATCCTCTGTTGTCACCTTCTCCTCCTGCCCTCAATCTTTCCCAGCATCAGGATCAGCAGTGAATGTTTATTAAGGAGGCATTTAACTACAAGCCTAGCGCGTGTTATTCAGAAAGTCTCCCTCTCCTCCCAATTCTAGCTTATTGTATGTGTGTGTGTTCAGTCATATCCAACTCTTTGTGACCCCATAGACTGTAGTCCACCAGGCTCCTCTGTCCATGAAATTTTGCAGGCAAGAATACTGCAGTGGATTGCTATTTCCTATTCCAGGGGATCTTCCCAACCCACGGATCGAATCTGCGTCTCTTACGTCTCCTGCATTGGCAGGTGTGTTCTTTACCACTAGTGCCACCTGGGAAGCCCCTAGCTTATTAATGACACTAAATGAAATATTTCATTTCAGGTTGTGGGCTCCTGAAAAGTTTTTTCATACACACTACATCTGATATTTTGAAAAGTCATCTTTTCTACGAAATGGTAAATTTTTAAAAAATCACATGTACTTGTTAGCATGATATGTTATTTTATAACTGACCCAGCCAATATTCTTTTCATTTATTTACTTTTAATTGGAGGCTAATTACTTTACAATACTATTTCTCAAATTCTTAGGATTAATATATTAAATCAAACCAAATTCAATTAAAATCACATTTGGCTATTAATGAATGAAAAGTTATAAATTAGATTATTTAATCTAGAGAGAAATAAACCCTTCTTACCCTAGTCTAAAAGTTTAACTCATTTTCTGCACCAGGAACAACATTCATTTCCTTTCAAGGACACACCTAGAGTGTCCTCTACATTGTGGTTTCAGAAAGACGAATCTTTAAATGATCTATTAGAATCTGGGCTCTTTGACTTCATTCATGAGGTGGGGCATTCATAGATAAAGCAGTAAGAAAGCCGTAATGTAAAGAAGCATTTATCAGGGAGCATCCCTTGTGGTCCAGTAGCTAAGAATCTGCCTACCAATGCAGGGGATGTGAGTTTGATCCCTAGTCAGGGAACTAATTCCACATGTGATGAAAGACCCAGTATTCTACAACTAAGAGCCACAATTAAGACCCAATGCAGTCAAATAAAGAAATATATTTTAAAAATAAAATAAAAAGGATATACCATTTCACATCAGTCATATATATACAAGCATATGTCATATAATGCAGAGACACATAAAGGATTTTGCCTACACTATTATATGTACTTTGGCCATGGACTAACTCAGAACCATTTTCCTTGTTAAATATGGAAGACTCATGTACGAAGCAGAAAAATATTGGGGTTCTGATTTGGGCTCTATGAGGAAATATTTGTGTAGTCTTGAATGGATCATCTGATTTCTGCCTGCTGTAATTCCTTTTTGCTATAAAATTAAGAGGGCAGAGATGACTTCAGATGACTTTCATGTTTCTTTTTAAATTTTGCCCCATATTTTAATGTAGAGAAATCACTCTTACCAAAAATGGGTAATGAAAAAGTCAAAGTTAGAGTGGTTCTGAGTAACTGATGTGAGGATGGGAGGAAAAATAGAGAATTTAGAAATACTTTTATTCCTCCAAATTAGAAAGTGATTTAGGGACTTCCCTGGTGGCCCAGAGGTTAAGACTTTGCCTTCCAATTCCAGGGGTGGGGGTTTGATCCTTGACTGAGGAGCTAAGATACCACAAGCTTCACGGCCAGAAAACAGAAATGTGAAACAGAAGCAATATTGTAACAAATTCAATAAAGACTTTCAAAATGGTTCACATTAAAAAAAAAAACATAAAAAGAAAGAAAAAAAAGGCATTTAAATTCTGTTTTATGGAAGGTAGCTGCACAGAGTTGGATGTAAGAGAGAACTTGAAGTTTCCTTTGCTCCACCCTTTTCTTTCTGGGACCACTTATTACTAAACCATTCCAGCCAGGCTACTGCCTAACTGTTTAGAGGACTAGAGATTTCAAGACTTTTTTTGTTTTTCAGATAGTGTCTTCAAAAAATATGACTTTGTCTTTTAGCTTCACCATTACTATTACTATTATTGTCTATTACTTATAAATAAGCAAGAATTTTCAAATGTGTGGTTGGTGTAGTGCGTCTTCTACAAAATGAAGTTGCTTGAATCTCCCTATCATGGTGTTAAAAGCAAGTGAAACCCTGAAAGATAGGAAAACCCCATGCGTAAGCATCTTTCCATCATACCGTTTATAAAAATTAGAAAGCAAGTCTCCAAAAAGCAAGATTTTACCAGGGGTTTATGACATTCTTGACTCTATACAAATGTCTGAAAGTGAAGTCGCTCAGTCGTGTCCAACTCTTCGCGACCCCATGGACTGTAGCCTACCAGGCTCCTCTGTCCATGGGATTTTCCAGGCAATTGTACTGGAGTGGATTGCCATTTCCTTCTCCAAGGGATCTTCCCAAACCAGGGATTGAACCCTGGTCTCCCGCATTGTAGACAGATGCTTTACCATCTGAGCCACGAGGGAAGACAATGTCTACCCACATTAAATCCATCTTTGAAACCTTTTTTTCCCTCATATTTATAGAATTTTTCCAGTGATATTTGAGGTGCAGAATGAGCTTCTGCAAGACTTTAAATCCTCATATGTGTGCTGAGTTGTTTCAGTTGTGTCCAACTCTTTGTGGCTCTATAGACCTTGGCCCACCAGGCTCCTCTGTCCCTGGGATTCTCCAGGCAAGAATACTGGAGTGGGTTTGCCATGCCCTCCTCCAGGGGATCTTCCCGACCCAGGGATCGAATCCACGTTTCTTATATCTCTGCAATGGCAGGCAGATTCTTTACCATGAGCGCCACCTAGGAAGCCCTTAAATCCTCATAGAGCAAATGAAATATGGAACTATACTACTTACTATGGTACTATGTTAGAAACGTCTTCAAAGTGAAGGTCTTTCTTATTGTTCTCAAAACTCAATTAAGTAAAGTATATTATATTCTGAGGATTCTAGGGTACTATTTTCTCCCTAGCAATCTTCCAAAGTACTTGTATTAAACTTGTCAGGCCATCAATATTCTGCTATTCCTTTTCCCCTGCGTACTACAATCTTTTAAACTTCCCTGTCATTTGCGGTCCCTTGTGTGTCTGTAAAACAACCACTCGAGTACCCCTGCCAATTTCTTAAGTACACACACTTATGCATCTTGTAAAAGGAGTATCATCAAGCTCTGATTTGAGATCATCATTTATGGATGCCCCCTCTGTGGCAGTACCAATAACAAAAACAAACAAATAAAACCCTTCCTAGGATGAGAAAACCTCCAAAGCATGAACGTACCCAATCATACTAAGTGGAACAGAGTAGACAGAGCAATTAATTTTTGACTCATGACATTCTGCTTATTTCTTCACACATAAAAGTTATTACTCTTTTCTAAGCAGCCTTCTTACAAAACTATTGATCATAAAATTATCCATAAAAGCTGTTGAGAAACTAAATAATTAAAATTGCCTTTGGTCATAACTGAATTAAATACTTAAAGGTGATATGTTAATATTTTCCAACCTAGACTTGAAAATAGCTGAAAATGATCTTGTTGAAAGTGATGTAATTAAATGGCATTTACATTATTTCAGTGGAGTTGTTTTATTTCTAATAAGGGAATAGCTTTTAAAAATTCAGGGTTTTAATCTAAAGTATATATTAATGTTCATATTACTGTGCAACATCCTCTTAAACTTTGATGTAGGTCTGTTTTATTTAGATTTTCTTATTTTTGTTCTACTCCAAACTTGCCCTTTCCTTACTATAATTTAATAGAAAAAGCATACAAGGATGCTATGCGACAAATGTACAGCAGTCCTGTTAGCATTTAATCTCTTTTTAGGTAAATGCAAATATTGCTGCTGATGGTCTTGGACTCTTGTTCAGTAATCATTTGGGGAGCTTCCTTATCCATTTTTCAAGCTGTGTCCATTATAATCAGTCACTGAAAATTGTGATCTAGAATATTCATCCTTGATGAAAACAATAGAATTAAGGTACAGGGTTTTGGAAAATTGCTTTCATATTCAAGCAGGGCTACATACATACAGACACCTTGTTGACGATTTTACTGCCTCAAAGAAAATGTATTGCTACTGCCACAAGCCTGTCTTTTGGCACTTTATCACTTACAAGTGATGATAAAATTGCAACAAAGAGACTTCTTTTTAATCTTATAGGTCATTGCTTGTAGTCTGGACTATCCACCCTTTTGTCCTCTTGTTTAGGCTAGATAAGGTGGAAAATTCCCTTCAGTTGTCTCTAAATTTCATTTAAAGGGTATGAAAGAGACTTTTGTCTTCTGATCTTCAAGTCCCAAAATCTTCTACTATATCAATTTTATTTCTTCATATTTTAAACTTAATTTTAAAAAGAGGTCTGAATGTGTTTAAAATGGTCATCATGAAACTAAACAAGTGGGTGTATTTTGAAGGGTTCACATACTTTTAAAAATCATAAAAGAGGATATATATCTAACATCATGAGAATCCTGACAATAAAATAATTTTGTTACTGAGTTTCTTCTAATTATTATAACCACCAGTTTTTGCTGTCTACTCACATAAAAATGGGCTTCTCTGATAATTCAGTTGGTAAAGAATCTGCCTGCAGTGCAGGAGACCTTGGTTCGATTCCTGGGTTGGGAAGATCTGCTGGAGAAGGGATAGGCTACCCACTCCAGTATTCTTGGGCTTCCCTTGTGGCTCAGCTGGTAAACAATCTGCCTGTAATGTGGGGGACCTGGTTTTGATCCCTGGGTTGGGAAGATCCCCTGAAGAAGGGAAAGGCTACCCACTCCAGTACTCTGGTCTGGACAATTCATGGACTATACAGTCCATGGGGTCACAAAGAGTCGGACACCATTGAGCGACTTTCACTCTCTTCACATAAGAATATTTATACAGATGTCCAATCTGGCCATACACAGTTGCCAGAAGAATAGATATTTCTGATTATATTTTTCTAATTATTGAGCTCTTATATAAAAAAATGAAGCAAATGAGAAAGAAAACACCAAAAAGAATCTACTTTGAGTCATCTATTTCTTTTGCTCTTTGATTTCTTTCTCACAGGTTTTCTTTGGATAATCCATCTATATATAAATCCATGATTGTGTAGTGTCATAGTTTATTTCTCTTCCATAGATTGTGTTAGTCTTAACAATTTCCCAGTAATAAGGAAGACTTTGTCAATGCACTAAGCCTTACAGAAGAATATTTTATATTATATAAAGGAGAAATTTTTCTCCTAAGATAGCATTTGATTTCTACTAAAACACTAAGGATGTAAATTGGAATTTTTTTTTTCAAGTGATTCCAAATGGTTTATCTTTGATTTAAATATGCTCTCTGGCTTGATAGGCTCATTTTATAGGTAGATAAACCATGAAAAAGAAAGTTGGCAACCTTTTATGTGTTTATTAAGTCAGGATATGATGTTTAGAGAGCAAAAATATACAGAGGATATATGCAGGGGATGAATTCTTAACACAATGCCATGAGTGACAGCTTTCATTTACTGAGAATCCACTATGGCAGGCACTTTTCTTGGTGTGTTACATTCATCACCTCTAAGTACTGACTGCAGTCTCAGAAAGCACACATTATTATACCCATTTAACACGAGAAAATGGATACGTAGGGAAGTCTAGTGTCCAGCTATGAAAGGCAGACCCCAAATTCAAGTAATGTTGTTTTGTTAACTACTAAAAATGGTCTGATGGAGAAGGAAATGGCAACCCGCTCCAGTATTCTTGCCTGGGAAATTCCATGGACAGAGGACCCTGGCAGGCTGCAGACCGTGGGGTCGCAAAGAGTTGACTGAACAGCACAACAACAAAAATGTCTGAACAAAGCATATTGTACTTTTGCTAACAGAGGCTTGACAAAGAAGTGGAACTCATAAGAGCGCAAAGGGTCACTCTCATTGGGTTTCTGTCTTACTTGCCAGGCTCTCTGCAGGGCTGCCATTGGCTTTCAGCTTCGAGATCTGTGGTTGGGCACTCTGTCTGTGAGATGCACTTAGATGACCATGCGTGAGGTCGTCTTTTAATCGTGTCTCCAGATAAGGGAAAACATAGTTGAGAGGAGGCTTTGTTGGAAGCGGCAGGGCCTGATTTTCTTTCTCATTAGCTTTTACTTTGTCTTGAGTACAGGGCCCACGTCTTATGAGGTCATCATGAACACATGAGTAGGTGTGTGTTCTCCCATCGTGGATGTATCCCTGGTGGCTCAGATGGTAAAGCGTCTGCCTACAATGTGGGAGACCTGGGTTTGATCCCTGGGTCAGGAAGATCCCCTGGAGAAGGAAATGGCAACCCACTCCAGTATTCTTGCCTGGAGAATCCCATGGGCGGAGGAGCCTGGTGGGCTACAGTCCATGGGGTCGCAGAGAGTCGGACACGACTGAGAGACTTCCCTTTCACTTTCACCCACTCTTTGCCTCTTACCATGGGCAGCTTTGTGCAAGCAGCTTTGTTAAATGGTTTACAGACTCAAATATAAAAATGAAACGACAAGCAGTTGACTCAACAGTCCTTTCCCTTTTCCTCTTCCTAACATCACCATGAACTGATAAGCTGGAATAGAAAAGACCACTTGCCACTGTCCTGACCCATTCTAAAAATGCAACTCTCATAAGTACACTCAGAGGCAAACAGGAGAAGTGGATCTATTCTTAGACTTTGTCTGGGTGTGCTTTTAAAATATGATGGCACTTGTAAAGTCTGACTAAGGTGATGAGCAATCACGACTAGTTTTAAATTTTATTTTATTTTTTAAAGTGGTCTGATTTTAGTATTTTAAAGTCTTCATTGGATTTGTTCCCATATTGCTTCTATGTTTTGGTTTTTCGGGCACAAGTCATTGGGATCATAGCTCCCTGAACAGGGAAGGACCCTGCAACTGTTTCATTGGAAGCTGAAGTCCCAACCATGGGACTGCCAGGGAAGTCCCTAAATTTTATTTTTGAAGAATTAAAAAAATTAAAGTTGAGGTCTAATTGACATCCTGAAGGTGAAGGTGAAGTCGCTCAGTCATGTCCAACTCTTTGCGACCCCATGGACTGTAACCTACTAGGCTTCTCCGTCCATGGGATTCTCCAGGCAAGAATACTGGAGTGGGTTGCCATTTCCTTCTCCAGGGGAATCTTCCTGACCCAGGGATCGAACCTGGGTCTCCCACATTGGAGGCAGATGCTTTAACCTCTGAGCCACCAGGGAAGCCCTAACATAATACTCGTTTCTGGTACAAAACATGATGATTCAATATGTGTGTGTATTGGGAACTGATCAGCACAATGAATCTAGCTAATATTATCACCTTAGGTTGTTACAAAAAAATTCTTGTCATGAGAATTTTTAGGATCTGCTCACTTAGTGACTCTGAAACATGCAGAATTATTAACTAGAGCCAGCATGCTGTACATTATATCCTCATGATTTATTTACTTTATAACTGGAAGTTTGTACCTTTTGACCCTGTTCACCCATTTCTCCCAGTCCCTCCCATCCTCCTGCCTCTGGCAATCATCAATCTGTCATCTGTACATAAGCCATGACTATGTTATATATCTTTGCATGGTGCCCAGAACTACAGTCAATGAAAAATCACAGGAAGACATTAGTTAATATTTATGATGTCAGAAGACTGCTAGAAACTCCATATCTCACAGTTTTTGTTTATAGATAAAGGCTTCAGGCTCACAGTTTTATTTTGGACAGAGTATCTGCAATGCTACCTCAGAAGTTTCCTCCCCCAAAGCTGCTTTAAAATCACAAAAGTACTTATAAATCCTTCTGTTTATTCTGTGCATTAGAAGTCTTATTTTTGCATCTAGAAGCTTTTTAAAGTTTTCTCCATAATTATAAAAAATGTCTGTATGTGTGACAGAAATGCTTTACTGGTGAATGTTTAAAGATTCAGAGGAGTAATTGGGTCATTTGTAAAAATATCACAGCCTGTGACTTGCTAAAGAATGTTTTTGCCTCATGCAAATGGGTAGGTACTCTTAGGATTTCCTTAAGAAAATGAATACTTCCTCTAGGAAATAGAACAGAATCTTTAAAATCAGAATCTTCCCACTAAAACTTTGCTGGAAGATAAATTATTATGTTGAGGAATACAGGAGTAGGTTGGTGTTGAGGCCTCAGTTGGTGTCAGGGCTTTGAATTCTTATGAGAAATTGATAGGGATAGAGTAGGATAATTAAATAGTTGTTTTAGAAATGCCACTAGGAGATTAGACAGAAAGGGAATTTTAAGAGCATCTGGGAGATTGTGGTAAGCTAATGACCACTCAAGAAAATAATTCAGTAACCTAGAAAAAAAATCAACTCTACCTTGCAGGAAGACCAAGCACATTCAAGTGCCAAGCACTCTCAAGCCACAAGTTCTGATAGTTAAAACAGAAGACAATAGATATGGGGTCTGAGTCTTGTTACATGGAGTCAGGGAGTTAATGGGCCTTGAGGAGTAGCATCTCTGAATGTAGCTAACACAGGAATATAGGTGAAAGGTGAAAGAAACTAGGGGAAATGAGACATTATACCAAAATCTGAGATGAATATGTTACCATCCTTCTGTTAATACACACATCGTCTAAATACACTATGACAGTCCTGGTTAGACCATATTGGGTCAAAGAGGAACTAATGATGTAAGCCTTGACATCTGCCCAAGAATGAAGAAGAAAATGGTTTTCTCCTTTTCTTACTTTTTCTTTGATTTGAAAAATATAGTCCTCTTTGCCTGCTCGCTTGTATTTCTCACAAGTGTCCTATACCAGTAATCTCATTCTTTACCTGTCACTTTGTCTCTTGCTGAATTCTTTCTGAGCCAAGACAAGAGAATCTGACCTTCAGTAAGTCCTGAGACCACGTGATCAGATTCAATTAAAAGTCAGTGGATTTGGTCCTCTCCTAAGTCAGGGAACGGGGGTTCAATCTGAGGTCCCAATCTGAGGTGTGGCTGGATTTGAGTCCTTTCTGAAGGATTGTGGTTTCAAAACTAATGCTCCTTTCTTTAGACTTGCAGGTCGACACACTGGATTTCATTAGTAAAATCAAAGATGATTTGATTCCTAGTGGACTTCCATTATATAAGACACATATACATCAGAAAGTCAATTTATTAATTTTAATTGGGACTTCCAGTGACTGGGTGTGTATATCTTAAGACATCATCCCTTTTCTTAATGTCAAGATTCCCGGGAAGCCAAATATAAAATACCTTGGTGATCACAGATGAGTTCAAACCTTCAATAATGTTTCCTGGTGAGAGTTTATGGAGACATTCTTTCTCCACAGGGGATGAGGTATCTCACATATAGGAATGTGTGCACACTTGAGATCCTGACTTTCTATCATCTATACTATGGTTAACAAAAGAGCCATTTATGGTATCCTAAATGACTGCAAAGAGCTATTACTATTATTGTTGTTGGTGGTGGTGGTAGTGGTGGTTGAATCTAATTTTTTTCTTTCTCATCTCTATGCTCAGGCTGTACAGTACCACTTCTGCCTGCTGTTGATGTGTTCCCTTCAATGTTTCCAACTTTTAATGTCTTGCTTCTCATTGCTATAGACAGAGTAAACAAATATAAGAGGCAGTTAAAATTATGTCTAAAGTTAGGGTTAGGTACAGAGAATGAAGGCCTAAAGATTTCTTCAATGAGCAGAGAGCTTATAAAACTCAGTTTGTATGTTATCTGTCTTGACTATTCAAATATCTTTATTATTTCCTGATATTTGTTGTTTTCTAGATAATCAAAGTTACTAGATAAATGATGTCTGTGTCTTTGAGGTGTTGACATATTGCTGTTATACACGGTCAGTTCTGATTGAAGAGGCCTCAGTAGGATATGTCAAGTTAAGCTACATAATAAGTGGGCCTCTATTAAAAGAAAAGATCCACTATATTTTCTTTAGGGATGGACACAAAAAAGAAATCGTTTCTCCAGACGCCTGAACCTAATACTCAGGTAACTTAGTTCAGACCTGAGACTACATTCATTTTAGCTTCGAGTTATAGCTTTCACCTAGAGAAATATTTACTACCCATTTTGAAATATCTCAAAATACTGCAGAAATGTCCATCAATCAGGATCCTAAAAATATTTATTGATTTTTATCCTTTGGAAACCTCTGCCATCATTTAATGCTACAATTTTAAATAGACTAGTTTTAGGAGTCAAGTTGTGATTGGATACCCCCAAACCCACCTAAGGTAGTTGCTAGCATTTTATATCTCCTCATAAAACTGTATCGTATAATCAGCATAAGGTCAGGAGAAGTTGAATCTAGTAATGAAACAGTTCCCAGGAGATGACTGATTTTATCCCAATTCCTGCTTTTTATAGATCTATCTTATTCATAGGATGATCCAGAAAGTTTTCTGCAGAACAACATTCACAACATCTATGAATATTTCTTTCCCACCTCTTGTGATGAAAACGTAATTCATTTTCACTTTCCCAATAAGAGGTATTTTTTAAAAAGTCAGACTATAATTTCTAGGACCTACCCTATAACACAGGCAACTCTGTTCAATGTTATGTGGCAACCTGGATGGGAGGGGAGTTTGGGGGATAATGGATATATATCTAGGGATGGCTGAGTTCTTTTGCTGTTCACCTGAAATTATCACAACATTGTTAACTGGCTATACTCCAATACAAAATAAAAAGTTAAAAAAATATAATTTCTAACAAATTTCTTTGATGACATGTATATGAAGTATAACGTGATGTCAGTGATTTGTAAATAGATGACTTTATCTTATTCCTTAAGTCATCTGCAAAATTTGCTCTAATTTTAAATTAAATCTATCTTTAAAGTATATTGATATAACTCTTGAACAGATCCTCTAGGTCAATTAAATGTTTTGTTTTCTACAGGAAAAGACATGAATAAAGTGATGATAAGTAGGGCATTTCAAAAAAGTCATATGAATTATGTCAAATTAAGATTTCAGTTAACTTTGAAATTCCTTTAATTATATTCATTTAGAGTAACATAAAAATATCTTCTCCACTTTGTTCCAAACCATCATCATACTTGAAATCCATTCATTTTTATCCTTAGGAATTTCTTAGTATCACTCAAAACAGCTAAGAATATTAACCTTTCAATTAAAAATTAATTCCTAAGTTCATTTACATACCTTAATCACATGCTAATTTTTCTTGTAAAATTAATGCAAACAAATACTTATTGAAAATATAAGTGGCATAAAAATCCATCAAGGAAAAAAGTTTAAAACCTCAGGTCTGTTTAAATCCCACAGTGTCTGAATGTTTGATGGATACATTGGTGATAAAAGAAGTCTTTGTTTAAAACTTTTTTTCATTACTAGAGAATGATGAAGTAACTTTTCCACCAAGGAATGAAAGGTTAGACTTGTACCTGAATGCCATCTAATGTGAACAAATATGAGCATTTGAAGTTTTGTTTTTGAGGCTGAAAAACAAGTACACTTGAATGCTAGAGGCTAAGGAATGAGCAGAAAAAACTAGAGAAATGACCTGGAGAAATGTAATATGATCTGTATCTTAGTGCATCTGGCATCATTTAGGGATATCTATTCTTCCTATCTGTCTTTCTAATCTAGTGTGCTCATTTTTCCTTTAATAATACTGAATCTTGGTTTTTGGCCTCATGTGTTTCATTTATTATTCTTTTTCTGTTTATAGAGACACAGATCAGAGCATCCAAGGAGTCAATTAAAAAAAAAAAAATGCTAGAAGATAAAGACAGCTGTGGATGTTAGGACCCCAGAGCTCATAATCGGATTTCATTTGCTTTGCCTACTGATATGATGCACAGGATGGAAATGGAGTGCTCATCTACTCATATGTTGCTGTTCCAACAAAGCTCTTGAAAACCCTCTTGTCCAAAAATGCCGTAATTACACTAAAAGACAAAGAGAAAATCGTGAAATTTATTTGAAATATTTATGACAAGGAAAAGTCTCTTAGTACTGTCAAAGAGTGAAACCAATGAGAAACAACAACAGCAACATGAATTGCCCCTCATAGAAATATTTATAACAGCTCTGGGTTGAAACAGTGAAAAATTGATACCAACTGACAAGTGTAATGATAGAGAATTGTTCACTGATTAATGGAAGAGTGATATAAAGAATACTACACAACCATTTAAATAAGAATTTAGAAATATATTCACTATTTTAAAATCATATTATGATCAGCAGGTTCTGACCATAAAAGTGTTTTAATTCCAAGCTAAATAGCATGCATCTTCTAAGAACAAAATAGCATGGAACCAGATACAAGAGCCCATGAATCTCTGAGAAGTCTTCAGGCTAACCAGGATGATTAAAAATAGCTAATTACCTCATATTTTATGTCTCTTAAGCTTGGTAAGATTGTACTTCCCTGACCCCTTAGAGTTAGGATTGGTCATGTGACTTATGTTATATAGGAACAGAAGCAGTGATGTCACTTTTAGGAATAAGTTCTCTGACCCGATGTGATACTATACCATCTTGCTATACTTTCTTCTTTCCCTTTATTCTGTCAATACTTAACAAAGTGACAGTTCCATTAGCTTAGAGAAGTCTGGAATGAAGATCGCACAGCACAGCCCCACAGCTGATCCAGGATGTGATATGAGAAATAAATCTTTGTGATTTTAAGCCACTGCAATTTAGGGGCTGCATGTTACTGCTGCAGAACCCAGCCTGTGCTGACTGAGACAACCTGCTTCTGAAGTAATAAACTTAGTGTCTGCTAAGTTTTACTTGTCTAGTTATTATCCTGGCTCTACTGTTAAACAGTTCTGTTATTCTGAGTAAATTATCCAAATGTTAACAGAATTATAAGCCTCAGCCTCCTTATATGCATGTACATGTACAGTTGATTCACTTTGCTGCATAGCAGAAACTAGCACGGGATTGTAAAGCAACTATACTGCAAAAAAAAAACTACACACACCCACCCACAAACTGTATGTCTTATAGGTATACATTTATGAGCCTCGTATTTCTCCATAACCGATATGACGCCATAAATTTGGTGTGACAGGGTTATAGCTAGGTGAGAGCATGAAGTGGACAGAAGGCCATCATACTGCTGCTGGCAGGACTAAGTCACACCACGGTCCCCTGTGCTCTCAGAGAGGCCACTTCCACTCCTCCAGCACTGAAATATTTACCAGTGAACACATGGTAAGAAACACTTCCATCATACCCTTCATCTGAATACTTCAATCACCACAAGGGACTCAGGTACACCATTTCTTCCCTTGACATCTGAACCCTTATCTTCAATATGGTTATGTACTTCCTCTAATCTGACCCCATGTTTAATACACCCTCAATGGTCAAAATCCTCCCACCACATCCTCTGGAATTCATTCTTTCATCCTCAACCTCATTTCTGTGCTCACTCACTTTATGCTCTCATTGTAAATGAAATCTGGCTCCTCCCCCGAATACAGTTTCTCTGCTGCCTTCAGAACATGATTGCTGTCTCTCTTCCTTTCCGTGTATCACTAGGTCTCCTTGTTTTCAAATCTTGCTCCTTCCAGACTCCACAGTTACCATCCTCATTGTTTTCACTCTGATCTTTTCACTGTAATCTGAGTTCATATCACACTCCAAACCCTTCTTGCTCTAGACCCTTGCTTATGGATCCTTGTTCCTGTTTTTTATACTACTCCTGTAATAATTCATAGTGGTTTTGTATAGAAAAAGAATGACCCTGACCTCTCAGTGCCTGACCTCCTTTCTGTGCATGACATTGCTTAGAATCCTCCCTGCAGGCCCTGTAGACATGCCCTAGGTTTTATCATTGACACTAATTGCACAGCCTCCATAATCTCAGGTTTGTGGATTACAATTTGATCACCAATTTTCATTTTGTTGCTCACATTCTTCAATACCCTATAGCCAACAATCCTTCTACCTCTCTGGGTCCTGAAATTCATTGGCCCTAAGAACCCTTCCCTGTTCCCCAACCTTCTTCTTGAATTCCATGGTCAGTCATTATAACTCCACTGTTATACCCAACCCTACTATGTTCTCCCCAATGCATTTCAACATCCTCAATAGTAAAACCTCAACTCTGGTTAAACCAAGCTTGGCCTGTTCAAGGTCTACACCTGTGCTGCCCAGCCTGTCTGGAGAAAACCACCCAGCCATGCTAACTGGACCACCAACCTCAAGTGATGCCTGAAAATGCTATGTTGCCCTGTTCGTCTGCATGTGCTGTCTCCCTCCTGATCATTTCATACCTAATCATCTCTTCTCAAACCTTTAGCACCACTTAGCAATCCTCAGTTTTTCAGATGACCTTTCTTTCTATCTCTCTGTCAAAATAGAAATAATTAGGGGCTTCCCTAGTGGTCCAGTGGTAAAGAATCTGCCTGACAGTGCAGGACTCAGGGTTTGATCCCTGGTCCAGGAAGATCCCACATGCCATGGAGCAACTAAGCCCACGTGCCACAACTACTGAGCCTGCGGTGTTACAACTACTGAGCCTGCGGTGTTACAACTACTGAAGCCTGCATGCCCTAGAGCCCATGCTCTGCAACAAGAGAAGCCACCACAATGAGAAGCACACCACAACTCGAGATTAGCCTCTACTTGACACAACTAGAAAAAGCCCACATGCAGCAATAAAGACCCAGTGCAGCCAAAAACAAACAAACAAACAAACACCACTAATTAAAAAAATAGAAATAATTAGCAGAAAACTTCCATGAGCTCTCTTCCTACTTTACCTCCTGTGGATGAATTGTCTGGGTCCCTGACTAAAGCTGACCCTTTCACTTGTTTTGGATCCTATTCTTTTTTATCTACTCTAAGACATTACTACCACAACTATCTCCTCTTTTATAAAAAGGGAACCTTCCTGTGCATCATTGCAAATACCCATGTCTCTGCTTTCCTTTGCAGTAGAATTCCATGGATGAGTTGAATCTGCTTGCTGCCTTTACTTTCTCTGTTCTTTACATCTTTGGGTATCAGTTGAAGAATCCTCCAGTGATTCATTTTCAGGAAAAGGGAAAGTAGAGGAGGAAAAAAAGAGAGATACACACAAAGCATCTGCGAGTCACATTTTCACCAGATTCTTGTCTCTAAAGCTGCTGCTGCTGCTAAGTCGCTTCAGTTGTGTCTGACTCTGTGCGACCTCATAGACGGCAGCCCATCAGGCTCCACCGTCCCTGGGAGTCTCCAGGCAAGAACACTGGAGTGGGTTGCCACTTCCTTCTCCAATGCAGGAAAGTGAAAAGTGAAAGTGAAGTCGCTCAGTTGTGTCCAACTCTCAGCAACCCCATGGACTGCAGCCTACCAGACTCCTCCGTCCATGGGATTTTCCAGGCAAGAGTACTGGAGTGGGGTGCCATTGCCTTCTCCACTCGTTAAAGCTATTCTGATAAATAACCAGCTGCCTCTTTTACTCCTGTCCACATCTTCTTTCTCTGGTTTCTTATCATTGAGAGAAGCCTTATGTCAAGGCCTGAGTCAGTTTTAAGGCCAATGACCTGAACATTTCTGCTGGACCAAACTAGAAGTAGACTTTCAAGCAGACAGTAAATCCCACAGAACATATTTCTCCAAGCTTCTCTGTTTTTTTGGTCATGGAGAAAATGAATAAGTCATACAAATTCAGTTAGGGGGAAAAAACAATTATCCTACAAGATCAAGCAAGCATAGGATAGGAATGAAAGTGAAAATTATTCTCCGGTTTATTTTTGAGATTTTTGGATTGAACTGCTTCTTAGCTGCAAAGAACTATGAGAATGAAATGGGTAGTTCAGCAGGAGTTGTTTTAAAATTAAAGACTGACAAATATTTTGTCAAGGTTATATTTGGATGTTTAAATACTTTGGATGTTTAAGTTGCATAGATTGTGCTGGTAGTTGTAATATCTACTCAGCATGTATTTTTATATGCATTTCACTTATAGCTGGATATCTAAGCAAATAAGTTTCCTGAATTGAAAACACTTCTACATTATTGCTAAAATTCTGCAGGTTTAACCTAATCTGATTTGCAAATTACTTTTTAAAATGAATTATGTATCATCTTTATAAAAACCTTGAGTAACCGATTCCCTTTCCAAGGTCCCTTACGATGACCCTTAAGCCACCCTTGAGTACTTATTTTTAGTCTGTCTCATCTCGAATGATGAAATATTTGAAAACATCTAATCACAACTTTCAGCCAACTTTCTGAGATGAATTTGCAAAGTCATATATTTTGCTTTCCTTGACCCCCTCAAAGTGCAATTTCTGTGTCCTGGTTTTTGAAAGGGAGAGAACCAATTAGTCACATGCTAATCAGGACTTTTGGTGTGAACGTGTAATGAATCAATTTTTGGAATCAATCATTAGGTTTTTTTCTTTTTTTTTTTTTACCAAAGAGCCAACTCTGACACAAATTGCAATGGATCATTTAGGAAGAGATAATAAGAAGCAGGTTCTATCAGAAATGAAAGAAGATCCATATATTTTCCAGAAGCTGCCTGCTTCAAGAGGCCCTTATCTTATTGATCCTCATTCTTCCATGTCTAAATTTCTGGGCTCACATCCCAGAGTTTCTGACCCATCAGAGAAGAAGCAGTATTTGTCATTAAGTGTTCCAAAAGTCCTTTGGATTTTCAAGGTTTAACCTTTGCTCTCCACAACCATGGCAAGTCAACTTACTGAGAAAATTAAATATCATCAGGCCACTCGAGGCCTATCACCACTGTAAAGTAAGAATGCTAGTCATATTCATCCATCCATCCATCCATTCACCCAGCCACTCATCCATCCTTCCTTTCATTCATTTCTCTACTTACTCAACAAAATTGAGCATGTAAGACTCTGTGCCAAGCACGAAAGACACACATGTAATTGAGACATAGCTGGCACTTTCAAGGAGCTTATATGTAGTGGAGGAAACACAAATAAAATTAAAAAAAATGCAATACATTCTGGGAAGAGGTTATTGTAACTCTGGGTCTGCATGTCTTGTCAGAGCTCTGCCAGAATACTCCTGGAGTGGATATTTGCCTTTTTCTGATTGTTGTTGTCATCTGAAATCCTTCTGTTATGAGTCTTGGTAGGAGGAAAAGACTTCTCCTACTGCTTTTTTTTTTCTTTTTTAAATTTAATGCGGTTTAGTTTTTTCTTCTTTTGTAAACTGGAGTATAATATCTTTATAATGTTGAGCTAGTTTCTGCTGTACAATGAAGTGAGTCAGCTATGTGTACATGTATACATATATCCCTGGCCTCTTAAATCTCCTTCTGATCCCACCCGCCTCCCCACCCAGGTCATCACAGAGTAAAGAGCTGAGCTCCCTGTGCTTAGCAACTTGCCACTAGCTATCTATTTTACACACAGTAGTGAATGCATGTCAACCCCAGCCTCCCATTCATCCCATCCTCTCCTTCCCCATATGTCCGTTTTTTATGTCTGCATCTCTATTCCTGCCCTGGCAATAGGTTCATCAGTACATTTTTCTAGATTCCACACATGCGTGTTAATATACTACATTTGTTTTTCTCTTTCTGACTGTCTCTATCCATCCACATCACTGCAAATGACCCAATTTTGTTCCTGTTTATGACTGAGTAATATTCCCTTGTATCTATGTGCCACATCTTTTTTTATCCATTGTTAAACATCTTATATCTTTTCTTTCCCAGGCTCCCTTGCAGATAGGTTGTGAGCACATGCCTTAGGTTCCTTCAGAGGAATGTCTCTGCCATTTATTTAAGGTGGTGGCGGTGGCTGGTAGTGGTTCTGGTGGCAGTGTAGAGAGTACAGTGTTGGAGCATTGGGACATTAGCAGCAAGGCCCCCAGGATACCTGGGAGTGGTTTACCTGGCTGCATAGCCCCATGCCTCTTCTGTCCTCCTAGTCATTCTGTGGGTTACCTACAACCCTTCTAAGGAATTTCTTTTCTGCTTACATCCGGCAGATATCCAAATTTTTAAGTACATTGGAAGCTAAAATTTTTATTTGTTTTTGGAGGATTGCTTGTTTTGTTTTGGAAGGTAATGACCTAGATAGCAAATGCATAAGAGATGTTTACATTGTGACATTATTTAGAACTTGAATTAATTAGGGTGAGTTCAGGGACACACTTGGATTCGTACTTCTATAATCAGGACATTTTGAAACTGTAAAGCCATGTTTATCAGAAATGTCCACAGGTTTTTAAACTATGGTTTTATTGATCAAAAAGTTTTCATCATCTCCAAAATATTAATTGCATTTATTATTGGTTTCAGACATTTTCTGGAAAGATTAGGTTGATACTTTCAATGATTAACCTGGTTCATGCTTTGCCCTTTTTAATTTTCTCGTTTGAATGTTTAAAAAATTGTTTTGCTTCATTTTATGATTGTTGAAAGTATATTTCTACCAAGTGATTTGTTATTTTACATACATTTAAAAAGATCATGTTGGAACATGAATTTTGGGCAAAACAAAGCACAGATGATGAAGACACATTTAAAATTATTTCAAATAAAAATTCAGGAGGTTCTGAAGGAATGAGGTCCCAGAGAAACACTTAAAATGACTTTGTCAATAAATTATATCTGAAGCTACAAATGACTATCTAAGTTGGGCAGTTATGAATTGAATTATGACTCTGATTGCTGCTCTATTAATATTGATTTGGTGCTTAATTTTATTTCTTACTTAAAGAGGAATTAACATAAGGCACATTTTTTAGGGTATTTAAATGTGAGAATTATTTTTACAGGGGGAGTTTCTAACCCACTGTCTGAAAATAGTAACTTTTAAAATCTTTATATAGTCTCTGAAATAAATATAACAAAGGTCATCAATTTTTCCTGTCTTTCAAACTATGATTTCTTGAGTGTTTTAATTTACTAGGAGTTAAGGAAATGTGTTTTTTTTTTTAATGTAATTAGAATAAGAGTAGGTACACTAGGACTATGTATAGGAGCAGTCCCATTCTTCCATGCAATGTCTCTAGAACTCCATCAAAGCACTGTGTTTTAAAGTCAACTGAGGGAATATCCTGGTGGTCAATTGATTAAGACTCTGTGCTCCTAATGGAGGAGTCACAGGTTCAATCTCTGGTCAAGGAACTAATATCCCACATGCCCAGAAGCTGTACAGCACATTCAAATTAAAAAATAAATGAAATATTAAAAAATAAAAAAATCAATTTAAGAAATCCATCTGCAGTATGGCTATCTCATTAACTTTATATTTCATTCATATGTGTAGAATAATTTCAGGATGATTTTAGTATTTAGGAAATATACAAATATTATACAAATGAACTTATAAACAAAACAGAAATAGGCCCACAGACACAGAAAGCAACTTCATGGTTACCAAAAAGGAACGCAGGGGGAAGGATAAATTAGGAGTTTGTGATTAACATGTGTGTATATATATATATATATATATATATACTGTTATATATAAAATAGATAATAAACAAGGACTTACTGTATAGCACAGGGAACTATACCAATATTTTTAACAACGTATAAGGAAAAAGGACATATATATAAATACACACACACACACACACACACACATATATACACATAAACACCTGGAGTAACAGGCAGATTTGGCCTTGGAACGTGGGGCAAAGACTAACAGAGTTTTGCCAAGAAAATGCACTGGTCATAGCAAACACCCTCTTCCAACAACACAAGAGAAGACTCTACACATGGACATCACCAGATGGTCAACACCGAAATCAGATTGATGATATTCTTTGCAGCCAAAGATGGAGAAACTCTATACAGTCAGCAAAAACAAGACCAGGAGCTGACTGTGGCTCAGATCATGAACTCCTGATTGCCAAATTCAGACTTAAATTGAAGAAAGTGGGGAAAACTGCTAGACCATTCAGGTATGATCTAAATCAAATCCCTTATGATTATACAGTGGAAGTGAGAAATAGATTTAAGGGCCTAGATCTGATAGACAGAGTGCCTGATGAACTATGGAATGAGGTTCGTGACATTGTACAGGAGATAGGGATCAAGACCATCCCCATGGAAAAGAAATGCAAAAAGGCAAAATGGCTGTCTGGGGAGGCCTTACAAATAGCT
>SJXQ01010762.1:0-11147 GCA_006408695.1 Aepyceros melampus
AGTCAAGTGGGCCTTAGAAAGCATCACTACGAACAAAGCTAGTGGAGGTGATGGAATCCCAGTTGAGCTGTTTCAAATCGTAAAAGGTGATGCTGTGAAAGTGCTGCACTCAATATGCCAGTAAATTTTGAAAACTCAGCAGTGGCCACAGGACTGGAAAAAGTCAGTTTTAATTCCAATCCCAAAGAAAGGCAAGGCCAAAGAATGCTCAAAGTACTACACAATTGCACTCATCTCACACGCTAGTAAAGTAATGCTCAAAATTCTCCAAGCCAGGCTTCAGCAGTACGTGAACTGTGTGAACTTCCAGATGTTCAAGCTGGTTTAGAAAAGGCAGAGGAACCAGAGATCAAATTGCCAACATCCGCTGGATCATGGAAAAAGCAAGAGAGTTCCAGAAAAACGTCTATTTCTGCTTTATTGACTATGCCAAAGCCTTTTACTGTGTGGGTCACAATAAACTGTGGAAAATTCTGAAAGAGATGGGAATACCAGACCACCTGACCTGTCTCTTAAGAAACCTATAGGTTTCTTGCAGGTCAGGAAGCAACAGTCAGAACTGGACATGGAACAGACTGGTTCCAAAGAGGAAAAGGAGTACGTCAAGGCTGTATATTGTCACCCTGCTTATTTAACTTATATGCAGAGTACAGCATGAGAAATGCTGGGCTGGAAGAAGCACAAGCTGGAATCAAGATTGCCGGGAGAAATATCAATAACCTCAGATATGCAGATGACACCACCCTTATGGCAGAAAATGAGGAGGAACTAAAGAGCCTCTTGAGGGAAGTGAAAGAGGAGAGTGAAAAAGTTGGCTTAAAGCTCAATATTCAGAAAACGAAGATCATGGCATCTGGTCCCATCACTTCATGGGAAATAGATAGGAAAGAGTGGCTGACTTTGTTTTTTTGGGCTCCCAAATCACTGCAGATGGTGACTGCAGCCATGAAATTAAAAGATGCTTACTCCTTGGCAGGGAAGTTATGACCAACCTAGATAGCATATTGAAAATCAGAGATATTCTGTGCCAACAAAGGTCAGGGCCATGGTTTTTCCTGTGGTCATGTATGGATGTGAGAGTTGGACTGTGAAGAAAGCTGAGCACCAAATAATTGATGCTTTTGAACTGTGGTATTGGAAAAGACTCTTGAGAGTCCCTTGGACTGCAAGGAGATCCAACCAGTCCATTCTAAAGGAGATCAGCCCTGGGTGTTCTTTGGAAGGAATGATGCTAAAGCTGGATACTTTGGCCATCTGCTGGGAAGAATTGACTCATTGGAAAAGACCCTGATGCTGGGAGGGATTTGGGGCAGGTGGAGAAGGGGACGACCGAGGATGAGATGGCTGGATAGCATCACTGACTCGATGGATATGAGTTTGAGTAAACTCTGGGAGTTAGTGATGGACAGGGAGGCTTTGTGTGCTGTGATTCATGGGTCACCAAGAGTTGGACATGACTGAGCGACTCAACTGAACTGAGCATGATCTGTAAGGGAGGTGTCTAGGACTCATCTGGTCCTTGACCCTCCCACCCCTCATTTACTCAGATTTCTCCCTCTGCAGTGCCCTCCAGTCAAGGCAGGTAGAGATGAGGACCTGGCTCCCCGTGTACTGTCCTTCTGAGTTGGAAGAGTAAGAGCAAAATTAAACTTCCCCAAGACAATTTATAGAGTCTTCATTATATACAGGTGAGTGGCTCCTCCTGCCTGTTTTCATGTGGACTTTGGAGAAATTATCATGCAGTTTATGATCCTAAACTTTATTTTATAAATTTTAAGAAAAAGACATGCAATGCTTGAAGAGAGTAACAAATATGAAATGTCCATTGGTTTTTGTATTTATTTATTTTTGCTTTGGTATGAAAACAAACTTTGAGAATTAAATGACTTATACTGCTATTCTTAGGTAAAGTTGGTCCTTCATATCTGTGGGTTTCCCATCCACAGATGTGGAAGGTGGTCTGTACTGTGTCATTTTATAAAAGAAGCTTGAGCTTCTGCAGATTTTGGTATCTGCAGCGGAGATCCTGAAACCATTCCCCTGCGATACTGAGAGATGACTCTATTTTAAATATTCTGTTCATCAAATCTTCATTAGAGCAGATTGTTCAGAGTGTCATGGCCATTGTGTATAACTAAATTGTTTAAGTTATTTCAATATCAATTTATACCATTTGTGATAATGGATGAAATTTGAGGAAACTGTGAAATACATAAGAGAAAGAAATATCCTACATGATAATCACTTATATGTGGAGTCTGAAAAAGCCAAACTTGGAAACAGAATAGAGTGTTGGTTGCCAGGAGCTGGGGATAGGGAGAATGGGGAGATTTTGGGCAAAGAGCATAAACTTTCCATTATAAAATGACTGTTTCTGAAGCTCTAATATACAGCATAGAGATTGTAGCTACTGACACTGTATTATATACTTGAAAGTGGTAAAAAGGGTAGAACTTAAATGTTCTTGCCACAAAAACATATGGCAATTATGTGACATGATAGAAATGTTAGCTAGCACTTCAGTGGTAATCATTCCGTAATATATGTGTGCTCAGTAATATATAAGTATGCCAAATCAGCCTTCTGTACACCTTGAATTCATACAATGTTAAATTCAGTTATATCTCAATAAAACGGGGAGGAAAAGAAAAAAAAAACTCCTGGAGATGAATGGTAGTGTTGATTGTACAAAATGTGTATGTACATAATGCATCAGAACTGTACATGTAAAATGGTAAATTTTATGTTATGCATATTTTTCCACAACAAAAAAGATTATTTTGAAAGCTATTTCCTTTGGACATCAAGTAAGTAGGTAAAAGGAATTGATATTCATCAGTGTCATTTATGATAAAAAGAGAAAGCTTCTGAAAAACAAATAGTATCCTATTCACAAGTAAAAGTTAAGATGAAACACCATAAATTTTACTCTATTGGGGAACTGGGGTGGGTGCACAATTGTTACAGATTAAAAGTAGTGTTAGGTCACCTAAGAAGAGCCAATCTAAACAGCAGAGAATGGTCAAATGCTTTCTAGAAGAGAAATCTTTAGTTTAAAAAATATCTACTAAAGACAAAAAAGGCCCATTTCTTTATCACCTGAGCCACCAGGGAAACCCGACAAGAATCAGGCCTAAAAAAGGGCCATTTCTTGTCCTAACATATTTTTCTATTCCTTCTAATTATCTTTTCCCAAGTCTGTGGCATGTTATTTCTATTCTCTTACACTGAACACAATTATAACATTTCTCATTGTTACAGACCCAAGTGTTAAAAACAATTGCATTAGCAGGAAGAAACTTATCTTTTTCTTCCCAAAGGGAGGTTTTTAGTCTTTGTTGAATGGGTTGTCTTTTCAGTGGTATCTAGAGGTACCACTTTCCTAGACCTTCCTAGAATGTCCTATACTCATCTCTCCAGCTTGGTAAAAGAAATTGCTCCTTCCACTACCTCAAACTGAATTCACCTTAAATGTCTGTGGTCTTGATGTGAGAGGAGAGACCTCTTCAGAAACCATGTTGGTTTTTGGTCAGACTTTTTCTAAGCTCCTCTGGTCCACACACATGTGAAAATGCTTAAGTCCTGCCAACATCATGAATAAATGAGTTGTATTCCTCTCCAACTCCTGTGTTTACAAAGATGTCCTGGGCACCTGGAAAAGCAGTCAAACCTCACTTGACATTAAGTTTAACCTCTGAGCTGAGCTGAGGGAAATAAGCTCTTTACATCTGCTGAATCATCGATTCTCACACAACTTTTTATGGGAACCATAGATCAGGAGGTTTCCCTGGGTACACTTACAGCTGGAAAATATCTATCATTTTTTCACTGCTCAGCCTCGACTTTTGGAACATAACTCCTTCTTGTAAACATATTCAGTTCAGTTCAGTTCAGTCGGCCAGTGCTGACTCTTTGTGACCCCATGGACTGCAGCATGCCAGGCCTCTCTGTCCATTACCAACTCCTGGAGTTCACTCAAACTCATGTCTGTTGAGTCAGTGATGCCATCCAGCCATCTCATCCTCTGTCGATACCTGAAATTTTAAGGCTTTTCCTCTCTTGGTCATTCTCCCCTTCTACTCTACCTCCAAGGTCCTCTGAACAGCTCCTCTCTCTGTCTTGCCCAGAGAACAGCAAGAGATGACACAGTGATGACATTCAGATCAGAGAAGGCAAGCAGATGACTATTCTAAAATAGAAGAGAATAAGATACCTTAGGCAGGTAATACTGCTCCTTAATGTTGAAAGAAAGTTTACCTTATTGGAACACTTACTGCATGGCAAATCACTTCAGTTGTGTCTGACTCTTTGCAACCTCATGAACTGTAGTCTGCTAGGCTCCTCTCTGTCCAAGGCATTCTCCAGGCAAGAATACTGGAGTGGGTTGCTATTTCCTTCTCCAGGGGATCTTCTCACCCAGGGATCGAACCCATGTCTCTTATGTCTCCTGACTTGGCAAAAGGGTTCTTTACTACTAGCACCACCTGGGAAGCTCCTGAATACTTATTAAGGTATATCCTTAATTGTACTGTGTTTAGTAGTCATCAATGAGCATTGTCTTAGCATCCACAGATAACATATTAGCAAAGGAGGACCTGGAAGATAGGACATGATTTTGTCACAATGAACACACAATGGGAGTTTATCATAATAAATATCCAACGGAAATACGTGCATGTGAAAAACATGTAGGCAGAACATTTAGTATTGAAACGGGAAGGTTGATGTTAGTAAGGAAAAACTTCCAAACAGCATTACAGCTAGAGAGTAAATAAACATTAATTCATTTAAATATGACAGGAAAGGAAATCAATCCTGCATATTCATTGGAAGGACTGATGCTGAAGCTGAAACCTCAATACTTTGGCCACCTGATGAGAAGAACTGACTCATTTGAAAAAACCCTGATGCTGGGAAAGACTGTGGGCAGGAGCAGAAGGGGATGACAGAGGATGAGATGGTTGGATGGCATCACTGACTCAATGGACATGAGTTTGAGCAAGCTCCGGCAGATTGTGAAAGACAGGAAGCCTGGTGTGCTGCAGTCTTTGGGGTTGCAAAGAGTTGGACATGACAGAGAGACTGAACTGAACTGATGACCAGAAAAGAGAATAAATATTCAGTATGTAATAAATATTCAGTATGTATTCCTCTCCGAATTATACCCACCACAGTACAGACAACTGCACAACTGCTTCAAATTTTGTTTATGTGTCGTACACTGGAGAAGTCTATAGTTTTTACTATAGAAAAAATACCCATTTCCTCCTCCACCGGGGTTGTGGTATACCCTCCAATTTGTCCCGTTTGCCTTGGCATGTCTGTGGGAGAATGGGGGAGAAAGGAGAAATATTCCTGTATCTTTCCTTGTATTACTAGATTGTAGCTCATTCAGGAAATGTGAAGTGGTATAGCTGAACTGTGGACAGAGATACTGATGCACAGACTTTAGCATAAATGTCTGTTAGCAGAGAGTGAAAGAAGTTGGTTGAACTTTCTAAGTACCTTGGTAGAGGAACAACTAATTTGAATATAATAAGAATAATGTGTTTATACATATTGAATACATTTTTAAACTATTCTTTTAAGTGTTTTGATAAATTAGTAAGTTTGATGAATTTGTCATTTGGCAAATTGATTCTTTGTTAAATTGGACTGCTTTCATTTCAAACTGACAGATTCATTCATTCAGTACTAAAATAACATATCTGATGAACACATACTATAATATGCCAGGGATCTAACATTTAATACTGTATGAGACAGTATTAGGCAAATTACACTTTAGTGGAAGAGGACATCAAGAACATTATCACAACAAAAAATGCTACAGTAATAATGCTATGAGAATTCAGAAGAAAATTATAGGGAAGAAAGAGATTGTTCCATCTGGCTCCTGCTCATGGGAGGCTTCACAGAGGAGATGATGCTTTTGCTGAGTTGGAGGCTGGAATTAATTCACCCAGGGCAGTAAGCAAGTGCTCAGAATGTACATTAAGGAATCAGAAGGTGCCAAGGCAGTGACACTGGTGATGGTTCATGGTTCAAAAAATAAGTATCAAATAAAAATGGTCAGGACTGACATTTAAAAATAAAATAGAATGGAACAGAAAACATCAGAAGGCAGTGAATTGGTGAGTACTGTGTTTTACAGTTCTGTTATGTGTATGTAAATAGGTATACATATGTCAAGCTATCATATATATTTCTTACTGTTCATCACAGAGAAGAGGTAGATAAGCCACAGAAGAAAGAGAAGACATGTTTAGAAGAGGTACTGCATGTAGATGGTTAAGTGAGAAGGAAAAATTTGATGTGAGAGATGGCAGGGAAAAAAGCCTGTAGAAAGAGAGGTCAGATCGTGAAGGGTTTAATAGACGTTCCAAGAAGCTCAAAATTTAGCCTGAAGCTAAAAGAGGTCACTAAAAGGATTCAGGCTTCAGCAATACATGAACTGCAAACTTCCAGATGTCCAAGCTGGTTTTAGAAAAGGAAGAAGAACCAGAGATTAAATTGCCAACATCTGTTGGATCATGGAAAAAGTAAGAGAGTTCCAGAAAAACGTCTATTTCTGCTTTATTGCCTATGCCAAAGCCTTTGACTGTGTGGGTCACAATAAACTGTGGACAATTTTGAGAGAGATGGGAATACCAGATCACCTGACCTGACCCTTGAGAAACCTGTCTGCAGGTCAGGAATCAACAGTCAGAACTGGACACGGAACAACAGACTGGTTCCAAATAGGAAAAGGAGTACGTCAAGGCTGTATATTGTCACCCTGATTATTTAACTTCTATGCAGAGTACATCATGAGAAACGCTGGGCTGGAAGAAGCACAAGCTGTAATCAGGATTGCCAGGAGGGATGTCAATAACCTCAGATATGCAGATGACACCACCCTTATGGCAGAAAGTGAAGAGGAACTAAAAAGCCTCTTGATGAAAGTGAAAGAGGAGAGTGAAAAAGTTGGCTTAAAGCTCGACATTCAGAACACTAAGATCATGGCATCTGGTCCCATCACTTCATGGGAAATAGATGGGGAAACAGTGTCAGACTATTTTTTGGGGCTCCCAAATCACTGCAGATGGTGACTGCAGCCATGAAATTAAAAGATGCTTACTCCTTGGAAGGAAAGTTACGACCAACCTAGATAGATATTGAAAAGCAGAAACATTACCTTGGCAACAAAGGTCCATCTAGTCAAGGCTATGGTTTTTCCAGTGGTCATGTATGGATGTGAGAGCTAGACTGTGAAGAAAGCTGAGCACCGAAGAATTGATGCCTTTAAACTGTGGTGTTGGAGAAGACTCTTGAGAGTCCCTTGGACTGTGAGGAAATCCAACCAGTCCATTCTAAAGGAGATCAGTTCATTGGAAGGACTGATGCTGAAACTCCAATATTTGGCCACCTGATGCGAAGAGCTGACTCATTGAAAAAGACCCTGATGCTGGGAGAGATTGGGAGCAGGAGGAGAAGGGGACAACAGAGGATGAGATGACTGGATGGCATCACCAACTCAATGGACATGAGTTTGAGTGAACTCCAGGAGTTGGTGATGGACAGGGAGATCTGGCACGCTGTGATTCATGGGGTCATAAAGAGTCAGACACGACTGAGCGACTGAACTGAACTGAAAAGGATTCATGGTTTAAATTAACCAATTTTCTTTTATTTAAGAAATAATATAGAAGTATCAATGTAAGAAGGAAAATTCTCCTTTCCAATGCTACTATTTACCCCTCAACTCAAGCTTTTACTCCTAGAGGGTAAAGCTACTATCCGTTTCTCCTTTGATTTCTTTTGGTAGTAACATTAAAAGAGTACATGACATCCTCTATTTCTTGATTTTTAACTTTGGACAAGATCATTTGATCTCTTGTTACAAAAGGTAATAAACCTAACATAACTATAGTGTTTAATACCTCCTCTTCCCTTCTGCTTCATGAATTGTGTTAGATTTTTTTTTTTTTGTAGTTGTATTTGTGATTTTAAGTAGTATACTGAAATACTGGCATATCAGCTTTATAGCATACCTATTGACTCTTTTGTCTTCCCTGGTGACTTAGACGGTAAAGAATCCACCTGCAATGCAGGAGGCCTGGGTTCAATCACTAGGTTGGGAAGATCCCCTAGAGAAGGGAACAGCTACCCTCTCTTCCCTGATGCTGGGAAAGACGAAGGCAGAAGAGGAAGGGGACAACAGAGGATGAAATGGTTGGATGGCATCACTGACTCAATGGACATGAGTTCGAGCAAGCTCCAGAAGATGGTGATGGACAGGGAAGCCTGGCACGCTGTAGTCCATGGGGTCACAAAGAGTCGGACATGACTGAGCAACTGAACAATAACAAATTAACTCTTTATTATGGAAATAGGGAATTAATGTAGTAACTTTTTGATAGACAATTACAGGCTGAGTCATGCATTTACTACCCTTAGAAAATTCCAAATTTAAATGATGGAAAGATAGTTCTCTTTCTGAATCTCTCTCTCTCTCATATCTATCTACCATGTACCTATTTATCTATGCATCTTTAAATAATTAGCCTACAATAGCCTTAAAAATCAAGAAGTGGCATCCGTGGCCAGGTATTTGAAGACACTGTGGGAAGAGAGACAAGAGATGACATCATGTGAATAAAGCTATCAAAACACAGTAACACAGTAACTACTGGATATTCTGAGTTGAGACCTAATTCCTTGCTTCCCTCTGAGCAGCTCGAAGTTGTCTTTAAATCTGTAACTTCATTATCCATATTGGTTTCCTTGCATTAAGAGATCTGCGTTTTTTATTTTCCTTCTTTTCTATACCTCAGTTTTAAGTACTATTTTATTTATATAGCGTTTGATCTGAAAACTTTAATAACTGCTTCTAAAGTCATTAAAATAAGTTGGCAACTACATGTTCTTGAATTTACAAAGCACTTTCACATGTGCTTCTAATTCAGTCATGACAATAAGCCTGAAAAACAGGGTCGGACATTCTTACTATTCAAATTTTATTGATAAGGCCCAGAAATATTATGTCACTTGCCCAGAGAAACGTGTACAGTAATACTGTGGTCCAATAATGCTAATAATTCTTACAATAACTAATATTATTTGGAAGCTTACTAAATTGCCAGGTACCATTTTATTATCACAGCTTTTGCAATGTCTTTTTTTTTTTTTTGAGAAATTTAATCTCTTCAAATTTTAGTTCCTTAAGTCAACTTATTTAGAGCCTTGTCCAGCTAAATTTGTGTTTAGGATTCCTGTGTGGCAGCTAATGACAGTTACCTCAAATGTTATTGGGTACTGCTAATTACTAGACTTTCTTTTAACAACTTTTGATAACATAAATCTATACATATCATATGATTTAGATTGACTAATTTGAATGGAGACTAGATAGTGCGTTCTAGTACAGATACTTGATTTTCCCCAATTAGTTTTATGTAAGTAATAAAGCCAATGATCAGTTATTAATTCTTCCCACTATGGGGCATCTCTGAGTTCAGAATTTTGTTTGAAATTTAGGGTACTTATCTTTGGGTAAGGTGAGAGAAAAGTGTGAAGTGTTTTTAAACTTAGAAGCCAGAACAAATAATCAAAAATAAAGTATATGGTATATGTTGTTTCGACATGAGCCACTTCTTTCCTATGGAATTATTCAGTTCAGTTCAGTCGCTCAGTCGTGTCCGACTCTTTGCGACCCCATGAATCGCAGCACGCCAGGCCTCCCTGTCCATCACCAACTCCCGGAATTCACTCAGACCCACGTCCATCGAGTCAGTGATGCCATCCAGCCATCTCACCCTCTGTCGTCCCCTTCTCCTCCTGCCCCCAATCCCTCCCAGCATCAGGGTCTTTTCCAATGAGTCAACTCTTCGCATGAGGTGGCCAAAGTATTGGAGTTTCAGCTTCAGCATCATTCCCTCCAAAGAAATCCCAGGGCTGATCTCCTTCAGAATGGATTGGTTGGATCTCCTTGCAGTCCGAGGACTCTCAAGAGTCTTCTCCAACACCACAATTCAAAAGCATCAATTCTTCTGCGCTCAGCCTTCTTCACAGTCCAACTCTCACATCCATATATGACCACTGGAAAAACCATAGCCTTGACTAGACGGACCTTAGTTGGCAAAGTAATGTCTCTACTTTTGAATATGCTATCTAGGTTGATCATAACTTTTCTTCCAAGGAGTAAACGTCTTTTAATTTCATGGCTGCAATCACCATCTCAATGATTTTGGAGCCCCCCAAAATAAAGTCTGACACTGTTTCCACTATTTCCCCGTCTATTTCCCATGAAGTGATGGGACCGGATGCCATGATCTTCGTTTTCTGAATGTTGAGCTTTAAGCCGACTTTTTCACTCTCCTCTTTCACTTCCCTCGAGAGGCTTTTTAGCTCCTCTTCACTTTCTGCCATAAGGGTGGTGTCATCTGCATATCTGAGGTTATTGATATTTCTCCCAGCAATTCCAGCTTGTGCTTCTTCCAGCTGCGTATTTCTCATTATGTACTCTGCATATAAGTTAAATAAGCAGGGTGACAATATACAGCTTTGATGTACTCCTTTTCAGAGATAATATCACATATATGACTTTTTTTTTCCAGATATGCCTACCTTACTCCTTTAAGCAATAGTAACAAAAATCTCTTAATTCAATTACTTTTTGAAAATGGATATGTCTTAAAAATGAATTAGGAACCACATAATTTCAGTTTTTAGTCTATACCATATTGTTTTGCTTTCACAATTTGGACAAGATGCTAATTAAAGCATGAGTGGGCTTTCTTTAAGTTGCAAAATGAGAGACAGGGTGTGATCATGATGTCTGTCCTGCCTACTTCTCAGGGATCTTCTGAAGCACTCTGCAAAGTTATGGTGTAATTATTATTATGATCCAAACTCTTGTGTTTACATGTACATACATAATTATCAAAGCTAACATTTACATAATGCTTACAATGTGCTAAGCACTGTTCTAAGCATGCTACATATAACTATCATGACAATCTTATAGTGTAGATACTACTATTATCCCTTTTTTATAGTTTAGAAGACTGAGACCTGGGGCATTGGTAGGTGCCAGGCATCTACCTGAATTTACACCCAACTTATGTGTCCAGAGCCTGTGTCCTTAATCACAATGCTCTTCTGTA
>SJXQ01010763.1:0-13782 GCA_006408695.1 Aepyceros melampus
TACAAGAAAAGAAGATATCAAATTATTAATCTAAGTCTCCACTTTAAAAAGTTAGAAAAAGAGTAAACTATATTCAAAGTGAGCCAAAGAAGGAAATAAAAATGAGAGCAAAACTTATTGAATTTGAAAACAGAAAAATGATAGAGAATATCAGTGAAATAAAAAGTTGATTCTTTGAAAAGTTTTGAAAAAATCATAAATCTTAGCCTTACTAACCAAAAGAAAACCCCAATATATCAACATCAGGAACAAAAGAGGGATTATCACAGTGTAACTTACCAACATTATAAAATTAGCAAGAGAATACTACAAAAGAAACCAAAAAAAACTTCCACACCCGTAAATTTAAAATGGGTCAATTATTTAAAGTCATAAATTATCAAAATTAACTCAGAAAGAAACACATAACCTGAAAATCCTATACCTATTAAAGAAAATGAATTTATAGTCTAAAACCTTTCAAAAAACAACTTGGCTCAAAGTATTGCACTGGCAATTACCAAACACTTAAGTAAAAATAATATAAATTGTGAACTAATTAGAAAAAGAAAATATTGTTAATTGATGTCAGTTCTCTCCCATTTGATCTACAGATTCACTGCAATCTCTATCAAAATCCAAGCAGACTTTTAGGAATTATCTAAAAGTGATATGTTGCTGTTCAACACTTTCAGATAATTCCTAAATTATCTAATCCTAAAGTTTTAGATAATTTTAGATAATTCCTAAATTATTTTAAATAATTCCTAAATTATCTAATCAGCTAAAAATGGTAGGTGATTCTACATTTCTAAAATTTAAGAAGTAAAAAAACTAGGACACAAAATATTTTTGAAAAAGATGAATGATGTTGGAGGACTCATATTACCCATTTTGAAGACATAAAGGTACTATAAATCAAGACCATGTAGTATTAATGAAATGATAGATCAATAAGTAGATCAAAGAACAAACAGGAGAGTCCAGGAATGACAACATACATGAAGAATCAAGTGATTACTGACAAAGTCACAAAGGCACCAAAACAGAGTAAGGACAGCAGTTTCAACAATAGTGCTTAAATAAGTGGGTATCCATATGCCAAAAGTGCTTTGACCTATTCCTCACACCTTACACAAAAATTAAATTAAATGGGTCATGCTCACAAGAACTATAAAGCTATAAAACTCTTAGAAAGCATAGAAGAAAATACAGGTGACCTTTGGTTAGGCAAAAGTTTTCAGATATGGCAAGAAAAGCATGATCCATAAACGAGAAAAATAAGTTGGACTGAATTAAAATTAAAAACGTTTGCTTTGTGACAGAAACTATCAAAAGAATGAAAAGACAAGACACAGACTAGGTTTGTCTGAAAATCAGGTTACAGACAAAGGACATGCACCCAGAATATGTAATGAACTTTTAAAACTCAATAAAAAGCAAACAAGCTAACTTAAAATATGAGCAATAGATCTGAGCAGACACTTCAACAAAGGAGATATATAGATGATACACATGTTAAAAGATGCCCAACATTACAATCATAAAGGAAGTACAACCTAAAGCCCACAGTGAGATATACTATGTCTCTATTAGAATGGCTGAAACTAAAAACCAGTAGCAACTACAATAGAAACGCCAAGTTCAGGCAATGATGTTCAGCAACTAAAACTCTCATACGTTGCTGATGGGAATGTAAAATAGGAGTTGTTCTGGAAACAGTTTGAAGGTTTCTTATAAAGTTAAACAAAACTACCATACTTTATGCACATGTAAAAATAATGAACAAACCAGAATGTGGTAGAAAAGAAGGAACACAACCTGTGGCAAACAAATTTAACTGAACTACAAATGAATCCCATAAGCACAGTGAAGATGTTGGGAAGAACGTACCTAGCCTACATAATTTCTGAAAACAACATTTTCAGAGGATACTATTGGGCTAAGAACAGAAAGAACTATATACAAATATTACATTCTAGCTGATAAATTTGTTTTGTACAGGAATATGGGATAGGAATTCTGAACAACTTAATATATTTGAGTAAAATGTTGAACAAATAAGTATACTGTGTCCCTAATAAGGGTCAAGATTTTTACCAGCAGAGAAAGTAGCTAAAAACAAGGAAGGAGGAAGACTATGGTGCTGAAGTGAGAGATATCAACATGAAATAGATATAGATCAGTAGAGAGAGATGTGCATGCATGAATTAGTCAGTACCATACATATATTTCCTATATCTAGCCACTGAGAGGGCCTAGAAACAGTGAGGCTTTAGTAGCAATAACCACAATTAACAATCGAACCTCATCTCTTAATTACTTTCTCCAATAAAAGGGACTAGTTTCTGGACAAATGGTAGTTTTCCAGGCTGGGACACTGAGCATATGTACCATGAGTCTGGAGTATCTTGTGGTGCCAGGAAGTAAGAAAATCTTGGGAAAAAAAGGACAGAAAAAAGACAGCATACAGAAATGACAGGCAGCCAATATGGAAATGCTGCCAATGGCCCAAATTTGAGCAATCAAGCAACAAAATAAACAGCCATAATATTGAACTAAATCCAAAGAGCAAAAAAGTCCACAATACTGAATAAGTGAAGTGACAATTCCTCCTTACAGAAGAATTCCAAGAATGCACATAAAAAGAATCAAAGAAACAGAGTATCACTATTAGACTGTGATATTACAGTAAGAATTGCTACAGGTGAAGTCCACTAAAGGATGCTTAAGTTGGCGAGAGAAAGATTAGGCAGAAACAGTACATACACAATCCCAAATTATCTTCTCAAAAATAGTCATTTCAAACAGGAAAATAGTAACTTTTCGTGAAAAGTCTAGGGAGGCCAGCCAGGTGCTAGATGTTAGACAAGTGGTCAAAGTTAAATAACATTTATCAACACCATGCACCCCTCAGCATGTGCCTGGAGAAGGGCACAGCACCTCTGTCGCATTCTTCCCAATGTATAATGGTAGCATAACCAAGAGAAAACAACAGACAAATTTAAACTGCACAACATTCTACAAAATAATTAGCAAGTACTCTTCAAATGTGTCAAGGTCATGAAAGACTAGGAAAGACAGAGGAACTGTCACAGATTAGAAACGACTAAGGAAGCATAAAATGCAAACATAAAACTAAACATAATTCTGGGACAGAAAGGGGACATTAGTGGACAAATTTGTGAAATCCAACTAAGTAGTTTAATAACATTGTACTAAAATTAATTTGTTAGTTACATTAAGTTGTTAGCATAAGTGTATACTGTGTGAAGGCTATAGGTACATTTTTTTTGCAGCTCTTCTGCAAATCTAAAATCATTTCAAAATACAAATAATTTTACAAAAGTGAACAACAGCTTATATAGTTACCCCAATGATTTATTACATCTGAAAGCTCAGTCCTTGTTCTCTGCTTCTAGGCAACTAGTGTAGTATCCTCCTTCCTAAAAGCTTGTCATTTAAAGAAGAAAAATAAACAGTTGCCTCTTATAACAATTATGTCCTATTCATTCGCTCTCTCTCTCTTGCTTGTCAGAATTTTACCCTTGTTCATGAATCCACTGGCTTTTCATAAGGATAAAAAAAAAAATCAAGGGAGAAAGAAATCACTAAGATGGTGAGAAAAATGAGGAGTATTTTCTTGGCTGGAAAAATTCCAAGCTGGGCAGAGCCCTATTTTTTTGTTAGTTTTGTTCATTTGTGTGTATATGTATGAATGTATGGTAACCTGGGCCTGGGGGGACCCATGAGTCTCTGATTAAATATTGCTTGTTTTCTAGGCTTTTGGACCCGCTCAGATATCTGTGATTGATGCACGGCTACACTTGGACCTTTTTCAAATTCCAATTCATTTTAACAGCTTCCTTGTGCCAAGGGAGGAAGATGTGAGGGGATAATGGAGATAACCTCACACAGTTTCCTCAATGGGTTTCAAGAACAGCCCCAGCCAGAGCTTCCAAATGGAGAAGGCAGGCCAAGGCATGTGGAGCTCCATGGAATCAAGTGATTTGGGAGCTGTAGGGGCCTGTATCAGGTCACCTTCCTTCCTAAAGAGCATGCCTTACTCTATAAAGTGTTCTCCTTGAACAATATCTCAGCATCAACATCCCATCAATTAAATTTAGAGAAAGAGTGTATCAGGAGGTAAAGCGAAAGGTGCTTTTTATCGTCAGGCGGTCTTACAAAATGGAACTTGGCAGTGACCTGGAAGGACACGAGTCTGACACTGTTTCCTTGGCTACAGAAGGGGAGAGAGGCCTGCCCTCTGCTACCTCTCAGACTTGTTGTGAGGATGAAATGGAACAACTGAAATGAAAATGGCAGGAAAAAATTGCATACCAGTGTTTTTGTGGACATGTTAAGATTTTTCTATTTTCCAATCTCATTGCCCTCAGGATAACATACTCTCTGAAGGTGTTTTAACAAAGCCCTTCATAACCAATGCCAACCCATCTCTTATCTCTGGACACTCTTCTCTTCACATCCCTTATCTAGGTACGCTGGATAGCATTCTATTCTCTTTCACAAATTCTTGCCTCTGTACAGGCTCTTCCTTTTTGGAATAGTTTTCCGTTCTTACCCATTCCTGATTCCCTTCAGCTGGTAATTCCTGCTTACATTCCAAGTTTCAACTTAAATACTTCTTCCAGAAAGCCATTGCCCAAACCCTAGTCTCCTCTCCAACACCCAAACCTTTGCCCAATTAATCTGTTTAATATGTATAGCCCCCTCAGTTCAGTTCAGTCGCTCAGTCATGTCTGACTCTTTGCTACCCTATGAATCGCAGCACGCCAGGCCTCCCTGTCCATCACCAACTCCTGGAGTTCACTGAAACTCATGCCCATCGAGTCAGTGATGCCATCCAGCCATCTCATCCTCTGTCATCCCCTTCTCCTCCTGCCCCCAATCCCTCCCAGCATCAGGGTCTTTTCCAATGAGTCAACTCTTCACATGAGGTGGCCAAAGTATTGGAGTTTCAGCTTTAGCATCAGTCCTTCCAATGAACACCCAGGACTGATCTCCTTTAGAATGGACTGGTACTAGGTCTTAAATTTCCAGAATGGAAGAATCTGCCTTTGTAACCATCATGTATATCCCTGGCTCCCAACAGGGTCTGCCAAACAGTGGCATCTCAATAAATGCTTGTTGAATGAATAAGTAACTGACAGATGAATAGATGCATGTTTTCAATACAAGTGTCTTGCTATGAGCCCCATGTGGGGGACTGAGAAGTGGGGAAAGTATTTCAAAGAATAGATTGATGTAACAATTAGTTAATATGCAAGAGAAAACTGTTAGTTGCATTAGTTATTTTAAACAAGGAAGACTTAGACTTAAATCTTGGATGGTAGCTGCTGCTGTTTTTTATTGTTTTGTCATTATTATCATTGTAATATAATATCAAAGCAGCTTACACTTATGTATCCTACACCTGAATGTTCAGCAATTTGCTAAATGCTTTGTATGTACTAGCATGGCTTATCTCCCCCCAGACTTTATAAAATAAATACTGATTTTATCCCTGTTTAGAGATAAGAAAATAAATCCGAGACTGGGTTGCTTGTCCAAAGTCACACCTGTACTAAAGAGCAGAGTCACAACTAATACCTAAGGCTTCGGGCTTCGGAACCTAAATTGTTAGAAACTGCATTCTGCTTCTTCATCAAATCTCACTCCTGCCTCCCCTGCTGGACAACTAAACTCCAAGGTCTTCCATCGCTCAGTCGTGTCCGACTCTTGGTGACTCCATGGACTGCAGCCTACCAGGCTCCTCTGTCCATGGGATTCTCCAGGCAAGACCACTGGAGTGGGTTGCCATTTCCTTCTCCAATGCATGAAAGTGAAAACTGAAAGTTAAGTCGCTCAGTCATGTCCGACTCTTCGAGACCCCAAGGACTGCAGCCTACCAGGCTCCTCCGTCCATGGGATTTTCCAGGCAAGAGTACTGGAGTGGGGTGCCATCGCCTTCTCTGTTCCAGCTCCATAGGGTGCAGAAAAACTTGTTTAAATTCAGTCCTGGCTGAATTCTCAAGCTTTTCTCTATCATCGTCTAACTTACTAATAAGGCTACCCTATCAGATAAATATTTCTGATCACAGTTTCTCTCCACCCAAAGCCAGGGCAACTATTCCTCCCACGTATCCCTATCTGAACTCCTGAGTTTATACTTTAATGTAATTATGTAGCTCCCATTCCCCCACAGATCCTCTTTTTTCCTCATTTGCTTCCAATAAAGAGACATTATTTGGTTGGGAGCTTTCCAGGGTAACATGAATCCATCTTTTGAAACTAGTCCCTGCATTTGGAAAATTGAAAGACGCTTTGGTGTTTGTTTAGCAAGAAAGTCAGTCTGTGAAACTGCATTGCTATTATTTTTAATTCTGTTAAGCCATATTAAGCAGATTTAATTTCTAAAGATCTATTTTCTCACCACCACCACCCATTTTAAATGGACAAATCAGTTTCTACTTTTAAACCAGCTGCCTGCAAATATGCCACTAAGTATTGACACAGACACTTAACCAAATTAGCCACATTGTCCAACTGTAACTTGCGGCCCTTCTCCAGCAAAACTGGTGTTGCCTTTAACATAAGAAGAAGTTTTTGACTTATCAGACCCGTGCTTATCATAAAGTTAAGTATACACCATTTCAGAACCCTAAATCCATCATATAAATAAAAAGGCACACTCCCTCAGTCCTTAAACATCCATTCCCTTAAGAAAGAGATATCTGACACCCCTAGTGCATGAATCAGAGGGATTTTTTATTATCCTAGCACTCCCAATATATTTCTTTATTCTTTGCATCAACAAATACTGTAACTGGGGATGTTTATAGTGTCAGCACATGATAGCTTCAGTAATAATCTCAGCTACAGACCAAGATACTTCTGTTTCTTCACACCCCAGGTAAGATTTTGAATCTTGGGGGAAAGCTAAAAACAGCTGGTGTCTGGTTATTCACTTGTGTTCTTTATCTTTGAATAAAGAAAAGGAAGATATACTGCAAAGATATGACTTATTTAATTAACAGAATTTACTTCTGTATTGAAAAAAAAAATCACCAAGTAAGATGCCACATCAAACACGGAGACACATGATGATCATTACAGGAGTAAATGATGATTGAGTGAGGGAACAGAACAAAAAGATCCAGAAATTTACCCACCTCAATTGAATTTTTAACGTTAAAAACTAAACATGTTTGCAGAATGAGTCCTTTAGTATAAACACACAGTTAATTAATTAAAATTAGAATAAACAATAGTAACAGCTCAGAGACCCAAGAGTAAACACTTCGCCCACTCAAATAAGTAGATTCTAGGTCATAAGAGGCAATTCTAAGATACAGAAAAAAATAACCTAAGGTCTGAAGCTGAGAAACTCTAACATTATTTTGAGTTCTCTAGCACTAGCTAGAGGGCAGGATCTCTGTCTTTTCCATTAAATTATACAAGTGCCTACCATAGGATCTTAATATGCAAGAGCTCTTTGCTCACATGCTCATGAGGATGATTGATATGGTTTAAGGAAAGAGCTCTGGTTTGACTTTTTCCTCCTATTATAATCCATCCTACCCAAGAATTCAAATATGCAAACAATTATTGTGTACCTACTAAGGGCAAATGACAGTGTTAGATATACACAAAAAGACCCCAGGCACCTTAAGTAATAAAACTGTCCTCTACTCCTTATGTTAACTGAAGACATATTATCAATAGCAAAAGCAACACAGTTATCAAATCCACCCTGTGTAAATATAGGCAGTAAAAACATCTTTTTCTTTTTTGCATCATGCCTAATCATCTTTAACACTAATGTTTAAGGGTTTGCTCCTATTCATGGAGACTTACAGATTGAGAGAGATATAAAGCATAGTCCCAGACTTTGAGGACTGTCTAATACCCCCACTCTGAACCTCTTCAAATATCTAGCCAAGGGAAATGCAAATGATGTCATGTTGAATAATAAAAATAGAAGGAGCAATGGAATAATAAAAAAGGGGAAAATGTAGAGAAGACCAGAAACATTCATCAAGAGATAAAGAACACTTTCTAGAAAACTGGTCAGATATCGTATCATGAAGTTAAAAACAATAGTGAAGCAACCATGCCTACAAAGGAGTATTATAAAGCAGAGATACGTAGCCTCAAACAATGGATGATGAGACGAAAAACATAGGCAATAAAAATGGCAGAACTAAGAAATATAAAAACAATTTAAATCCAAATCATCCAATATTGAATGAACATATGAGATAATAGACACTACTGAAAATTCAGTAAGACAAATAGACAGCTATTTAAAAAGGCAAAAAATATGGAATAAAGAGTTTAAAAGGATAAATGACTAAAAGATATATGTATAGAAGTTGCAGCTATCACGTGATTGGAGTCTGTGCTAAATAAAACAAAACATAATGGATCAAAACATGTAATGGAAAATACAATTTAAGAAATAATTTATTTTTAAAAAGATGATTTGAATTTGCCCACTGAAAGATGACACCATGTTCCAAGAAAAAAAAAAGTTGATATAGGAAGGTAAAAAGTAATTGTATCTGGGAAACTCTTGAATTTTAAAGACAAAGAATCCTCTGGAGTCAATAAAAAAGATTAAGTCACTCATAAGATGAAGGAAAATGATCCCAGATTTTTCCACTTCAATATTCAGCAGCAGGAGACATTGACAATACCAACAAAATATAATTGTATGTTTATATGTATAAAATGTAAACCTTACCTCAAAAGGAATTGTAAAAAAAATATTAAGCTCTAGTTAATAATATGCATGCTGAAGTATTTGAGGGACAAGCTATCTGATGTCTACTAATTTTTAATGGATCAAAAAATGAGATGGATTGAAGAATGGATTGAGGGATGGATGGATGGATAGGAATGTGATAAAGAAAATACAGCAAAATATTATTTGCTTTATTCTACATGCTATAATGCAATCTACTAATAATTTTCTTGCCCAAATTGTCTTTAATTTTGGAGATTCTGGAGCTTCTTCAAGTTGTCTTCAGTGTTCTTTTGAACACATCCCTGTCATTTAAAAAATATTTCCTTACTCCTGCAGCTAGAATATTTTCCAGGTTCACCTTATTAGTTTCTCCGCTACTTCCCTGGAATCCATGGCTTTTTTAAAGGAACCCTGATTCCTGCTATTGGAAAATGACCTATAGAAACCATAACCTGAGTGCCAGAGTGTTCATTGCTACTGGAGTGTCTAGCCCCTCTCTGTGGACACAGCTAGGAAGCATACACATGTATACCAACTCCTGCATACACACATCTATATTTGTTTATATCTATTTGTATTCATTAAAAACTAAGAGTTCATTTTGCTATCTCTTATTCTAATACCACAGAGTCCATTCTAGTCCTCTCCTTGCCTGTATCTGTAACTTGTTTCTCTGAAAGTAAGAACCTTGCTTTTATTATCTATGCTTCCCTGGTGGCTCAGAGGTTAAAGCGTCTGCCTGGAATGCAGGAGACCCAGGTTTGATCCCTGGGTTGGGAAGATCCCGTGGAGAAGGAAACAGCAACCCACTCCAGTACTCTTGCCTGGAGAATCCCATGGACGGACGAGCCTGGTAGGCTACAGTCCATGGGGTCGCAAAGAGTTGGACACGACTGAGCAACTTCACTTCACTTCTTTGATTTGTTTAATTCTAGTATATACATGGTTTCAGCATTGTTCACCATACCCCATAAACTCAAATTCAGTAGCTAGGGCAATTTTTGTGTATAACTGTTTTTGTCTTTACTCTTATGGTGTATAGTCAAAATACTATTTCAAGGTTTGCTTAAGTTAGTTTTTTCTTTCCCATCCCCTTCAGTGTAGTTACTTTATTCACCTGTAGTTGGGTTCATTCATGATTTTTATATTCTATTTTGGGTTGCACTCATATCTTGGTGGATATTAATTGTTTTCCAGTATGTGAACTTTGTCATGGTTCTAAGCATGAGCTCTATACAAACACATAGATATGGAGTAGTGTGCTTCCCATTCATTCCTCCCACTCTGTTCTCATCACTTCATTATTTCCATTCCATTACCACCCTGCAACTAACCAGTTTCATTAGTTTCTATCTTATGCTTCCTGCCTTTCTTTTACTCAAATGAATATATATGTATGTATATTTTTCATACCCTTTTATTCTTACTTGAAGAGTGTAAATATGTGTTTGACTTTTGAAACACTGAGTTTTTTTAAGTAAAAGATAAATGACCTAATCTAATCAAGAAAAAATAAAAATAAGTATTTTTTACAAATAAAACTATGAAAGGCACAGGGCTTTCCAGGTGGCACTAGAGGTAAAGAACTCACCAATGTTTGTATTTTACCAAAACCACTGGTTGGTTGTATTTTACCAGACAGCCTCCAGAAGGAATAGAAAATATAATGAATAGTCTGATTTTTAAAGAAGACATAGCAAACATTATTTGATTATACCCATTTCCCCCTCTCCTCCACATCTACATATCCAAATGATTTCATAGGGAAAATTTTCCAACCTCATAAAGCAAATTAATTCTAATAGTACCTAAAATGAACAATAACCTGGCAAAGATTGAGTGTGTGCACTTACAGACATGCCCTCACCTACACAAATAAGAAAACTACAGACCAATCTTGCTTATGAATATTGAAGCAAGATTTTAAAATAAATGTCAAACATAATCCAACAGCACATTAAAAAATTATGCATCTGACAAAGTGGGGTTATTGTAAGAATAAAAGAATTTACAGTATTAAGAAATCTTTTAATATGATCTATCACATTAATGCAGATCTAAGCACAAAAATGTGATGCTAATCTCCATAGATGCTAAAAATGCATTAAAAATTTCATTATTGTTAAGCAAAACTCTTAATAAGATAGGAATAAATTATATTTTATATCAAACCAATGGTTACTGGAAAACATTACAGCTCTGTTTGCTCAACAAGGGTTCTATTGGCATAACAATTCTTCCTTATTAATTTGAAGTATAGGGTAATCTCAATAAAAATA
The DNA here is from genome assembly GCA_006408695.1 of Aepyceros melampus. Taxonomy (NCBI): domain Eukaryota; kingdom Metazoa; phylum Chordata; class Mammalia; order Artiodactyla; family Bovidae; genus Aepyceros; species Aepyceros melampus. The sequence continues at coordinate 11,008 of SJXQ01010763.1, forward strand.
CAAGATTTTGTGGGGATAGTCTGAAATTAGATATTCTTACTTGATCTTCCTATATATATGAAATAAATGACAACCAGGAAAACTTTAAAGGTGGACATAGGGAGGAATCTTTTAAGAGCACTGAGAGAAAGCTATACTTGTCAAATATTAAAATATAAACACTCAGTACTTATGACAGTATAATGTTATTTAAGTGTTGGAAGAAGAAAACCAACTTAGAATTCTGTATCCAGCAAAATCATCTTTCAATAGTGAAGAATAAAAACTTTATCAAACAAAATTGAGAGAATTTGTCACCACTACACATGCTTTGCAAGAAATGCTAAAAGAAGTTCTTCAAAAGGAAAAGAACAATATGAAACACTGACCTACATAAAGAAAGGAGGATTGGAGAAGAAATGAAGGTGAAGTAAAATCTTACTTTTCTTATCCATCTAACAGGTAATAGTTTGGTCAAAATAATAATGCTAATAATATGTTAGATGATTGCAGTTTATGGATAAATAAGTGACAATATGTTATAAAATATAAAAAGGAGGAGGTGGAAGTACTGTGTTACAAGATAAACCACATTACCCATGAAGCAATATAGTTAATTCTTACACATGTAATGTATATATATATAAACAGTATACATTGCCATGGTATAGTGTCCATATATGAGTGAACTTGGGTAAATTATATATTTCAAACTCCAGAGAAACCACTAAAAGAACTTAAAAAGCAAATATATGTATATACTATGAGAAGAAAATGAGAACATAGAAAATGCTCACTGAAAACCACTGGAGGCAGAAAAGTGAAAGACAAAAAAGATACAAAGACCAAGGGTAATGAGTACAAACCAGTTACACATATAATAGACATTAAACCTACTACATCAATAATCATTTTAAGTGTGAATGGTCTAAATACACTAAATAAAAGACAGAGACTGTTGGAGTAGATTAAATCAAAGCAAGACCGAATTATCTTATTTTTTGGATATCTAAAAGATATCTACTTAAAACATAAAGACATAGACTAGTAAGAGTAAAGAGCTAGAGAAAGACAAACCATGATAACAAATTCAAGGAAAGCTGGAGTAGCTATACTAATTTCAGACTAAGTGGACTTCAGAGCAAGGAATATTATGAGACAAAGGGGGTATCAAATAATGATAAAGGGGTCAACCCCAAAAGGATATAATAATCCTTAATGTGTATGTGCCTAACAACAGAGTGTCAAATGTGTAAAGTGAAAACTGATAGAACTGCAAAGAGAAACAGACATATCCACTATTGTATTTAGAAACTTCAACACTCCTCTCAGTAATTGACAGATCCAGCAGGCAGAATATCTATGAGTATACAGTTGAACTGAACAGGACCATCAATCAAGTGGATCTAATTGACATTTATAGAATACTTCACCCAACAACAGCAGAATACACATTCTACTCAAGCTCACATGCAACATTCACTAAGACAGACCACATTATGGGTCATAAAACACACCTTAACAAATTTAAAAGAATATAAATCAAACAAAGTACACTCTCAGACCACAATGGAATTAAATTAGGAATCAATAACAAAGATACTGGGAAAGATATTTGAAGATTAAACAGCACATTTCTAAGTAACACATGGCTCAAAGAGGAAGTATCAAAGAAATTTTAAAATATTTGGAATTAAACAAAAATGAAAATACAACTCATCAAAATTTGTGGATGTAGTGAAAGCAATGTTTAGAGGGAAATGTATTACATGAAGCATATGTCAGAAAGGAAAAGATCTACAATCAATAACCTAAGTGTCCATCTTAGGAAATTACAAAAAGAGAAGCAAATTAAATTCAAAGAAAACAGAAAATTAGAGCAGAAATTGATAAAATAGAAAACACTAAAATAAGAACAATTTAAATCAATAAGATTCAAAAAATGCCAGCCAGGCAAACTAAGAAAAAAAAGGAAAACAAAAATTACTAATATTAGAAATGAAAGCTGGACCATCACTATTGATGGAAATTAAACTGACAATAATGGAGAATTTTGTAATTCTGTGCTGACAAATTTGATAACTTGCTAATTTGATAATTTGGACCAATTACTTGAATGTCAGATTCTGTAAAATCTCATAAAAGATGAAATGGGTAAGTAATCTGCAGTGTCTATTTATATAAATAAATTGAATCAACAATAATAACCTTCCAAAATAGAAAGCATTAGGCAATTCACAGTAAAAACGCTCTGCAAACCAGGAATAGACTGAAATTTCTTCAACTTAAGTAGAAGACATCTACAAAAAAATCTACAGTTAACATAATACATAATGTGAGTTTCTAGATACCTTTCTCTTAAATGGGAACAAGGCAATAACATCCCTCTCACTACTGCTTTTCAACATGCTGCTAGAAGTCCTAGCCGATGCAATATGACAAGAAAAGGAAACAAATGGTTGACGGATTGGGAAGGAAGAAATAAAATTATCTTTGTTCACAGATGACATGATTGTTCATGTAGAAAATTCCAAAGAATCAACAGAAAAACTCCAGGAACTAGTAAGTGATTACAACAAGGTTGCAGGAAACAAAGTTAATAGACAAAAGTCAATTACTTTCTCAAATACCATCAATGAACAATAGGAATTTAAAATTTAAAACATAGCACAATTTACATTAGCCCTCCATTAAAATTAAATATTTAGGTATAAATATTGGGCTCAAAATCACTGCAGATGGTGACTGCAGCCATGAAATTAAAAGACGCTTACTCCTTGGAAGAAAAGTTATGAC
>SJXQ01010764.1:0-15099 GCA_006408695.1 Aepyceros melampus
ACTTTCTTCAATTTAAGTCTGAATTTGGCAATCAGGAGTTCATGATCTGAGCCACAGTCAGCTCCTGGTCTTGTCTTTGTTGACTGTATAGAGCTTCTCCATCTTTGGCTGCAAAGAATATAATCAATCTGATTTCGGTGTTGACCATCTGGTGATGTCCATGTGTAGAGTCTTCTCTTGTGTTGTTGGAAGAGGGTGTTTGCTATGACCAGTGCATTTTCTTGGCAAAACTCTATTAGTCTTTGCCCTGCTTCATTCCGCATTCCAAGGTCAAATTTGCCTGTTACCCCAGGTGTTTCTTCACTTCCTACTTTTGCATTCCAGTCCCCTATAATGAAAAGGACATCTTTTTTGGGTGTTAGTTCTAAAAGGTCTTGTAGGTCTTCGTAGAATTGTTCAACTTCAGCTTCTTCAGCATTACTGATTAGGGCATAAATTTGGATTACCATAATATTGAATGGTTTGCCTTGGAAACAAACAGAGTTTATTCTGTCGTTTTTGAGATTGCATCCAAGTACTGCATTTCAGACTCTTTTGTTGACCATGATGGCTACTTGATTTCTTCCAAGGGATTCCTGCCCACAGTAGTAAATATAATGGTCATCTGAGTTAAATTCACCCATTCTAGTCCATTTTAGTTCACGATTCCTAGAATGTCGACGTTCACTCTTGCCATCACCTGTTTGACCACTTCCAATTTGCCTTGATTCATGGACCTGACATTCCAGGTTCCTATGCAATATTGCTCTTTATAGCATCGGACCTTGCTTCTATCACCAGTCACATCCAAAACTGGGTATTGTTTTTGCTTTGGCTCCATCCCTTCATTCTTTCTGGAGTTATTTCTCCACTGATCTCCTGTAGCATATTGGGCACCTACCGACCTGGAGAGTTCCTCTTTCAGTATCCTATCATTTTGCCTTTTCATACTGTTCATGGGGTTCTCAAGGCAAGAATACTGAAGTGATTTGCCATTCCCTTTTCCAGTGGACCACATTCTGTCAGACCTCTCCATCGTGACCCGTCCATCTTGGGTGGCCCCACAGGGCATGGCTTAGTTTCACTGAGTTAGACAAGGCTGTGGTCCATTGTGATCAGACTGACTAGTTTTCTGTGATTATGGTTTCAGCATGTCTGCCCTCTGATGCCCTCTTGCAACACTTACCATCTTACTTGGGTTTCTCTTACCTTGGACTTGGGGTATCTATCTCTTCACAGCTGCTCCAGCAAAGCACAGCCGCTGCTCCTTACCTTGGATGAGGGGTATCTCCTCACGGCCACCCCTCCTGACCTTGAACATGGAGTTAATTAATGCATGCTTCTTATAAAATTGAACTAATGCATAAATGTAAAAGAGTAGTGGCCCAGGGCTATCCCACCTCCCAGAGATAATTCAAAGATAGGACTTTTCAGTATACCTTTCCAGACTTTTTTTCTTTAACACACTTGCCCTTTTTGTTAATAACTAAAATGGAATTGTAACATACATGAACTTCAAAGAGCCTTTTCCCTACCACCATAAGGATATGTAAGCCCTCCCATCCCCTATATACCTAAAACTATCTTGGAGTAGAATAGGAGAGAGAAAAGCTGAGATACTGAGAAGTTACCTGGATAGACTGAGGGTCTAAAGGGACAGGTTACATTATTTAATTAAACTGTGATTAGGGGAGTGGACAAATTTAGTTTTCTCTCACTTTCCACCAAGATAGTAGCTTTAGAGGAAATGAGATCAGTTATATAAAACCAAAGGGCTGCATTTGTGTTTCACACTAGGGAGTATTAGGTAAATTTTCAAATCCCTACTACAAATGAGATCTTCCCTGTAGCTCAGATGGTAAAGAATCTGCCTGCAATGCAGGAGACCTGGGTTCAATCCCTGGGTCAGGAAGATCCTCTGGAGAAGGGAATGGCAATCCACTCTAGTATTCTTGCCTGGAGAATCCCATGGATAGAGGAGTCTGATAGGGGAGTTTGGGCTCCGGTTCGTGGGGTCACTAAGAGTCGGACATGACTGAGCGACTAACCCACCCACACCACTACAAGTGAAATTACTGAGTTGGACCATATACACCTGTCGACTAAAAAATTAGTCACAACCTGAAAGTTGAGAAATGCTTTATTTGGTGGGAATGTTTAGGACTCCCTGGGAGACAGCAGCTCAGTAGCCCTAAGGGACTGCTTCCCAGAGGAGGAGAGGGAGTCAGGCTATATACAAGTTGCAACAAAGCGGGCAGGTGGTCTGAACATCAAAGATTATTGTTAAGTAAGGAAAACTAGATATCAAGTTAAGAAATTTAGTGTTCTTGCCTGTATGGGAAGATGCAAGAATCTGGGATTTTTGAGGTCATTCCTTTCACCTGCATCTCGCCTATCTAATACCAGTACCCTGCGTTTTTACAGATATATCCTTGTATTCATGAATTCTCTTAGGTCACATGGAGAGCTATAACCACTGATGACTGTGACATCCTTTAGTTCCTCTTGTAGGGAGTGATGCTGCTTGTTGGCATGGCTCAGAAATTCACATTTGGAGGACTGGAACTGCGATAGCTATGACATTTCTTGCCCACTGATATAGCAGGAAATACTTCATTTTCCACACCTTTTTAAGGCTTTGTATATGTATACTCTCATATACATTTCCATTGTGTATGAGAGTATACCTTCTCATACACTTTTTCTGTCCCTCCTAACAATGGATATCGCCAGGGTAATATGCCAAAATTAAGAAGCTATCGACTAAGAAAGATATACAACTTGAGAGTTGTGAGTTAAGTTTTTATTTGGGGCAAAATGAGCACTGCAGCCCCAGAGGCAGCATCTCAGATAGCTCTGAGAGACTGCTCCAAAGTGGCAGTGGGGGAAAGTCAATATATAAAGTTTGGGTGAAGGGAGAGTTCAATACCATGAAGCACTCAATTTACAAAAGGTTTTTGTAAGTCATGAGGGTCTGATGTCACCATGAAGGGGTTTAGTGCTTCTCTAGATATGAGGAGATGCAAGGATTGAGATCATAAAATCTGTTCCTAAAAACATCCAGCTATCTAAGCCACCAGATTCCCTGGAGCAGAGTGCCTCTCTCCACCCTGAACTCCCTCAGGGGTTGTTGAAGGTCGCCAGCTATAGCAGCATGGGGTTCAATCTCAGCAGAGGCAGATGGCTAATGCCTTGTTGTTCAGTCATTGGCAATGCTCTTGGTAGGGGCCAATTTGTAGTTGACAAAGCCTTTCTTTGATTTGTAATAAGATTGAGGAAATTTTGCATTAAGATATGACACTTGCTAGTTATTAGGGCAGTGTGCTTTCTTCACCTGTGTTTGTTTTGATCTCCCAATAAATTCTTAGTAAGTTTTGCTCCAGTTTTAAAGGATCCAAACTAAAACAAGTGGGTTTTAGAGTGGGCTGCGAGAGGCCTGTTCCTTCCCGGCATGTATGTGGGCCTTGACAGGAATAAAGGCTGAAGGAGATACTTCCCCTGAGGACTTTTGAGACACTACCATCCAGGCTGCTTCAGGCTTGATCAGCCATTCTCCTCCCTTCCATGAGAATCTGCCCCACTCATTCATAGCCCCAAAATGAGCCTCAGCTGCTCATTCCATGACAAGGAACCTTGTCTGTTTAGATATGAATGACCCTGAGACCAAAGTGGAGACTCTTATTTCAAGGGAAGCCAGACCACCCATGGACCAATCAGCTGTAATGATGACGTGGCACAAAAACATGGCCTCAGTTCAGTTCAGTTCAGTCGCGCACTCTTTGCGACCCCATGAATTGCAGCACGCCAGGCCTCCCTGTCCATCACCAACTCCTGGAGTTCACTCAGACTCACGTCCATTGAGTCTGTGATGCCATCCAGCCATCTCATCCTTGGTCGTCCCTTTCTCCTCCTGCCCCCAATCCCTCCCAGCATCAGGGTCTTTTCCATTGAGTCAACTCTTCACATAAGGTGCCCAAAGTACTGGAGCTTCAGTTTTAGCATCATTCCTTCCAAAGAAATCTCAGGGTTGATCTCCTTCAGAATGGACTGGTTGGATCTCCTTGCAGTCCAAGGGACTCTCAAGAGTCTTCTCCAACACCACAGTTCAAAAGCATCAATTCTTCTGCGCTCAGCCTTCTTCACAGTCCAACTCTCACATCCACACATGACCACTGGAAAAACCACAGGCTTGACCAGACAGACCTTTGTTGACAAAGTAATGTCTCTGCTTTTGAATATACTATCTAGGTTGGTCATAACTTTTCTTCCAAGGAGTAAGCGCCTTTTAATTTCATGTTGTTCCATGTCCAGTTCTAACTGTTGCTTCCTGACCTGCATACAGATTTCTCAAACATGGCCTCAACTAGATTCTTTTTCCCAAGGATTTCAGCTAAGAAACTCAGAAAGAATTTGCTTGTGAACTGTGGAAAGTTGTAAAGATAAGGAGATAATGAATTGAGCCCTGGGCAAGCCCAAGCCCAGCTGAATCTGCAGGGAGAAGATATTCTGAGTAGAGGAGCTGTTCCTTGTGATCCAGGCAACTCTCCAGCGCCCAGGAGGCGCTGCTGGCCCCCTCCTGCCTCTGGGGCTCCACCTCAGAGCTGCAGCCATCCTTCCTGACTTTGAGAGCCAGAATCCTCTGCTCTCCAGGCTGCTGGAAGAATAAAGTGATTTCAGCTCTGCTTCAGGACACACTTCCTTGTATATTCCCAGTATTTCCATAGATGTGTCTCCATCCTTTTTGCCTTTTCATACTGTTCAGGGGGTTCCCAAGGCAAGAATACTGAAGTGGTTTGCCATTCCCTTCTCCAGTGGCCCACGTTTTGTCAGAGCTCTCCACCATGACCCGTCCGTCTTGGGTAGCCCTACACCACATGGCTCATAGTTTCACTGAGTTAGACAAGGCTGTGACCCACGTGATCAGTTTGGCTAGTTTTCTGTGATTATGGTTTTCATTCTGCCTGCCTTCTGATGGATAAGGATAAGAGGCTTGCGAAAACTTCCTGATGGGAGGGACTGAATGTGGGAATCCAATTTTCTGTTGATGGGTGGGGTTGTATTCCCTCCCTGTTGTTTGGCCTGATGCCAAACTGTGGTAGGGGCAACCTCCTTCAAGAGGATTTATGCCAGCACTGTTGTATTCACTGCCCCGACGCCACGGCCACTGTCAACCCACGCCTCCACCGGAGACTCCAGGATACTCACAGGCGAGTCTTGACTCAGTCTCTTGTGGGGTCCGTGCTCCTTTCTCCTGGGTCCTGCTGTGGACAAGGTTTTGTTTGTGCCCTCCAAGTTACCCCAGCCCTGTGGAAGTTCTGTAATCAAATCCCACTGGCCTCCAAAGTCAAATTCCTTGGGGCTTCTCAGTCCCTTTGCCGAATCCCCTGGTTGGGAAACCCGTTGTAGGTCCTAGAACTTTTGTAACAGTGCAAGAACTTCTTTGGTATAATTATTCTCCAGTTTGTGGGTCATCTGCTCAATGCCAGCAAATTTGGAAAACTCAGCAGTGGCCACAGGACTGGAAAAGGTCAGTTTTCATTTCAATCCCAAAGAAAGGCAATGCCAAAGAATGTTCAAACTACCGCACAAATGCACTCGTCTCACACACTAGCAAATAATGCTCAAAATTCTCCAAGCTAGGCTTCAACAGTACGTGAACTGAGAACTTCCAGATGTTCAAGCTGGATTTAGAAAAGGCAGAGGAACCAGAAATCAAATTGCCAACATCCATTTGATCATAGAAAAAGCAAGAGAATTCCAGAAAAACATCTACTTCTGCTTTATTGACTATGCCAAAGCCTTTGACTGTGTGAATCACAACAAACTATAGAAAATTCTTAAAGAAATGAGAATACCAGACCACCTTACATGCCTCCTGAGAAACCAGTATGCAGGTCAAGAAGCAAAAGTTAAAAATGGACATGGAACAATGGACTGGTTCTAAATTGGGAAAGGAGTACGTCAAGGCTGTATATTGTCACCCTGCTTATTTAATTTACATGAAGATCTAATATTATTAGATCATCATAGAAAATGCCCTCTATATGAAAGGACTTTTATAATGTGACTAGTCAGGCTATAACCTGTAGTTTATTGGGTTTGTTTACCTAATGGCTTGTAAGAATCCCTGTTTCCTGAGTCAATACCCAGGTTCTTCACTTCAATTTGTACCTGTTCTAGGAAGCCTTCCCCTCCAATCTGGGTTTTATAATTCCCTTTCATTCATCTCTGAAGTCAGTTTTAATATTGTCTGTGTCCTACAGCTTAGCTCTTTTTGCTTTCAATATTCAATTCCTGCAATATATTTTTTAAAAAGAAGTATAATACTCAGTTTAAAACATTTTGAAATGTTTCTCTTGCCTCTTCCTTCTTTTACCTATTTCTATCATTATGTTCTTCAGTATATTTATAATAATCAGAATTTCAGGTATAGGTCAACAAGTGTCACTGTAAAAAGTAAAATTTAGAAAGCTTATCAAAAGCTACAAACTTCCAGTTATAAGATAAATAAGCACTGGGCATGTAATGTACAATGTGATATACAACTGCTGTATATGTGACAAGTTCTCATCACAAGAAAAAGCATTTAAAAAATGTCTTTAATTTTGCATCTATATGAGATGGTGTATGCTCTAAATTATTGTGATAATCATTTCATGGTGTATGTAAGTCTAATATGCTGTACAACTTAAACTTATGCAGTGCTCTATGTCAATTATATCTCAATAAAACTGGAAGAGAAAAAAACAGTAAGTAGATAGGAAAAAAAATTTGATTAACTGATTCATTCACACATCCATCCCTTCATTTATTATTATTAAAACTGTGTGAGATGTTGGGTGGAGAAAATAATCATTAATGTTGCTTGTGTATGTGCTCAGTCACTTCCTACTCTTTTTGACCCCATGGACTGTAGCCTGCCACTCTCCTCTGTCCATGAGATTCTCCAGGCAAGAATACTTAAGTGGGTTGCCATGCCCTCCTCTAGGGGATCTTCCCCATCCAGGGATCAAACCTGGGTCTCCTGCCTTGCAAGTGGTTCTTTACCCACAGAGCAACCTAGGAAGCCCTAATGTTGCTTAGAGGAGATTAAACCATAACAGTGGGAATCTGGGAGGGAAGGAAGAAGAAAAGTCAGCAATAGGAACTGGTTTATGAATTACCTTTATCCACCAAGTAAATCAATTGATATAGTCAAGTTAATTTATTCTGAGCAGACATGTGTCAACATTTTCCAAAAAAAAAAAAAAAAAAAAAAAGCAGTATACTGAACTAACCTGTACTTTACAAAAAGTACTGAAAGCTAAGTGGAAGCAGCCCAGATCCCTAAAGGTCAGTTCATGGAAGGATCAGTTAGTTCAATGTCCAAGCTACTCCCAATTTGTCGATCTGTGATTTATCCAAAACTTAAGAGCACTCTTGAAAATACCCAATGAATATTAAGATATTTTTATGAATTCCACAAGGAGTATTTGTTATTCAAGATAATCTTCAAGATATTATTGTCACACATTCTAATTTAAAACATTTGTATTCAGTTATTCTAGAATATATTTTTCTTCATGAATATGAATATGTTCCATAAATGTATTCAGTTCTGTTTCTTCCAAAACACATTAAAATGCTTGTAAAATAAATTAAGCTTTCTGTTTATTGGATGCTAAGCTCACAAGAAAGTAGGGAACATTCTTGATGGCCCCAAGGTTAAGAGGGAGTTAAATTGGAGGGGCAGAGGTGGGTGGAGGATGCAGGAATGTTGAATGAGCTGAGGCAGAGGCTTCCCTGGGGGTTTAATGGACTTTGAGTTTTAATGGATGCAGAGCAATGTTAGAAAGACCTTGGGGTAACAAGAATAAAGAGGTAGACCTGGTGCTTTCGTGTAAAGTTAGAACTCTGAAAGGGCTATACCTGTGGTGAAAGTATGTACCAGAAGTGAAACTGCAGAAATGCACAAGGAAATAGAGAATGTCCTGTTATAACCTCTTTATTTGGTTAAAAAAAAAAAAAATTCCCTTGAGAATTTAACCCTTGAGAAACCTGTACTCAGGTCAGGAAGCAATAGTTAGAGCTAGACATAGAACAACAGCCTGGTTCCAAATAGGAAAAGGAGTACGTCAAGGCTGTATATTGTCACCGTGCTTATTTAACTTATACACAGAGTACATCATGAGAAATGCTGGACTGGAAGAGGCACAAGCTGGAGTCAAGATTGCTGGGAGAAATATCAATAACCTCAGATATGCAGATAACACCACTCTTATGGCAGAAAGTGAAGAGGAACTAAAGAGCCTCTTGATGGAGGTGAAAGAGGAGAGTGAAAAAGCTGACTTAAAACTCAACATTCATAAAACTAAGATCATGGCATCCAGTCCCATCACTTCATGGCCAATACATGGGGAAACAATGGAAACAGTGACAGACTATTTTCTTGGTCTCCAAAATCACTGCAGATGGTGATTGCAGCCATGAAATTAAAAGATGCTTGCTCCTTGGAAGAAAAGCTATGATAAACCTAAAAAGTGTATTAAAAAGCAGAGATTACTTTACCAACAAAGGTCCATCTAGTCAAAGCTATGATTTTTCCAGTAGTCATGTATGGATGTGAGAATTGGACCATAAAGAAGGCTAAGCACCAAAGAATTGATAGTTTTGAGCTGTGGTGTTGGAGAAGACTCTTTAGATCCCTTAGACTGCCAGGAGATCAAACCAGTCAATCCTAAAGGAGATCAGTCCTGAATATTCATTGGAAGGACTGATGCTGAAGCTGAAGCTCCAATACTTTAGCCACCCGATGCAAAGAGCCAACTCTTTAGAAAAGACCTTGATGCTGGGAAAGACTGAAGGCAGTAGAAGAAGGGGATGACAGAGGATGAGATGGTTGGATGGCATCACCGACCTGATGAACATGAATTTGAGCAAGCTCCAGGAGTTGGTGAAGGACAGGGAAGCCTGGCATGCTGCAGTCAATGGGCTCACAGAGAGTCAGACATGACTGAGCAACTGAACAACAAGCGACCAGGTCTCATTTAGTGTGCTTTGCTCTCACACTAGCCTTCTTGGAGCACTTTGGAATTCTTGCCTCCCTTGGCTGAACTATGCTGGGGCTCAAGGGACTGAGGGCTTGAGGGTGCTCTCAGGCCCATCTTTCTAGACATCACTCTCAGCATTGCTTCTCCATTGTTCAGGTTTCATACTGGGCCCCCTGGGGATTGTTGTCTCCTGGAAATTACCCAAGGGAAAGTGGGGACTCTACCCTGGTCTCCTCTCAAACCCAACCCAAGTCATGAGCTCTTGAACTAGATTGGGATAATTTTTAAAGGGATTCTGCCCAAAATAGTGACTGTTGGACTACCAGGGAAAACAAGATTTTGAGAGAGGACCAGAAAAAAGGTGGAAGTGAAAATCTTAGTCATTCATTCATGTCCGACTCTGTGACCCTATGGACTGTAACCCGCCAGGCTCTTTGGCCATGGAATGCTCCAGGCAAGAATACTGGAGTGGGTAGCCAGCCATTCCTTTCTCCAGGGATTTAACCCAGGTCTCCTGCATTGTAGGCAGATTCTTTACAATCTGCTACCAGCGAAACCCAAGTCTTCCAAAAGAGAGTGCTGTCCTCTTGTTGGGGGACCTTCAGTGAAGGGTCCAGCAGGGGAGCCACAAGAAAGCACTCAGCATTAAACATCAATCTGATGGAGGGAGGAAGGAAGAGCTGATTAATGTGCCAGTTAAGTAAGAACTTTATCCTGCTTACTCTTCTCCAGTCCAGCCCCCGACTCACCCCTGGTGTGGTCATAAACAGCAGCACTATGGGAAGATGTGGTGATTGAGAGAGAGGAACTTGGCTTTTTATCAGACAACTTTCTGTTCTAATTTTTTTTCTAGCTACATCCATGTGTAACTTAAATGCAAAAAAAATTTTTTAATTAAAATTCACAAAGTGTACATTAACCATTGTATAGAATTAAATATGGAGAAGGAAATGGCAACCCACTCCAGTGTTCTTGCCTGGAGAATCCCAGGGACAGTGGAGCCTGATGGGCTTCCGTCTATGGGGTCACACAGAGTCGGACACGACTGAAGTGACTTAGCAGCAGTAGCAGAATTAAATAATTATGCAGACTACCATGCTAAATGAATGATCTCTAACTCCAACTGAGCTTTCAAGTCAGGCAGGAAAGTCTTCTGTTTCCTCTAGGCAGCTTGCTGTTTCACAATGATGATTTCAAACTTTGACCCAGCTGCCTGCCCTTCCCCCAGTCACAGCACTCCCAGAACTAGTGAGCTTCCCTGGTGGCTCAAGCAGTCAAGAATCTGCCTGCGATGCATGCAGGTTCAATCCCCGGGTGAAGAAGATGCCCTGGAGGAGGAAATGGCAACTCATTCCAGTATTCTTGTCTGGAGAATCTCATGGACAGAGGAGCCTGGTGGGCTACAGTCCATGAGGTCGCAAAGAGTTGGACACAACAAAAGCAATTCAGCATGCCCAAATTTCAGGCTAACACTCATCTGAGCTTTATATCCATTCTCTCCTGCCTCCTCAGTAACCTTATTCTTTCAGTTTTTTCCACTCGGCTCTTTTCAATATCGTCTTTGCTGGGCTTGATTTCAACATGCACAAGGTCCTCCACCTTAAAGACAGCCCTTCTGGATCCTGAGTCCTCCTCCACTTACTTTCCTTTCCCTCACAGACAAACTTGAAAGGCTTGCCCACACTTGCTATACGCAGTCTTACCTGCCAGGTACTCACCACCCACTGTATATTGGCTGCTGTCCAGAATTCCATGTAAACTGGTCTCTGAGCCCGCAGTGACCTCACATAGACAAATCCAGTTCCCATCTGAGTCCACATCTTGCTTGGCCTCTGTGTCACTTGGGAATTCTTTGGACTGCAAATAACTGTCTTAGAGCGGCTTAAACAAATAGGAGTCCTCTGCTCTTAAGAGGATATCTGGAAGTAAGCAGCTGCTGGTGTTGGCTCAGTGGCCCCACAGCATTGGGGTAGTCTTTCTAAATTCTCTCCCACTTCCCTCCATGGTTGAGGCTACTGTACATCCCCATTCACAACTGGAGGAAGGGGAGAGGTCTGCACTTGTCTCTTTTATTAGAAAAGCATACATCTTGCTTGGCCTCTGTGTCACTTGGGAATTCTTTGGACTGCAAATAACTGTCTTAGAGCGGCTTAAACAAATAGGAGTCCTCTGCTCTTAAGAGGATATCTGGAAGTAAGCAGCTGCTGGTGTTGGCTCAGTGGCCCCACAGCATTGGGGTAGTCTTTCTAAATTCTCTCCCACTTCCCTCCATGGTTGAGGCTACTGTACATCCCCATTCACAACTGGAGGAAGGGGAGAGGTCTGCACTTGTCTCTTTTATTAGAAAAGCAAAAGATTTCCCAAGTTCCCCTTATGTTTCATTGACCAGAACTGTGTTCCCTGGTCATCCAACTGCAAAAAAAGATGGGGAAGTGAGTGTTTAATGTATTTTAGCCTTTATTGTAGAGATAGACAAGAAGGGTGTTGAAAATGGAAACTGGGCTACCACTCACCCTAACTAACCATTGTTGGCCTGGTGTATCTCTTGGGTTACTTAAAACCTACGCACACCCCCTCTTTCCCACATACATATTTAACCTGGGGGGTGGGAAGTAGGGCACTCACTCCATACAGGAGGTAATCCTAGGCAGGAGTCTCAGCCAGCTCCTGCCGGTACCACATAGAGTCCAGGTTCTCTGTGTACTCTGTAGGACCCTCTTTGAGGTTCAAGTGTGGCTTCTCATGGTTGGATGATTTAAGCCAAGACAAGTTCGTTGTCTGCTAAAACGAGAAAGATGGGACGTACCAAGTGTTGGAGAGAACAGGGACCAATAGAACACCATATGCTCTTGCTGGTCTAGATTGACGCAGCCACTTTGAAAGACTTTTGGCACTATCTCGTACAACTGAACACCTGCATTCACTCTGAGCTGGGTGAATACCTGACACAGAAGTGAGCAGGTGTGCAAGAAAACGTGTTCTACAAAGTTTGAAGCAGCATAATTTATAACCACCTGAAACTGGAAACCACCCAGATGTCCACTGATGGTAGAAGGGAAAAGGGAGCAGCATAGTAAAATGAGGATGAATGTTCTAGATGTACACACTATGTACAAATCTCAAAACAATGCAGTGTAAAAGAAGCTATAGACAAAAAGAGCATGTACTGTGTGGTTCCATTTATAGAAAAAACAAAAACAAGTCAAAGCCGCTCTGTGGTGTTAGCAAAAGTCAGGATAGCGGTTGCCTTTCAGGGAGAGGGTGGTGCTTGGAAGGGAGCACAGGCAGGTCTCCTAGGATGTGGGTATGTTCTGCTTCCTGACCTGGGTGCTGGTTATATGGGGGCATTCAATTCCTGAAAGCTTATTGAGCTGTATGCTTTTCTGTATGTGTACTTTTGTGTGTACTATTGTGAAATAATAGAAAAAACATATATATATATATATATATATATATATATATGCCCTTGGTTCCTGGCACAGAGCTGTAATTCCATTGTAATTTCATAAGTGACAGGAGCATTAGGAGCATCTTTGTTCTAATATTTGGCCTTTCACTCTGGTTCGTGATGATTTTTAAATCCCTTGGAATTTCCTTGGTGACTGGAGTGTCCTTTGTTCTACTGTGGTGACCTTGGTGGGCCCCTGTTTGGCTTCAGGATGGGTCTGGTCACCAAAAGACCAAGCCATGATTAGACAGGTGGAGATTTTAGCTCCAGCCACTAGCCTCCAAGAAAGGGAAAGGACTGGAGATTGAGTTAATCATTGCCTGTATGCCTGTATGGGGAAGCCTTCATAAAAATCTCAATGGTACAGGGTTTGAACAGCTTCTGAGTTGGTGAGTATATCCACGTCTGCAGGGTGGGGTACCGCAAACTCCAAAGAGACAGGGGCTCCTGTGTTTCATGCCTTTCCAGACCTCACTATATTTCTTCATCTAGCTGTTCATCTGTACCCTTTATGATAACCTGTACTATAAAATAAACTGGGAAATGCAAGTAAATGTTTCCCTGAGTTCTGTGAGCTGTTCTAGCAAGTGATAAAATCTCAGGAGGGAGTCATGGGAACCTTCAACTTGTAGCCGAGTCCAACAGAAGTCATGGTTAACCTGGGGACCTACTTACTGAGCTTGGAATTGGAAGTGGGCAGCAGTCTTATGCAGCTGAGTCCTTTACCTGTGGGGACTGTACTAACTTCAGTTAGTGTCATGATTGAATTGCATTGTAGAACATTCAGCTGGTGTCGCAGAGAATTGCTTAGTGTGGGGAGAACACCCCACACATCTGCTGTCAGAAGTATTGTGTGAGTAAAGGAAAACAGGAGTGTGCTTTTTCTGAACAACCGTGCATCAATAAGCTCTAAAGAAAACCAAATCAAAATGCAAGGAAACACAGTCAATGCACAATGTGAAGAAATAATAAAACTCCTTTCTTTTCAGTAAAAAAGAAAATAAAAAACGTAAGAGTAGACCCCAGTCAGTAAGCCACATCCAGTACAGTCCTGCTGGACAGAAACAAGGGGTGTCCTTTCGTGACCATGTATCAGGTTCTTGTAGGGAATCTGGCAGCCCCTCCCTTGTTAACAGGGATGACCACTGTTGACCAAGCTTGAGATTTTAGGGTTACATGACTCCCTCCATCATTTGGTAGGCTTCTGGTCAAGTTTATGCATACTACCACTACTACTAAGTCACTTCAGTCGTGTCCGACTCTGTGTGACCCCATAGATGGAAGCCCATCAGGCTCTCCCATCCCTGGGATTCTCCAGGCAAGAACACTGGAGTGGGTTGCCATTTCCTTCTCCAATGCATGAAAGTGAAGAGTGAAAGGGAAGTCGCTCAGTCGTGTCCGACTCTTAGCGACCCCATTGACTGCAGCCCACCAGGCTCCTCCGTCGTTGGGATTTTCCAGGCAAGAGTACTGGAGTGGGGTGCCATTGCCTTCTCCGAAGTTTATGCATGAGTAATCACAATCATATAACTAATCTAAAGAGTCTTCAAATGGTTTTCTAATGAAAAACTATATTTCCCGCCCCGCCCCCAAATAGCTAATATATTTGACTTTTTAAAAATGAAAGCAATACGAAAAGATATAAAATGAGGTCTTACTCTCACCTCTGTTCTCTTTTATTAGTTTCTTGTGTATACCTCAAATGCTTCTTTTTGGAAAACAAGCAAGACCAAGAATAAGAATATTTAAGTCTTATAGGGGCTGGTCTCTGTGTGCTCAGTTGCAGTGGAGGTAATTCAAAACAAAGCGGGTAGAGAAGCCACCTGTGGTCCATCTTTGCTCCCTTGGGCCTCTATCTTATCTCCTGATAAAGCTGCCTCTTCCCTGTTTCCATGTGTTCTGAATTCAACTTGGATATTCAAAGAAAATTATTTATTTCAACCCAGCAAGGTTCCAAATTGTGAGACTCAGCTGGTTTAGGTTGTGAGCTGCACCTCATCAAGTCCTCCTCTCTCACCAAGGCCTTATTTTCTTTAATCTCTGCTTTCAAATCCGTTCTAATCTGGATTTGCCACTCTCTTGAAGGACTTTGCTGAAAGCTACTTTAAAAAGGAAGAAAAAAGGCAACACTCTCAAGTGTTCTGTATTGTTCCTGAGATTTCTCCAATAATACAACTTTGGTTAGCGTGTGGGTTTTTTCCAAGGTCTAGCAAGTGACAGCAGTTCAACTCTTTGCTACTTAACATGTTGGTCACCAACTTTCCAATATGGAATAGAGAGTCTTCACCACTGGCTACCTTAACCTTCAGTTAGCCAATCCCACATTTTAGTATTTGGTTTTTGTGTCCTACTTCTAGTAACAAGTTATTTGCCTGTTAGGAATGGGTTCAGCTACAAGTTCTAGAACACTCTATAAATGGCTTAAACAAATGTCTCATGGACTAAAATGGGGCAAGGGAGGTCAATAAGGAAGTTCTCACAGTAGTTTAAGTAGCGGATGATGGTTTCCTGGGTGTTAGTTATACCTCAATAAAGCTGGGGGCAGTGTATAGCAAAACAAATACAGTATTGTAAAGCAAAACAAACTAAAAAATAAAAATAAAAAAATCCTTATAACTACAAAAAAAAAAAAAAGCTGGGGGC
>SJXQ01010764.1:15493-111433 GCA_006408695.1 Aepyceros melampus
AAAAAAAAAAACAAGAGAAGAAGGTGTTCCAAAGTAGGAATGACTGACAGTGAGAAATAGTACTGAGAGGGAGAGTGAAAACAAAGGAGAAGGCGCCACTGAATTTGCATGGGGACTGCAGTTTCAGTAATGCAGTGGAGAAGAAACCACAGCAAGATGAAATGATCCTGGGGGTGGTCTATTAGAGGGGGAGCGATTGGTGATTCAAGAGAGAGAGGACACAGGATAAGATCCACAGAAAAAGCGGAAGTGTTGGATAAATAGAATGAGCAATGCTTTATCCATCTATCACACACTGAACTTGTTGAAGGAGACCACTTCTTGTTTGTACTCATTTCTCAGGTTAACTCTTAGCACAGAGCCTAGTACCTAGGAGGTACTCGAAGAAGTGTTACTGAATGAATGAATAAACAACCAGATGGAAGAATGGATGGACGGCAGAGGGAGAGCTGAAAAATGAACTAGATCAAACTAACTCAAACTTCAGAGTAAGGAAAGGGAGGAGTCTGGGATTAATAGGGTGTTCTCTATCCTCAGATGGTAAAGAATCTGCTTCTAAAGCGGCAAACCTGGGTTCAATCTCTGGGTCAGGAAGACTCCCTGGAGAAGGGAATGGCAGTCTACTCCAGTATTCTCGTCTGGACAATCGCGTGGGCAGAGGAGCCTGGCTGGCTACAGTCCATGGGGTCACAGAGATGGACATAACAGAGCAACTAAGACCCGGCTCTCCTGCCACAATGGTCAGAGAAGGGAGGAAATAATTTTCTGAGCTATTAAAACTAGAAAGTGGTACTTGATCCTAGACCCATAAAAAGATAGGAAGCCGGGGTGCTTGATTCTCCGTTTCCAGACTCCCAACATGATTCTCTCAACCAGGTCCCTGCATCATCTTCAATCCCTGGCTGAGCCCACAGCAGTTCCGTATTTCCTAGGGTTATCTGAATTTTTTCCTTAGAGATGCATCTTAACCTATCTAAGTATACCTGAAGTACATTGCTGCTGCTACTGCTGCTAAGTCGCTTCAGTCGTGTCGGACTCTGTGCGGCCCCACAGACGGCAGCCCACCAGGCTTCCCTGTCCCTGGGATTCTCCAGGCAAGAACACTGGAGGGGTTTGCCATTTCCTTCTCCAGTGCATGAAAGTGAAAAGTGAAAGTGAAGTCACTCAGTCTTTCTCCATCCTAAAATTTGTCCCAGGGCCCACGGTTGGTGAGCAACTGCAGGGACTAATGGCTTGATCCTGAGAGAACTGGAATGGCAGGCAACAATTTTTTTCTTCACGCTATTATATTTTTTCCTAACTTGCAGTCAAGAGAAACCCAGCAACCTGTAGAGGCGGAGCTGGTGGTGGAGCTGAAAGCCAGTTTGGGGGCGCCAGTTGCATCCGCCATCCGACGTCCCCATCCTACTACATTCCTGGGGGCTTCCAGGCTTGCCTAGCCCCTATGGACTTGGGGGTTCAGGTGGTCCAACCCAGGAGCCAACCGATTGTCGCCTATGGAAGGTAGACAGAAGAAATGCGTCGCCCAGCCCTTACTGGCCTGAGGCCGTTACACGTGGAATCACCCCAGTGGCCTGGATCCGGCACTGGTCAGAGGCGGGGCCCGCGGCGCCAATGGGCGGGCGGAAAGGGACGCGCGTGCGCACAGCGGACCAGGGCGGGGGCGGAGCCGAGGAAAACCGTACTGAAGACGGGAGCTGGTGAGGCTCATGCTGGAGGGCTTCGCGTCTGGGGAGAAACTGGTGGCCGCTGGTGGCGGCGAGGGTGAGTGAACCGGGGGCCTCCCGCCATCCGGCTGCGGCCTGTGATCCCTGTGACCCGACCTTGGAGGAGGAGTTCCGTGGGGCGGCATTCAGGAGTCTGCAGCGGGGCGGGATCCTGGCGTTCCTTCGGGGGGTCTCGGGGCTTCTGGCTAGGGTTGGAAGGCAAGAGCGGCCTGGGTAGGGGTCTCGGACCCCGAGCCGCAGCGGGAAGCCAGCCGACTAGGAGCAGAGCCTCCCTCCTGGGGCATATGCCATAGGGGCTTTAAAACCTGATGGGCCGGCCGGGGTCGATCTCCACGCTCTTGGAGGACCTGCGGTGGACCTGCGCGCGGGCCCGAGTCGTTGCTGTCCGTCTGCCCCTGGTACCCCGTCTCTCTCTGGGAGAGACAGTAAACACTGACGGGGGCCGAGCTTGGCCAGGCTGTGCCAGGGGAACAGGGAGGCGGGGAAGCCTGCATTCCTCTTTTGTATCCCCTGTGTGGCCATGGCACCGCCATCCATCCAGATGCCCAAGCAGAGACCTGCACGTCATTCTCACATCCTGCACGCTTTACCCATCCACATCGAATCGATCACAAATCTCTCTTGGATACGCCGACTTCTCCACGCCCAGGTCCTCTGCTCTAGCAAGTTCAGGCCACCATCATCTGTCCCCTGTGCCCTTTTCTCCATCCTCTGTGCTTTGTTATATATTGGAAAGCCAAAGAGATGGCCTTAAAACCTGATCACGGTCACCAGAACCCTCCCCCCATCCCCTGATTTTCCTTCTGTGGATCCCCATTCGCTTACAAGCTCTTGAACATGCTTTCAATGCCCTTGGTGACCTGTCTTCTTTTTTACTTTACTAACTCATCCATCTCCACTATACTATCTTCAATCATATTGAACCCATTTTAGTTCCCAGATTGGACCAAGTTCCTTCTAGGCTTAGGTGTTTATGTTCGCTCTACCTGAAGTGCTATCCTTTAACTGAAAAAAATCATCCTTCATATATTAACCTAGGTATGAGTTGGGGCTATTACCATACCCTACAGCTATCCCATTTACTGGTCTTTCCCACTGGGCTGTAATCTGTGTGACAGGAGCCTGTCTGCTTCTTGTCACACAGATTATCCTACCCTCAGACATACCTGTCCTCAGAACCTTGTGCAGCACCAAGCTGTTGAGTGAAGTTGTTGCAGTTTAGTCACATCCAGCTCTTTTGCAATCCCATGAGCTGTAGCCTGCCAGGCTTCTCTGTCCATGGGATTTCCCAGGCAAGAATACTGGAGTGGGTTGCCATTTCCTTCTCCAGGGGATCTTCGCAACCCAGGGATTGAACCCCATGTCTCCTGCATTGCAGGCAGATTCTTTACTGCTGAGCCACCAGGGAAACCCAGGAAACAGTTACTTAAATGTATAAATGAAGCATGGCAGCTCCCTCCCAAATGAACAAATAGATCAAGTTATTAACTGCCTGCTTCTCCAGAACCAGTTCTCAACCCCCAGCCCATGTAGAGGTTTCTTTGTCTGCGAACTTGGTTCTTTCCTTACTTTCAGTCCAGAACCATGGCAGTTTTAAATGGGGACATACCAGTCAGAGTTTTTCTTTGACATCGACTCTGGGTACAGGATGTGTGGCTACTTTGAGTTTGATTCTTAACTGAGGGTGGTAGCATGAGAGAAAAGTTGCCTACAACTCATGGGAGGAAGGCTGACTCCAAACTTTTTGGTGCTGATAAGACTAAGGACACAATGAGAGTGGGCCAGGCCAAACCACTGCTGGGAGGACTCCCGAGGGAAGTTATTTTTCTAGCTTAGGTCAATCCTCTGTGATAGGGAACAACACACCTGGGTTCCAGGACCCAGGGCCCTGATACAGAGTGAAGGCATGCTGTTCCAGGTAAGCTCAGTATTTTGTTATAAATTCACTAAAGGAGTAAACGAGAGACAGAGAAAATAGCTTCCCCGTCTTCACAGAGGGAGGGAAAGAGAAAAATAAAAGAACAGTGGGTGACCATATGTTAAGGCCAAGTGAGTATGAGAGACCGCAGACTGAGGTCAGAGGAGGGAATAGTTGGCTTTGGCTGAGAGAACACAGAGATGACATTTGAATTGGGCCTGGAAGGAAGAGGGCGGATGGACAGGTGGAACAAATGGGAACAAACGCCCTAGGACTGGAAGAGGCTGCTGGAGCCAGGAGGAAAGCCCTGTTACAGTCAAGGCCCTGTGGGAGCCGGCTGCCATCAATGGTCTAGCGCTTCTCCCCAGAACTCCTGTGAAGGATGTCTCAAATTCAGAAATCTCTCCTCTGGACTTTTCTCTAGCCTAGCCTTTACACTTTCTGAAAGGCCAGTGAACCCAGGAACTCCTGGGGCTTATCTGCCAAGCTCTTTGCTTATGGCCTTGAGCTAAAAACTGGAGTGTGGATGATGCAACTTGTTCTTTCAGCGGAAGGGTTTGCTAATATTTCCTTTTCAGTGTGAGCAGTATGGTTTGTCAGGTGGCAGTCAGATTCCCTGTTCTTCTTGTAGCGCTTGCTAGGGGGAGTTCTCTCCTGTGTTTGCAGATTTGGCTTTTGTTGTGGTCTCAAGGTTAGAAAGTGAAGTCGTTCAGTCATGATCCACTCCAGTGTTCTTTCCTGGAGAATCCCAGGGACAGGGGAGCCTGGTGGGCTGCCGTCTATGGGGTCGCACAGAGAAGGACACTACTGACACGACTTAGCAGCAGCAGCAGCAGCAAGGTTAGAAACCTGGCACAGCAAACCAAAGTGGGGGTGAGCCCCAGATGGATGGTTCTTGGCCTTTATCCCATCTCCTTTGAAGAGGGGATAATTTGGACTCAAAGTACTATATTACCAAGCACTTGGTTGCTTTTTGGTGTTATTCCAATAGAACCTCTCCCCCTCACCCTACCCCTACCTGATACACCAAGTATCCAACCACGTGGTTCTCGGAGATGGTGCCACGGGTCTGTTGATGACTGAGCTCTCCTATTGGATAGATAGCGACTAAACCAAGTTTCATTCTCAGTTGCACTGACATCAGAACCTGGCAGTGTACGGGTGAGGATGACGACCCCTCAGCTCCCAAGGACCATGGCATGAAGGCTGAGACCCTCCAGCCTCTGCAGGAGCTGTGCCCAGTGCTGTGAATGTGAATCCAGTGCTCAGCCTCACAGAGCCCAGTCTAACAGAGGGTACCGAGAGGCCATCAGACGTGTTCACAGGCGCACGTACAGCTGTTGTCAGCAACAGACAGGACCCTTCTGAAGGGAACCACTTAGGAGCATATGGGAAGACCGTCTAAGCCAGACTTGGAGTTGAATAAGGCTTGCTGGAGAAAGAGACATCTAATGCATTATGAATCTTAAAGGTTTGCTCCTCTGGTCCCTCCTGTCCCAAAACTCTGCAGTGTGTGGTCAGAACAAGCTGTTATTCTCTGGTTGGGGCAGTCTTTGCAGAGAGTAACCTAAGACCTTGTTTTCAGGTACCAGGTAGAAGGGCACTGGCCTCATCAGTGTCTGGACACTTCTATTTGGTAAAATTGGGATGTAGTTTCTGGCTATTCCTGAATTATTTTCTAGAGATGAGACTCAACCAGAATCCCCCTTTTCATTCCATCCATATAGAACTGGAACAAAATTATGGGATGAATTGCATTAAATATATATTTGTAAAGAAAAGACATGCTTACAGTAGAAATTGTAGAAGCAATGGAAGAGTAAAGAGAAGAAAAATAAGTCACTCCTAATCTCATAATTCAGAAAGTAATCTTTCTTAATAGTTTTTAGTCTTTGTTCTGTGTATGAGAAATATACATACATTGTTTTGTTTTTTACAAAAATGAATTTTTTTTTTTTGGTGCACCCGCGGCTTGTGGGATCTTAGTTCCCCAACCAGGGACTGAACTCAGAGCCACAGCAGTGAAAGCACCGAGTCTTAAACACTGGACCACCAGAGAATTCCCCCAAATGAATGGTTCTTTACAGACTTTTGTAGCCTGCTCTTTTTCACTTGGTGTATATTGAATGAATTTTTCTTTTATGAAATATGACAATTGCATTTAGATGCCCCTATTCAGTCACGAGACTCGATGCTTCTTTCTACACCTAGAAGTTATATATCCCAGGGACCGTTGTCTCCTTAAGGGAGGGTATACTGCTGATATCCAGCAAAGCAGGTCTGGGAAATTTTCCTAAACATTGTGGGGATGGCATTTTCCTAGGGTCCCGCCCTCCAGAGCCTCATGGGGTAGCCGAGAGGGGCCAGAACACCTCTGAAGAGAGGTCTCCTGGCTGTCCTTCGAGTTCTTTTTTTATAGAGGTCAGTCTGTCAGCCCTGGAAGGATCAGGACTTTGAGTTTAATAGCAGGTAAAGCTGCCTGAGCCTTGGTGGAGTACAGGTGGGAACAAGGCATTCCTGCCCTCGGGGAGGTTGCTGTGTAGCCAACTATTTCTCCTTGTTGACTACGACTCCAAGTCCAGCCAAACCCTGGAAGTACTAGATGGAACCTAATCCCTGTGGAGCTCTCCTCCTTGGTGCTCTTTCTCGTGGCTTAATTGCTTGCCTCTCTCACAGCCCTGGGAGGTGGATGAGGCAGGGGATAATGTCCACTGCCGTTGGCCTTGATCTAACCCACCCATTGTTCCCCCCAACCCCTGTCTCTGGTCTCACTCCACCTAATACCTTCCCCATCGCACTGCCAGATGAGCCATTCTGAAACCACCTCTGCTCTCATCTCCCTCAGTGGCTCCCATTCATCCCCAGGCAATGTCAGCCTCTTTGGCCTAGCTGCCTCCAGCATGGCCTGGTCAGCCTCTGCAGCCTGTTGCCCACTGTTCCATCCACTTCATACCCTCTAAGCTCAAGTCTGACTCACCCACTTGGAGTCTCTCCCACTTGTCTGCACCTACCCTTCTACTCACAACTTCCATTCGTCCTTCAGTTCCTCCATGTCCACTGCACACCCCTCTATCTGGACCTGCTGAAGTGTCCCCTTGTCTGTTAACCTCTGGCTTTCTCTAGCCCAAAGGACACTTCATTTTCTGAACTCTCAGAAGGTTTCCTCTTTCTTTAGTACACCTCACTTTCTGCCTTGATTAGTGCTCTCGGTAGGAAGTATTTCTCTCACCAGACCGTAAGCTGCTCGTAGGCAGGAGTGCTCTCCAGATCCCGGTAAGCTCTCATTGAGCTGCTTGGTATCCTGAAGGGGCTTCAGGAAAGGTCATGGACCCACCAGCCCATTTGAGTGATGGGGACCTGGAGAGCCCGAAAGCATCCTGCAGTCTGGTGGCGGAGCTGGCTAGTTCTCTTCCCTAGCCCTGCTCCTTCACCCAGGTCCCAGGAGTGTCCTGTGTCAACTCTTGAAAGAACCTCGGTTCTGGTGTTCTCGTCTTCACCTTCTTGTTCCCCACCTCCCAGGTACCGGTGACCATGAGATCTCTGCGACTGCTCAGAATCCCCTTCCTGTGTGGCTTGCTCTGGGCCTTTTGTGCCGCGGGTGCCAGGGCCGAGCAGCCCGGGGCCAGCTCCTCCCATCACGGCAGCATGGGCCTGGATAAGAACACAGTGCATGACCAAGAGTACGTATTCAGCCAGGGCTGTGGTCCAGGGGCCTCCCCGTCTGTAGCTGCAGCCAGCTACAAAGGCACACGCCGTCCTCTTTGCCTTCTACTATTTGTCCAACCCCTTGACATTTTTCCAAGCATGGTGTTTATTCCTTGTAGCCACCTGTAAGTCCAGGTGTTCTTGTTTTGCCATCATATCACAGATGAGACCCAAAAAGGATGAACGGTTTCCTGAGTTCATTCCGTCTCTTTTTTTCAGCACAGACAGGCAGATAGACACAGACACCAGCAGCAGTGGCAGAGTCCAAAACAGAGCTCAGGTTTCTTGCTTATGACAAGATCTTTTTCTTGGCATGTTCAAACATTGCATCATTTGTTGGAACTGTTACCCTGGGCCAGTTAGCCTCACACATTCTTGCCTACAATTCCTGCTCTATTATCCTTAAATTGCTTTAAGGAAAAAACCATTATTAGCTCCCCCAACAATATTAGGTAAAGAACCTGCCTGCTATTGCAGAAGACCCGAGAGACATGGGTTCAGTCCCAAGGTCCGGAAGATCCCCTGGAGTAGGAAATGGCAACCCACTTTAATATTCTTGCCCAGAAAATTCCATGGACAGAGGAGCCTGACGGGCTACAGTCCAAGGGGTCGCAAATAGTTGGATACGACTGAACATGCACACACCCCCCCCAAATGTTATGACCATATTCTAATAATAAAAAGGAAAAAGCACCCATAATCTTGCCAGCATAACAGATGAACTGTTTGATTTTTTTCCCCCCCTACTCCTTTCATGGCCTTGCCTACATCTATCTTCTTGGAGAGTAGTCTGCCACTGTTTCTGTTAGTTTTTCTGTGATGGACGTGCTTGAAGATCTTGAACTTTTTAGAGTCTTTAAGATTTCAGCAGGATCCCAGCCCAGCATCGCTGCCAAGTGGTCTGAGCTTCACTGTTGGTCTGTAGGCATATCATGGAGCATCTCGAAGGTGTCATCAACAAACCAGAGGCGGAGATGTCCCCACAAGAGCTGCAGCTCCATTATTTCAAAATGCATGATTATGATGGCAATAATCTGCTTGACGGCCTAGAACTCTCCACGGCCATCACTCATGTTCATAAGGAGGTAGGTCGGGCAGTGGCCCGGGGGCCAGCATCTTGGAGGGGCCTCCCTCTGGTGACTCAGTGCCTGCTCTTGATGGCTTCCCTTGTCCTTGTGCACAGAGCCTGCCTTGGATCTTTAGCAAGTGCCATTGGCATTTCCACCATGTGCCAGGGTCTGAGAACTAGCTGAAAGGCAGACCACATTCAAAAGGCAGAACTATAACTATATCATTTGGGAAGAATGGCCTGTCTGGGCCAAGGGATGAGGGATTTGATGATGGATTTGATGATAAGGGTTTGAGTGATACAGTATGGTGGTCATGTCCTTGTTATTATCTCTAATTTGAGAGGTGAGGAAACTGAAACTCAGATCTTATGCCTCCGTATCTAATGTCTGTTCCACTTGACCACACCGTAATCTCAAGAGAGGAAGAGAGGCAAAGTTGGGGGTGCGGGGGGAGCGTGTGCTCACACCGGCTGCCAGCCGAGCTGGGCTGTGTTTGCTCTGAAGGTAGCGGGGAGCACCAGTGGCTTTGCACAGGAGGCCAATGCAGTGTTTGCTGTGGGAGGCAGACTGATGGATGCTAGCAAAGACTGGCTTTGAGAGAGGAATTGGCAGGCGAGGATGGTAGTGGGCAGGAGAGGAAAGTGTTGGGACATGGGAGAGGTGACAGAGGACGAATTGGCCACAGATATGAGCAGCATTAGCTCAGCCCTTGGCAACATGAGCCCTGCCACACCTGCTTCTGGAGCAGAAGTGCCTTCACCTCAGAGACTGTAATGGGGTCTACTGGTCGGCAATGCCTTTTTCCTCTTGTCCTGACTCCTAGATGTCTAGTGTGGGCTCTCACCACTTTAGCAGAGCTGACCTGTGGGAGGGCCTGAGCTGTGAGCTTTTCTTTAGGATAGATGTGTGAGTCCTGGAATCTCCGAGTTCTCTGTAAGCCAGACCCAGCTTTCTACTATGAACATGTATGACTTTGGTAATGAAAAAAGAATGAAAAGTATTTTTAAAAATAGATCAGCAAGGGCCTACTTTGATTGCATTGTCCTTTTAACTGCCAAGTATCATTTTTTAATTGGGTTGTTGTGAATTGACTCTGGATCTAACATGTGGCTTGTGGATTTCCAAGAAGTAGAAGTACTACATTTGAAGGAGTCTGTGGACATTTTATTTTGGACATTAACAGGGCTCTTTCAGTAAAAGATGCAGCTGATCATGATGTGATTTGTGCCTTGTAGGAGGGAAGTGAGCAGGCACCAATGAACGAAGATGAGCTGATCAATTAATAGATGGTGTTTTGAGAGACGATGACAAGAACAATGATGGATACATCGACTATGCCGAATTTGCAAAATCCCTGCAGTAGACCCGATGTGGCCATCTCCTGGTTAAATGCAAATCTGATCCATTATAATGTGACCGGACACTTTCCGTAATGCAAAATAACTCATTTCCAAAATACTGCTTTGGTATTTTGGTAAAAAACCTGTACAAACTTGTTACACTGGGGTGAGAAAGAGAAATCAAGAGAAATAAAAAAGCAGAGGAATGGGACCTACTGTAGTCCCCAAGTACTGTTAAATATCTTTTTGGACAAGGGCTTGATAAAAAGAAATCCTTTTAAGAATATTGGATGATCAGAGCTGAGCACTCAGGAACTTGGATGGAGAATGCTGCTAGGCTCTTGGTTTTAATTCATGCTACCTGAAAAGTAAGACAAGCTTTTGCTAACTGGACACACTTTTCAGTAACTGAAGGAATGGAATGAATGCCAAATGCTTCCCCTGGGGGTGTCCTGTCTCTTCAGAGGAACGTGGTCAGTATTCTGTAAAGTTCCCCTGGCCTAAATGATTATTTGTTCTGGTCAAGGGAGTATTTATTAGGCTATTCAAAGCCACAGATTAGAAGAATGTCAAATAGTTGAGCTAGCCAGAGTCTAAGATTCTGTATCTCCTGGGACTTTGGGAACACCACACCACTGACCTAAGTGATTCACCTTTTTCAGTTTTTCAATATTTTATAATACTACTGCCACATCCTTACACTATCTTTTATGTCTTCTTCAACCAAGGAGAGACCTCAATTCTAAAAGTGTTCTCTACTTCTCATCATTAGCAAACATTTTAGCTTTCTAGGTATTTGTATTTAACTCTTGTTTCTAGGGTTCTGTTTTTGCAGTTTAGAAACTCTTAAGAATGTAAGGACTTTATCCCTTCTGCTTGATACTGCAGAAGTGAACTACCAGCCAGTCTAGCCTAAGTGAAAAGTGAAAAGATTCTTCACCAAGCACAGTGATTAACCCGAACACATGAGACCTAGAAGGAATGTTGTTTAAATTACCTCTTCTGCCTGAGTACGTGAATTCTTTCAGATCAGCAGAAAAAGAAGCCTAAAAACTCTTAACAGTGTGAATCTCAATTGTAACTCAAAATCAGAAGTGGCTGCAGATTATAAGTTGGTTTATGGAATGTGATGGATATGCTGTGATAGGAAACCTGAAATGATGGTTGAATGGGTTAAAAAAAAACTGCATAAAATTTGCTGTAAGATATATAGACTTATTTTCTGTACTAAAGTATTCTTGTAAGAAAAATAAGTATTTGTAAAAATGGTTTCCTGTGTCAAGTATTTGTGCAATCAGAGCTGAACTGTAAACTATTCTTGTAATAACTGGTTATTTTGAAAGATTTATATAATGAATTCTGGATATATGACCAATAAAACTGATGAAATGAAAGAGCAGTTGATTTTGTCCACATAGGCTTCTTCTCCTACCACCCAAAGGGTTGGTTGGTTGAATGCCCACGTTTACAGGTAGGACCCATCCCATGGGCTGGGACGCTCCCTGGCGCTACCTTGTTCCTTTCTGCAGGGGTAGATGTAAGATTCACAGTCACTTTCCTTCTGTAGCCATTTTTTGCCTCTGCATGAAAGCACTTTTTGGACCGTCCTTCTCTGGCCAAGTTCAGATTATGACGACATTGTTTAGAAAAATACAATGTTTTCTCCTTGAGTCTTTGGTCTGTTTTTTCTTAGCCAAAAAATTTAAATTAGATAGCGTTATTGCAAGCACCCTTGGCCCAAGCAGGAAGCACAGTTGCCCCTGGATTTTTGGAAATGACACTTTGTTCTGCCAGTTGAAAGGAGAGCAAAGGAAGAAGTTACCATTGCCTCCCTGACTCCCATCCCCTGCCCGAGACCCCTGGGTCTTGCCCCTCTTCATCCAGAGCTGCCCTTCTGGATGGACATAGTGAGCAGACCCATGGTTGAAAGAACCTTGTATTGTTGGCAGCTAGGAAGTGAGGCAGCTGGAGAGGAAGAGGCAGTTCCTACAAGGTACAGTCACCCAGTTAAACAGACCAGACAGACACCTCTTCCCTCCTCCCCAGTTGGCTGCACTTTGAAATTATTCCACACTGGCCATATTCAAAAGCAGAGACATTACTTTGCTGATTAAGGTCCGTCTATTGAAGGCTTTGATTTTTCCAGTGGTCATGTATGGATGTGAGAGTTGGACTGTGAAGAAGGCTGAGTGCCGAAGAATTGATGCTTTTGAACTGTGGTGTTGAAGACTCTTGAGAGTCCCTTGGACTGCAAGGAAATCCAACCAGTCCATTCTGAAGGAGATCAGCCCTGGGATTTCTTTGGAAGGAATGATGCTAAAAATGAAACTCCAGTACTTTGGCCACCTCATGAGGAGAATTGACTCATTGGAAAAGACCCTGATGCTGGGAGGGATTGGGGGCAGGAGGAGAAGGGGACGACCGAGGATGAGATGGCTGGATGGCATCACGGACTTAATGGACGTGAGTCTGAGTGAACTCCGGGAGTTGGTGATGGACAGGGAGGCCTGGCGTGCTGCGATTCATGGGGTCACAAAAAGTCAGACACGACTGAGTGACTGAACTGAACTGAACTGGCCTTTATGATTAGCCTGCCTTTCCTCATAGGAAATTCCCTGTGGGCACACCCCCACCGCCTCCCCCCCAACCACTGCCTGGCCCACACTTCCCCATCACAGCCCCTTTATCTCCTTTCCCCTATGTGAGGTGTTGGCTGTCTCAGCCCGCCTCGATTTTTCAGATTGTATAAGGAACATCTCTGCTCCTTAATTTCTTTATCTCTAAAATGGAGACAAATACACAAATACACTTGAGGGAGGCCGCCTTATACCACAAGCTTTGAACTCAGGCAGAGCTGAGTTGAAACCCCAGGCCTGCTATGCTTTTAAAGTTCTCTAACTTTCTCATCTAAAAACATAGTGAAATTTACCCACAGAGTGGTTAAAAGTATTAATAAAGTGAGAGAAAATATATATAAAACATCAAGCAAATGGCCGGCACAGGGTTGAGCTACACACAGTCAGCCCCCTCCCTGTTCCTTAGCCTGGCTGAAGTATCTGGGCCCCGTCTCACTGAAGAGTAGGGTGTGGAGAGGCTGGGAAGAAGTGGGTGGCTCCTTAGGGGCAAGCATCAAGTGTCTTTTCTGCGGCTTTTTTTTTTAACCTGAATTTTTTAATTTTTAAAAAATTTTGGCCCACTGTGCAGCTTGTGGGGTCTGTTTCCCAACCAGAGAAGGGGCTTGGGCCACAGCAGTGAAAGCACTGAATCCTAACCACTAGACCACCAGGAATCTCTCTCTTCTCTGCTGATTATATTTCTCAATCAAAGCGCTGAATGAATGAGTGAGTGAGTGAGTGAATAAATTCTCAGGGAAGAAATGAAGGGTCATACTGAGTGCAATGGTGAAGGACACAAAAGCGTGGAAACAGAAATCAGACCAAAGGAGCTTTCTACTCACCTGGCCTCCCAGTGATTTCACTGGTCCTCAGTCAATCCCCCTTAGAGAGGGGAAAACAGACCACCTCCCAGACATCCTTAGTCGGCACACGGAAGGCACTCAAGCCGTTATCTGTGCCTCCTTCCTTAGAAAGATCTAGAAAAGAGAAGAGAGGTCCCAGCAGTGTCCAGGGCTGTGGAGATGGAGGCCACAAAGGACAGCTGCCTCAAGCCTGCTTTTTCACCCCAGGGCGTTTTGGAGGTGTGCAGGTTTGAGAAAGCACTAGAAGAGGACTTTTTTTTTTAATAAATGGCAACTGCAAGATGACGGAATAAAAGCCCCTGTATCTCCATCTCAAGTAATTAGTCTCAAATCAAGAATAAATACAAAAAAGGACAAATTCCACCTTCGGTGACCTTGGTTTGCCAGACCCGAGGGTGGAGAGCCGGCGGGGGGTGGTAGGTGGACCGACGGGGAAAAATGAGGGCCGCACTGAGGGAAGCAGCTCCTTCGTGCCCTCGAATCTAGGAGCACAAGGACTGAAGGAACCAGGCACCAGGGGAGGCATGAAGCAGGAGCCAAAGGCTGGGGTGTTCTAGCCCTGTGAGAGGAGGGCACAGGCCCGGCCTGTGGCATCCGGCTAGCCCCCTCGCCCTCCTCAGAACACAGCAGCCTGGCTCTGAAGAGGTGAGCCAGAGATGCTCTTGGCTTGGGAATGCCAAGCAAGCTGTGGGGATGAGGGGGCCATGCTAAAAGCAGAGTGAAAGGCTCTTCTGCACGTGACCACAAAGCTTCAGATAGCCAGGGGCCCGGCTTGTGTTCCTTGTGAATGAAAAGTCCATTCCCGGAAGAAACTGAAGTGCCCCCTGTGTGAAGACCTTCAATTACTGACATGTTTGGGTTCCCAGTGAAAAACCAGGCTGGCCACCTGCCCTCACGCAGATAACTACCAAACGGAGCCTGTCCAGACCCCCACGGCTCCCAATCAACTTGTCAGTGCCACACTTAAACACGAATGGGTCACTCAGGATTGTAAATCCCTCGGGGGAAATCTGCAACACGAGAGAGACGGTAACCAAAACAAGCTGAGAAAAGGAACGCTGAGGAAACGGAATTAATACAGGGGTGAGCAGACAATTAAAGCAATTGTGATCCGTACTTTCTGAGATGTGAGACTTGATCACATCCAATCAGGATGCCATAAGAAAGGAAGAATTGGAAATAGGATCTAGAAACAAAAAACGTGATACTATAGAATCTGGAAATAAAATTTGCCCTACCCCACCCCCATTATGTTTTCCATGGATGAAAAGTAAGATCAAGG
The DNA here is from genome assembly GCA_006408695.1 of Aepyceros melampus. Classification (NCBI taxonomy): domain Eukaryota; kingdom Metazoa; phylum Chordata; class Mammalia; order Artiodactyla; family Bovidae; genus Aepyceros; species Aepyceros melampus. The sequence goes on from SJXQ01010764.1 coordinate 30,014, forward strand.
AAATCTCCCAGGAAGCAGAACAAAAAGACAAATTGTTGGATGATAGCAGAGAAAAGATAAGAAAGTAAGAGGATTTACTGAGGAGATCCAACATCCAGTTAATAGGAGCCCTGAGAAAGAGAAAACAAAAAGTATGACAGGGAGTAATCAAAAGCCAACTCAAACTAGAATAAGGGGAAAAAACAGGTGAGGATGTGTCGGCCACATTACTAAGCTGACTTCAGGTGTGGCCAGTCCCAGGGCTCCCTCCACCACCAGCACCCTCTCTTTTCTGGTCTTCAGCCCAGCCCCTCCCCCCCCCTCATAACCACCACCCAATTGCCCTTGGCTTCCAGCTCAGCAGAGAAGAAAGCCTGACTCTGTTGCAGCACACACCTGTGCCCTGATCGTGACGGAGAAGACCATATGGCATGGTGTGAACAGTGTGAACTCTAGTTTCAGACTACCTAGCTCTGAGTCTTTTTTTTGTTTTTTAAGGCTTTTTTTTTGATATAGACTATTTTTTTAAAGTCTTTATTGAATTTGTTACAATGTTGCTTCCATTTTATGTTTTGGTATTTTGGCCCCAAGGCATGTGGGATCTAAGCTCCCCAACCAGGGATCAAATCTACACCCCCTGGACTGGAATGGGAAAGTCTCAGCCACTGAGCCGCCAGCAAGGCCTTGTGAGTCTTGGTTTTGTGTTGTGTCGTGGCAAAAGTATTGGACTTTGGCCAACCAATGTGAAGAGCTGACTCATTGAAAAAGACCCTGATGCTGGGAAGGATTGAGGGCAGGAGGAGAAGGGGACAACAGAGGATGAGATGATTGGCTGGCATCACCAACTCGATGGATATGAGTCTGAGTAAACTTCGGGAGCTGGTGATGGACAGGGAGGCGTGGTGTGCTGCGGTCCATGGGGTCACAAAGAGTCGGACACGACTGAGCAGCTGAGCTGAGCTGAGCTGTGTCACTTGGGCTTGTTCCTTAGTGCCTTTGTACCTCAGTTTCCTCATCTTACAATAGGAATGAGATTCACCTCATGAGGCTCTCGTGTGAAGTGACTGAGGAAACACAGGTAACATTTGCAAAACCCTAAGAATGGAGCCTGCGGACAGGAGCACTTTGTGTCAGTCAGAACCATTAATATTCTGAGCCCTGAGCCCATCACTGAGGCCAAAACCATGCCACACAGACTGGTGGGCTCAGGCCTCGGCTACAGCTGCATTTCTGGGGAGGGTCTGGAGCCCCAGGGGCATAAAATGACTGATGGTGATGAGGAGGCATTTCTGCAAAGTAAATCGGTACAATTTTTAGAAGAGGGAGGTGGGAAGCTCTGTGTGTCCTGCCTAGGATGGCTGGCAGTGAAATAATCCATTCTTTCAAGGAAATCTCCTCGCTCCTCACCATCCAGGGCCCGGCCTCAGGGGCCACTGAGATAGACAAACACTATGCTCGAAGGCCCAGTTTCCTGCCTGTTCTCACCTGGGCCTCCATCATCAGCACGAGGGGAAGCCGCGTTGTGTTCTCTTCCTGTCAGTCTTTTATCATCCAACTCGGACCCAGACTGCCTGGAATCACTCACGCTCACTTCTGAGGAGTAAATAATCATGGTCCAGTCTGACACCATTTAGGAAAAATGTCTGCAGCTATACAAGGGCACACAGTCGGCTCTTTGAACCAATTTACCCTTCTCAACACCTGGATATTCAGTGGGGTTACCTCCTCCAGTCTGAGGTGTTCTCTAAGTACCATGAGTGTTTGCCTTGCTGCTGGGAGATTGACAGAGGTCCCTGGGAGCAGTGGCCTGAAAAAGAGAAAAGATCTGCCTACTGAAGTAAAGTAACTGAGTCCCACAGCCGGGAGGAGAGAATGGAAATAATGTCAAGCAAACACAAGAGAAAGACTAGGGAAATGAGACAGAGGGCTGATAGGAAGGTTGGCAACACTCCAGTCCATGGTCAGGACTTGGAGGGCACCAGAGAACTGAATTGAGGACAAAAGTCGGGTGGGGAGAGTCCATGGGATGCTCTGAGAGGGTGAGGCTGCAGCTGGGGAACTCAGGGGTCTTTGGATGTCAAATGCAATTGATGTTCACAATAATGGGTTTTAAAATGTGTCAGCTTTATTTTCCTACTTTGTGCTTGACTATGTACACAACCACAGCTTACTCTCTCCCTCTTGGTGCTATAGGAACAAAATGCTGGGATTTCATTAGAAGAATGTATTACATTTTCATTAAGAATAATATGAAGGGCTTCCCTGGTGGCTCAGTGGTAAAGAATCCACCTGCCAATGCGCAAGACACAGGTTCGATCCCTGATCCAGGAAGATCTCACATGCCACAGAGCAGCTAAGCCTATGCTCCAGGCCCGGGAGCCGCAACCACTGAGCACAAGTGCCACGGCTTCTGAAGCCCGTGCGCCCTAGAGCCCGTGCTCTAAAACGAGAGAAGCCACCACAATGAGAAAGCCGAGCACTGCAACTAGAGTAGCTCCTACTCGCCAAGGGGAGAAAAGCCCAAGCAGCAGCAAAGACCCACTAGAGCCAAAAATAAATAAAATCATTAAAAAAAAAAAATATGAGGGCTTCCCTGGTGGCTCAGTGGTAAAGAATCTGCCTGCCAAAGCAGGAGACATGGGTTCCCTGATTTGGAAAGATCCCACATGCCGTGGAGGAGCTAAGCCCGTGTGCCACAGCTACCGAGCTTGGGCTCTAGAACCCCTGCTGTGCAACAGGAGAGGCCACTGCTATGGGAAGCCCACGCACCGCAACTAGAGAATAGCCTCCAACTGCCACAGCTGGAGAAAAAACCCTTGCAGCAGTAAAGCCCCAGCACAGCCACAAATAAATAGAATCAAATAGAAATGAATAAATAATAAAACAAAAATAAAAGTAAATACATAAAAATTTAAAGTAAGAGCCTAAATAAGGCCTCTTCAGTGTGAGTGAAGAGCATAATAATAATATGAAAATCCAGAATAGTAAAGAAAGGGGAAAAACGGACTCATTCAATAGAGTTATATATGATGATGTATTTCCTCATAGTCTTTTTTTTCTGTTTTTTTTTAAACATTGTTTTAATCATGGTATTTATACAATTTGTATGTTTTTATCAAAGAAATGCTCCTGTGCTCAGATGTAGTCCTTGTAAACTTCATTTTTAACAGCTGCAGGTTATTCTGTTGAACAAATAGACCATGATGTCGATCCATTTGTCCACTGAGGAACCAGATAACATGGGAGAATGTTCTCATCAGTGGTGTTAAGTTTTCATTGTGACGTCTCTCTTTGTGCCTAAAACCATGTCTATCTTTACTATCATTTCTTGAGGAAATAGAGTTACCGAGGGCTGAATAATTTTAAGCCTTAATAGGCACTGCTAAACTGTGTCCAGAAAAGTCAGACTAATTAATACTCATCTCTATTGTATAAAAAGAGCCCATTTCCTTTAGCTAGACCCATAGTATATCCCAACAAGTTTCCCTAAGGATAGAGTGACCAAACATCAGTGCTTTTTACATTTTGCTCAAAATAGTACAATCTACACCAATACTAAAAGCAAATGATACCATTTGTTCATTTACTTATTGGATATTTATTGTGTGTTTACTATGTATCTAGATTTGAGTACCTCCTGGAGAAGAGAAAAAGAAAAAAGAGGCTTTCCTTTATTTTCTTCACCCTGCCCCACCACCCACCCAGAAAAAGGCTTTTTGTCACTGACCAGGTTTCCCTAGAAGGTGCTGAGGTGAACAGGAAAATATTCTTGAGTATCATCTCCAATAAAACAAAAGCTAAATCCCATTTCTACCACAAGAGGGAATCCCTTATATCAAGGACCGAACCAAATAGCTAGCATTTCAACAGGGAATTCATTGCAGAAACCATGCACATTATATCTGAACTTTTTGGATGTTAAAAAAAAACAAAAGACTTTTGCTTCTGGGAAGAGCAAGCAGATGCACTTCTCCCTGTTCCTCTAAGCACAACAAAACCCTGGGACATTATACCCAAAACAGATTTAGAAAGACTCTGAAAGGTGGAGAGAAGACAGGCTGGCCAGGGGCTCTGGGGCCTGAGCAACAATGTGGTGGTGAGTTCCCTTCTCTGTTTTCGTTTTTTTAACCTCCTGTATCCCAGACTTGGAGCTAACGAAGCCAGCAACCTGGATATGCCAAAAGGCACAGACATAAAAAAGCCCCCGTGAAAACCTGCTGTCTCTAGCCAAGGATGAAGACAAGAGCAGCCTAACAAGGCAGAAAACATTCAGACAACGACTGCTCTGCTCCTGCCAGACACTGGGGGAAACTGGCCCTTCCAGCAAAGGCCTAGCAAGCCCCAGACATCCCCCCTTGCCAGGCTGCAATGAGGGGCCCCTCCTCCTTCCTGCCCGAGGAGGCCAAGAGCTCGGCTTTCATTCCTCCCAACTGCTAGGCAGCACGGAGGCCTGAAATTCTACCTCCACCTGGGTGTGCTCTCACTTCCTGCCAGATGGATCAGAGGAGGCCCAATAGAGAGTTAGGATTTCACCACTGCTCAGTGACAACAAGGGCTTCCCAGCTGGCTCAGTGGTAAAAGAATCCACCTGCCAAAGCGGGAGACACAGAAGATGCATGTTCAATCCCTGAGTGGGGAAGATCCCTTGGAGGAGAAAATGGCAACCTCCTCCAGAGGAACCTGGCAGGCTACAGTCCCCAGGGCGCAGAGGATTGGACACACTGAGCACGCAGGAAAAAGACAAAAAGACAGTGATAACAGGTCACCTGCCCTGCAATGTCAGTGGGGACCACGCAGTTCCCAAGCTCCCAGCCCCACCCAGCAGCAATGAGGAGTTCCTGGCTTTGGGCATCAAAGCCAGTGAGAGAGTGGCTGGGCTGCTCCCTCCATCTGTTAGTGATCAGACAGAACCCTACCTGCTCCCTGCTAGACTGATGTCATAGAAAACCAGATAATGAGGTTTAAATAAGATCCAGTCTCATCACATAACAGGAAAATGTCCAGGTGTCAATTGAAAAATCCTTCATCGTATTAAGAACCAGGAAGACATCCAGCTGAAGGGAAAAAGATGCTGACACTGAAGTAACAGATGCTCTGTTAGATATCAGCATTAGTTGTTAGAGAATTAGATGGGTTAGAACTATCTGATGAAGATTTTAAACCAGTTGTGATAAAAAGAATACTTCAACAAGCACGAAAAAAACAAGCCTCTGCAAAGAAATAGAAGTCACAAAGAATGGATAGGTGAATGGATAAAGAAGACGTGGTGCATATATAAAATGGAATTATTATTCAGCCATCAAAAAGAATGAAATAATGCCATTTGCAGCAACGAGAATGGACCTGGAGAATATCATACTAAGTGAAGTCAGACAGCGAAAGACAAATATCATATGATATTGCTTATACGTGGAATCCAAAAAAAGAAAAGGACACAATGGGGTCTTCCCTGGTGGTTCAAAGAGTCTGCCTGCCAAAGCAGGAGACAGGGGTTTGATCTCTAGTCCAGAAAGATCTCACGTGCCATGGAGCAGCTAAGCCTGTGTGCTGTAACTATTGAGTCTGTGGTCTGGAACCCCGGAGTCACAACTGCTGAAGCCTGAGTGCCTAGATCCCATGACCTGCAACAAGAGAAGCCACCACAATGAGAAGCTCATGCACTGCACCTAGAGAGTAGTCCCTGCCTTCTGCAACCAGAGGAAATCCTGCACAACAGTGAAGACCCACACAGCCATTAGTTACATAAATAAAGTGATTTTTTTAAAATGACACAAGTCAACTTATTTATAAAACCAAAACAGACTTAGCGAACAAACTTATGGTTACCAGGTTGAGGGTGGGGTGGGGAGGATGTGGGCAGGGACAGATTGGGAATTTGGGATTGACACGTCCACAATGCTGTATTTAATATAGATAACCAACAAGAATCTACAGTATAACACAGGGAACACTGCTCAGTTGCTAAGTCACGTCTGACTCTTCACGGCCCTGTGGACTGTAGCCCGCCAGGCTTCTCTGTCCATAGAGTTTCCTAGAAAAGAATGCTGGAGTGGTTTGCCACTTTCTACTCCAGGAGATCTTCCTTCCCGATGCAGGAATCGAACTCACATCTCTTCTGTCTCCCACATTGGCAGGCAGATTCTTTACCACTAGTGCCTCCTGGGAAGCCCAATCGACTATATTCCAATATAAAATGAAAATTTTAAAAATTGCTGGTCAAACTACTGTCTGGCTAATAAAATTTCCCAGAGTGCGAAAACCCCCAAAGAGAATAATAAGTGCAAAGAAAGCTATACTGAGACTTATCACAGGCAAACTTCTGAGATCTAAAGGCAAAAACAAAAATCTCAAAGGTATGGGGACAGAAACAAAACCTTACCTCTAAGGGAAAAACAACTTGAATAACAGCCCATTCTCATCAGAAACCATGGAAGCCAGAAGGAACTGGCACACAGTTTTAAGTGTCAAAAAAAGATCCCTCAATCCAGAATTCCGTATCTAGCGAGAATATCCTCGCAGGGAAACCGAGATATTCTCAGACAGTGGAAAATAAAGGGACTTTTCACCAGCAGATCTACTCCAAAAGAATGGCTAAAGGGAGTTCTTTGAGCACAAAGGCAACAATAAAAGAAGGAAACAGAACAGCAGGAAGCAAAATAGAAAATAGACTCAAAAAAAGGTAAAAAAAAAAAAAAAAAAGCCAAAAAGTTTTGGAAAATGTAGTCTTTTCAACCCCACCATAGCAATTTAAAATGTGGGCCCTCTGAGCCAGGCTTAGAAGAGGCCCGTTGCTTGGTGTTAGTGCCCCGGGGGCTGTACTGGCAGTCCTCACAATTAGAGCCTGCTTTCAGAGGCTTTCAGAGAATTCGATTTGCTCTGCCAGAAACGTTGAGCTGGGCATTTTCTGTCCATGAATTTCTAATTGCTTCCCGCTGGGTGGCTGGGGAAGGACATACACATCACTCCTGCCAAGGCTAAGAGGCCCAGGGAGGGGAGAGGAAGATGAGGAAGCCACTGTGTCTCTGTGGAGGGAAGTACATGGGGTTTGCCTGAGTGGCTGGAGTCCCACAGGGCAGAAGAGGCTGAGTGTCCCTTGCCCTGGCTGTGGATATAGCCAAAGAGGGCTGGAATGGGGGCAGGTGTGGATGTGGTGGGTGAACCTGAGAGGAGAGACCCAACGGATGTCCACATCTAGATTTCAGGGAGAGACCTTGAGCTCCACAGATACTGGGGAATTGGAGTGTGGGAAATACTAGGGGTCATCCACAGGGCAGACTCTGGCATTCATAGGCTAAATTCTATGAGCTCTGTGGAGTGTGATTTTGGGAGTAGAGTGACAACATCTGAAGGGTTAAGGGTATTGAAAGTACCCATTCTTGTGGGCCCTGGGAGCTCATGAACAACAACCTCATCAAAACTGTCCTTGGGCTGTTGGAGAAAGTCACTGGGTGGGAAGATGGTGCAGATGGAGCAGGCAAGGGCAGACAGTGAAGTCACAGGGCTACAAGACTTCCCTCTGCCTCAGGGTGGGACCTCCAGCCAAGAGCTCATTTCTGCCCTCCTTGAAGGCGGACATACCCATGCTGTAAGGCTATACTGACCATAGTTTCAGAGATAGGCCTGGATACCCACTCAATTCAGGCCAATGCCTTTTCTCTCCCGGGGATTTGATGTTTTGGACTGAGGGACAATCAGCAGGCAGGCACGGTGGTGGAGGCAGGTGTGTGGGACCCTTGCTACTCAATGTGTGGTCCATGGACCAGCAGCATCACCCAGGGTAGGGGTGTTTATAAATGCCCATCCCAGATCAATTGAGTGGGAATCTGCTCTGTAACAGATCCCGTGATTTGTATGCTCATTTAAATTGGAGAAACTGCTCTAGAGAGGAGGTCCCCAGACACCTCTTGTGAGGAGGCCTGAGCTGCCACTCTGAGAAGGGCGGTTCCATTCTCACTGGGATTCCAATGGCCTCCACTGAATTGCCTTTTTTTCTAACTCTGGCCAACTTGGTTTCTATATTGTTTATGACCAAGAGAATCTTGCCAACGCACACAGACAAGGCCTTGGGAACAGTGTAACTCAAGGGCAGGCTGACCCAGTCTGCCATACCAATCCAGTCCCATCACTAGTTAGGCAATCCTCTGTTTTTATAAAGGTTTTAAGTCATATATAACGAAAATGCTCCCAAAATGAAAACGATTTAAACCATTCTTCCTTTAGGACCAAGTTATCATCTCAGATTCTTTCCAAAGGGACCATTTGATGGACTGGACACAGAGGAAATCATAGAGACCTTCCCATATTTACATTTTAGCAAAGCCTGGCTCTGCTTCCTCAGGAAAGGCTTGTATTGAAACTTCTCTGGGAGGCTCCTTTTAATGAAGTGCAAAGAAGACCTTCATCCCTGCTCTGACTAGTCCAGCCAGTGGTTACCAGTCCCACTCCTGAGCCTCTAGAACAGCATGCCTTGACCTCTTGTGTGATCCCTTTACAGAATAACGTTTCAAATGTGTAAAACACAGGAGATTTTAAAGAAGTCAATTACATTGAAATACAGGTTCCAAAACATTTTAAGAGGTGAGCCATTTAATAATATAAATGCTTCTTAATTCACATCAATAACATCTACCAGCACTTACAACAATCACTGTAATTTCAAAGTCATGATAAGTAAGTGATTTGAGACATTTGCAATGACTACAAATGATAGGAAAATATTCAAAAATGTTCTGTGAATGATGAAGTCACCCTTTTTTGCTAATACCACCAGGTTTGATACCTAATTCATAATTGAATAAAATGCTAAATTTCAGCTTAAGTTTCCTGAAAATAAAGATGTCCTCTTTTTCCTGCCCAAGTTCATGGAACCCCTGACGTATATCTAGGGACGACAGTTGGTGGGCCTGAGGTTTAGAACCCTTGCCCTAGAGAATATCTAGTCTGTAACACATAATAAATTATTTATAACCTTAGAAATAATGTATTTTTAAATGCAAAACAGATGTGTATTACAGGAAGATTCCAAGCCCCATCACTCCTCTGCCTGCCTGCCCCCCACCCAGATCTGGTCTTCTCCTAATTGGTGTTGTCTTGGCAGGGTCCTATCTTCAGTGGACCTGAGTCTGTCTTCTTACCTGCTGGACCGCCACCCAGACTTAAATGCACGGCAGAGGCTAGGCCAGGAAGGACCACTTAATCAGCATGTGTTGACTCTGCCTGTGATGACTTGTTGAATGTCTGTGTCTGCAGATGCTGAGATTTTTGTTATCTATTGATCCCCTCTGTGCTGTGCTTAGTCGCTCAGTCTTGTCTGACTCTTTGCGACCCCATGGACTGTAGCCCGCCAGGCTCCTCTGTCCATGGGGATTCTCCAGACAAGAATACTGAAGTGGGTTGCCATGTCCTCCTCCAGGGGATCTTCCCAACCCAAGGATGGAATCCAGGTCTCCTGCATTGCAGGCAGGTTGTTTTTATGGATCCCCTCAGGTCTGATATAAAAGTGTCATTTGCATTTTCACCACTAGTGGCAGCAGCATCTCGCAGAATCTCCTTTCCCAGACTTACTATCCTATCTAAGGGCTATTTTTTGAGTCAGTTCTATTTCTCTTTTGGAAAATCCAAGTCCCTCCCCCAACCCATGCGGATTTCCCAGACAGAGTCATCACTGCATTATTTTGCTCCTCCAGTGGGAAGGCAGTGGGGAAAAGTGCAAGACTGTGGGTAAGTAGGTAGATAGTCTAAGGTCAGTGCAAAATTATCTGACTGGTCTGAATGGAGACTTCACCTCCTCCCAGCATTTTCTGGGCACCTACTGTGTATTAGACTTACAGCTATGCTTTATTTACAGGGTACACTGTCCCTGTCACAGATGTGTGGTCACATCCTGAGAATGAAAGGAAAAAGTAGCTGTGGCCTTTGGGGGGATGGTTAGGGTTGCCGTGGGAACTGGTGCTGGTCTGAGCAGTACTGCTGTCACTGAGCTGTTCCCTCCACTTGGAAAATATAAATCACAACAGACGCTGAATGCAGCGAAGCTAAAATACGTATGTGTACGCAGTCTCGAAGCTGACATGCAGACACTAAGTCAGTAATCGGGATGCGGTTAAAGGATGACAGTCTATATGAAATGTTCTCTATACAGAGGACTCTGTCACATTGCCATTATTTAATTAAAGAAATAAAAAATTAAAGAACATATAATTGATCTTGTAAGAAGTAGACCTTAGGCTAACCCCGAATCTATCACACATGCCATGTGTGAATTCTTCACATGCGAATCGGGTTTGGTGAGAAACCTTACAGCAGATGGGTCACTGAACTTGACAGGAAAACAGAACGTTTCCTTGTGGGTAGGTGGCTTTGTTTGCTTCAAGGTGGAACGAAAGCCTTTTAATCTTCAAATTCGAGAGCCAGGCTGGCTGACATCAGATACCTTTGTGTATTCCTGTGCGGGCAGAGCCAAATCCCAGGGTCTTTTTAACTGGAGGTGCCCTCCCTTCCACATGATTATTTAGAAGGGCAAAAGGATAAGCTGACTGCTCTTCAATCTGCCTGCATCAAACGGCCATCAGAACCCTTCTTCCAACACACACACATACAAAATGACAACAAACCATTCAAAAGTGAATATGAACTTGAAAAATTGCTCAGATTGAACTACTTTGGGGAAAGGCATTATTAGCCTTTCCCCAGACAATGGAAGCGATGACCTGGAAGGGCAGAGGCAATGCTGTTAACTGTGGACTCGGTAAACTCTGAGTGGGCCAAAGTGAAAGTGAAAGTCGCCCAGTCATGTCCGACTCTTTGTGACCCCATGGGCTATACAGTCCATGGAATTCTCCAGCCAGAATATGAAGTGGGAACCTATCCCTTTTCCAGAGGATCTTCCTAACCCATGGATTGAAACCAGGTCTCCCTCATTGCAGGCAAATTCTTTACCAGCTGAGCCACAAGGGAAGCCAAAGCAGTGTATGAAGTCCAGGTGTAATCAATCTTTGTGTTACTGTGCTTTCTTTTCCTAATACAAATACCGTCTGAAAAATCTCCACCCTATAGCAGTTCAGCCACAGAGAAAAGGGATTTTCCTCCCCCCACTCCCATCAATATCACTTTCCAGGGGAGCAAGGCCACCAAGAGGTTACCACACTGTGGGGACGGGGGTGGAGAGGCATGGGAATTGATGTGGATTCACCTGAGAAAGGGAGGCCTGGAGTGCCTGGTGTGCTGCAGTCCATGGGGTCGCAAAGAGTAAGACAGGACTTAGTGAGTGAACAACGACAACTTGGATTTGGAAAATAAGGTAGATTGAAAGAGCCAAGCCCTGAGGGAGAGGCGCGCATGTGGGAGCTCGGTCACGGCCCTGCACACTGGAGTTTACATCCTAACCTTAATCCCTAAGGTTCGATTCCAGCAAACTCCTCAAACGTTTCCAAAGCCACACTTCTCTTCAAAAAGTCTAATAAAGCTGAAAGCCCAACAGAGGTGAGAAAACTTTGCTTTTAAAAGTGTTATTCATCCTTTAGCAACACAAGCACCATAGAGAACTCAAACTGGTTTATTTATTGTCAACCTGGAGGAACAGGGCTCTACAAGTCAGTTCAGAGAGTGTTTTTTAACATCTCTCAAGAGCCAGGATTGAATGGGGTTAGGATTCTGGGGTTAGGTGGCCTCTCAGAGCCTCAGTTATGTGCTCTGAAATTTTGGATAATCTAGTGCCTGTCTCATAGGCTTGTTGTGGAAATTGTGACAAGTGCCTGTAGCATTTATTGATAACTGATGGATAAATAGTATAGATCAGTGTGCTCCTAGGCATGGATGCATTTAAATAAAGTGAGACCCTACGAATGTGTATACACCCACATATACTGCCTGGATTCTAAAATGTACTTTTTTGTATGTTCCCATCTTTGAATTTGGCAACACTTTTCCTCTGGTGTCGCAAGGGGTGAAGAGTCCACCTGCCGATACAGAAGACACAAAAGACTCCAGTTCAGCACTAGGTTGGGAAGATCTCCTGGAGAAGGAAATGGCAAGCTACTTCTGTATTCCTGGAAAATTCCATGGGTAGAGTAGTCTGGGGGGCTCCAATTCATGGAGTTGCAAAGAGTCAGACACAACTGAGCACACACACACTATGCTACTACGATACGTTAAGCTATGCTACTTTCTTTGTTGGTGGTAAATTAAAATGAAATAATGGTGTGACTACATCTTAGAGTTGGTGAAAAACAGTAATAATCATAGAGACAGAGCCACAAGCTCACCACCATGATCCAGCCCAGAACCAGAATCTCAGTACAGGTGACACAGAAAGAAAAGTGTTAGTCACTCCGTTGTGCTCAATTCTTTGCAATCCCATAGGCTGCAGCCCACCAGGCTCCTCTGTCCATGGAATTCTCCAGGCAAGAATACTGGAGTGGGGATCTTCCCAACCCAGGGATCAAACCAAGGTCTCCTGCATTGCAGGCAGATTTTTTTTTTTTAATTGGAGGCTAATCACTTTACAATATTGTGGTGGTTTTTGCCATACATTCACGTAAATCAGCCACGGGTATACATGAATTCCCCAGCCTGAACCTCCCTCCCACCTCCTCCCCATCCCATCCCTCAGGGTCATCCCAGTGCACCAACCCTGAGCACCCTGTCTCATGCATCAAACCTGGACTGGTGATCTATTTCACATATGGTAATATACATGTTTCAATGCTATTCTCTCAAATCATCCCACCCTCACCTTCTCCCACAGAGTCCAAAAGTCTGTTCTTTACATCTGTGTCTCTTTTGCTGTCTTGCATATAGGGTCATCGTTACCATTTTTCTAAATTCCATATATATGTGTTAGTATACTGTATTGGTGTTTTTCTTTCTGGCTTACTTCACTCTGTATAATAGGCTCCAGTTTCATCCACCTCATTAGAACTGATTCAAATGCATTCTTTTTAATAGCTGAGTAATACTCCATTGTGTATATGTACCACAGCTTTCTTATCCATTCATTTGCTGATGGACGTCTAGGTTGCTTCCATGTCCTGGCTATTATAAACAGTACTGTGATGAACATCGGGGTACACTTGTCTCTTTCAATTATGGTTTCTTTGGTGTGTATGCCCAACAGTGGGATTGCTGGGTCATATGGCAGCTCTATTTCCAGTTTTTAAAGGGATCTCCACACTGTTCTCCGTAGTGGCTGTACTAGTTTGCATTCCCACCAACAGTGTAAGAGGGTTCCCTTTTCTCTACACCCTCTCCAGCATTTATTGCTTGTAGACTTTTGGATAGCAGCCATTCTGACTGGCGTGAGATGGTACCTCATTGTGGTTTTGATTTGCATTTCTCTGATAATGAGTGATGTTGAGCATCTTTTCATGTGTTTGTTAGCCATCTGTATGTCTTCTTTGGAGAAATGTCTATTTAGTTCTTTGGCCCATTTTTGGATTGGTCGCTTATTTTTCTGGAATTGAGCTGCAGGAGTTGCTTGTATATTTTTGAGATTAATTCTTTGTCAGTTGCTTCATTTGCTATTATTGTCTCCCATTCTGAAGGCTGTCTTTTCACCTTGCTTATAGATTCGTTTGTTGTGCAAAAGCTTTTAAGTTTAATTAGGTCCCATTTGTTACTTTTGCTTTTATTTCCATTACTGTGGGAGGTGGGTCATAGAGGATCCTGCTATGATTTACATCAGAGAGTGTTTTGCCTATGTTTTCCTCTAGGAGTTTTATAGTTTCTGGTCTTACATTTAGATCTTTAATTCATTTTGAGTTTATTTTGCGTATGATGTTAGAAAGTGTTCTAGTTTCATTCTTTTACAAGTGGTTGACCAGTTTTCCCAGCACTACTTATTAAAGAGATTGTCTTTTCTCCATTGTATATTCTTGCCTCCTTTGTCAAAGATAAGTTGTCCATAGGTTGCAGGCAGATTCTTTACTGTCTGAGCCACAGGTGACAGAGGATGCTGTCTTTTTCTCTCTTCCGATGTGTCAGCTCCCCTGCTGCCTTAGGAGGACAGGAGTGGGAGGGGCCTTTGGGTGACTGGACTCATCACCTTCTTGGCAGATGAGGGCTGGGCAGTACCCAAACTCCAGTGCATGTACAAGTCCGTGTTTAGAATGCACACCCTCGGGTCCTGCCCTGGGTGATCTAGTTGGGTAGATGTGGGGTGGAGCACCAGGTGGCTTAGCCAGTCCTAGTCCCTCCCTAGTGCCAGGTGATTCTTTGCTGGAGGAGAGGGTCTGAGCTCTGGGCCCAGGAAAGGATCTGTACCAAGAAGCCTGAGTTTGCTTCCAGATGCTGCTCATCCAGGAGTGTGCTGATGCTGCCACTTGACTGCCAGGCAAGTGCCAGGCGACTGCCAGTTAGTGTGAATACAGCCAAGGAGGAAACACTTAAACCAGAGCAATGGGCCAATACACCACACCTTTTTTCCCCTTCAGAGAGTCAGTTTACCAGCACACCTTGTGACTTCTCCTAAGCTGGGTGACCTTGAGTAAGGAGGTAATGGAAAACCACTCTGAGTGAGTCTGTCTTTCCATCCGAATGGGGATAATTATATTTCTCACCTCATGGGGCTGTGGAGGGAATAAATGAGGTCATGAGAAAGCATCAAGCCCAGGGCCAGGCTCCACCGCTTTGCAGTTTTTCTCTCACTCCAGAAGTTTCCTATAATGTTTTCTCCTTGGGAACATATCGTGGCACTTCAGTCACTAAGTTGCGTCCACCTCTTTGTGATCCCATGGACTGCAGCATACCTAGCTTCCCTTGCCTTCTGCTCTCCAGGTTTCTATGCAATATTGTTCTTTACAGCATCAGACATTTTCACCATCAGACACATCCACAACTGAGCATCATTTCCACTTTGGCCTAGCAGCTTTATTCTTTCTGGAGCTATTGGTAATTGCCCTCTGCTCTCCCCTAGAAGCGTGTTGGACACACACTGGGTCAGCCAAAAAGTTCATTTGGGTTTTTCTGTAAGATATGGAGAAACCTGAACAAACTTTTTAGCCAACCCAATAGTAAGGAGAGAATGAAATGAAATGAATGTCCGTCATGAGACAGTTTAAATCTCCACGTGGGTAACTAGCATTTAACAGCAAGGATGTGTGTGTGTTATCACTCAGTTGTGTCTGACTCTTTGCCACCCCATGGATTGTAGCCCGCCAGGCTCCTCTGTCCATGGGATTCTCCAGGCAAGAATACTGGAGTGGATTGCCATTCCCTTCTCCAGGGGGTCTTCCACATTGCAGGCAGATTCTTTACTGTCAGAACTACCAGGGAAGCCCAACAGTAAGGATAAATAGTAAGCAACTTTATATGACTTTTTGCAGTTTAATCACCTGTATTTAATGCAGCACAACCTCCCAGGGCAGACACTGCTCTCCTCACTCTTCAGATGAGGAAATCAGGACCCAGAGAAGTGACTTATTCTGTGTCAGCTAGTAAGTGAAGCAGGAACCACAACTTTTGAGGTACTTTGTTTCTTCCTCATCTCATCACAACAGAGCCTGTGTGAAGAGTCGTGGGTGAGCAGGTAGGTGGGTGGTGGTAAAAACAAATCACACTCCCAAGCCCCACAAGTTTCCTGCCCAAAGCTTAAAATTTAGTTGGAAAGCTTCAAACAAGCGATTCCACAAGGGGAATCGCTTGGGAACAATGACCAAGCAAGTCACAAAGAGCGGATGATTTAGTGAATTCACTTCCTCAAACACATGGAGAGGTGATCAGTGCAAAACCAGACCATCTCAGGACTTTCAAACGAACAAATCTGCTCAGATGTTCTCCTGGACAGTTTCTCAACCATGCTGTGGTTCTGCTACTACCTTCGCTCTGGTGTTTGCAGGGGAAGCCGAGCTTGGGGCTGAGGCAGCCTTTCTTTTTCCCTTGGTTGCAGTCAGGTTCTTGGTTTTCTCCAAGACAAACACTAAATTCTTGAAAGCTGAGGCTGTCCACCCTGGGTGTGAATGCAGATGGTGATTTAGTCTTTGGTTTCTGCAAGTATGAACTTTATGGCCTGGGCTGCTTATTGACTTATGAGCTGATTAAAAGGCAGGAAAAAACCTCTCCCAACTAAAGACGTGCACCAGACCTTTCCAAAGTTTAAATAAAGTTGAAATTCAGCAGCAGTTTGGCTGCGGTTGAGGGAAAGGAATTTCAGCCAAGTTCAGCCTTCATATTCTGAAGGTGTTCAAGGGTCCAGCCCTGTGCCTCCAAGGAGCACAATGTCTTCCCTTAGAAAGGGAAAAATTTGCTTGCAACATTGGTTGCCTCACCCTTGGGCTTTGCTGAGAAGAGGCAGTTGTTCAAAAAATTCAGAAATCCAGAGCGAGAAGGCGGAACCGAACCCGGCCACCTAGTTTGTGGACATGGTGTGACATGATAGTGACTATCAGCTGTTCTGATCATGTCACCCCAGGGCCACCCCCCAGGCACACAGCCTGCTGGGTCTCTGAGCCCTCATCAGTGGTTCAATGAAGGGAGTGGCTTCTTAGGGGCTGGAGCTAAATCTCGCATGTGATGTGTTCGGCCAACACAGTGTTTTAACTTTTCTTCCCTTCCTTTTCCCAAAATGTGTGTGAGATTAGGAAGGAAATGCCTCTACAATTCACTCTTCTAACCATTTCCTGATTTTTAACCCACTTCACACACCCACAGAATAAAGATTTTCAGCTTTAAAGATTCCATGAGTCATGATTCCTTCACATCTTGAAACACTAAAATCACTTTGTTGAAAATATTTGTTGATATGGGGAAAATATTCTCAATGTAGTGTTGAGTGTAACAGTAATAATATTGGTACTGGGAAGTCACGAAATGAGATGCAACCTCTGGAAATCTCTGATCTTTGAGATGAAAGGTGATGTGCTTTTTATCTTTCTGCAGCAGATTGCATCATAATTATTAGTTTCTGAGTTCTGGGTGAACAGTCAGCTCTCTGAATGCAGGATCCATGCTAATATATTTCTTGATGTGTCCATAGTGGCAAGAGCCATTTTAATGATATGGGAGCCACTGGCTAAATATTTGTTGAATGAATGAGTGAGTGCTTTCCTGGGTTGTAGAAACTGTGCCATGGACATATAACACTTTTATTTATTATTGAAGAGTCGAGGAGCAATCAATGATCATGTACAAAAATAAAAATTCATATTCTTAGCTGTCTTCATTAAAAAACAAACAACGGCTTCAATAAACCACAATGGAAAAAATATGAAAAAGAATATATATTTATATGTATAACTGAATCACTTCACTCTAGCAGAAATTGATACAACATTGTAAATCAACTACACTTCAATCAAAAAAAAACAAATTTTAAAAAGTAGAAAAATGAATCAACAGCACACATAAGTTTTAATATCGGGCAAGTAAACAGCCTTGTTAAACAGGGCTTCTGCTGTCGTTTCAACTTTGGGAGGAGATATTGTCCAGTCCAAGGAACCTGCACCCCCACCCTGGAATGCCCCTAAAGAGTACAGTCTCCATCATAATGTCAGCACGAACCCCGAGACCCCCAAGCCACCTCTGGGCTGAGGGAAGGGGAGAGAGCAAAATTGGGTGAGAGTTTGGGGCTTTGATATTCAAGTGAACTGGCTTTTTATTATAGAGAACGCGGCTTTTTTTTTTTTTTTTTAACAGAGTAAGAGGAAAGCTATGGAACCTCCCTGCAGAGAACCACAAGTTGTTAGAGAATCTTCTGAACCTCCGCATCGTCCCCTGCGGTAGCGCATCAAATGGATGGATTCCAGCTGTTGAGGATAAGAACCCCTATGTCCTTGAAGTAGCCCCCCCATGTCCCTGTTTCTACCAGGCCGCTGCCTCTGGTAGTCCTGGTGCTCAGTAGGAGCCTGAGGCAGTCAGCAAACGTTTGTAAGTGGAGTGAAAGGGGATCCTCAGGCAGCTGGGTGTGGGACATTCAGGACACCTGGTGAAGGTCAGGGGAGCAAGATAGCAGAGATGAAGGGGTGAACGCCCACGGGAATGACAGCTTCGGGAGGGGAGCCGTGGCTGTGTGCATTGATGGGAGCTCCCAAACAGATCAGAACACCTTCTGGGCTCACCTCAAGCTTGGGCTTGCTTCTCTCCAAGGGACCACATCATGCACCCAGGCCTCCTCACAGGGTCCCTGTTGCCCATGGGATATGGGGAGTCAGAAATACAGCTTCATGTAAAGGAGCCTGAGTAGAAACTGTTTTATTCCTGGTCCTGCCCCCCCACCAGCCCACACTTGCTAAAAACTTTCTGTTCAATTCATCAATTGGCAGGGTGTGGTAAGGTCTATTTAGCTCTCCATTTGGCTGTACATCAGAATTACCTGAGCACCTTCAAAGCTCCCAGTGCCCAGGCTCCACGCTGGACCCATTACATCAGAATTTCTGGGGGTGGGAGCGCCAAGAAAACCTTTTAAAGACCTTCTCTTTTGCCCACCCCCTACAACTGATACCTGTAAGCAGAGCCAGGAGGAGAGCCGGGAATATTTTTACATTCTGGCTGCCTCTCCTGGCCTAACCCTGGCCCCTGCTCTGACCCTCTCAGGGCTCTCTCAAACCAGGAATCTGGGGCTTAATAAGCAGGGGTGAGGCTGGGGTGATCCCTGCCATCTGTGAGGCTGCCTGTGGCTGTGAAGGACGTAACAGGGTCACCAGTAGCACGGGCTGACCCCTCACAAGTGCAATTTACGAGGCAAAAATTTCTCTCTTCATAAAAAAGTCCCATGTTCCTGTCACGAAGGGAATTGAGGCTTTTAGCTTCTGTGTCACAGTCATCACCCATTTCTTTATGTGCCTGGTGGGATCGCCCACGGGGAATTCAGTCATGTTCTTGGTCAGTGAGTAGCAGAGCGGCCATGTGAAACGGACATCAGGCAGGTGACCCAGCCGGGACCCGAGCCCCTGGAGAGCTTCTCCTCCGTGTCCAGTCCCTGAGTTCACCCAGACTGTCCTGCGGAGGGGGCATGCGGGGTGGGGGTGGAGGCGGGGAAATCTGGACCGGCTCCTGCTTCCTCGTCTGTAAAAAGGAGGTGAGCCTGTTTATTTCTCGGGGGTGACTGTGAGGGTTAAAGGAGGCAGTGAACGTGAAAACCTGGTGCCTAGCGGGCGATGGTTCATTTAAGCCACCTGACTGCTGCTTCCATTTGCCTCATCGTTTCCTCTCCCCACAGGGCCCCAAACACACAAACACCGGTTTACTTGCAGCCGGAGCTGAGAAATACCTGTGAACTGAATTCCGAACAGCTGGGGTCCGGGCCAGCGATCATACTCGGGAGGACTTTAGGCCCGTTCCCTTTCCCTGCCAAGAAGCCCTGTCCTCTTCTCAGCGCCCACGGTGCAGACGCAGGGCTCCCCCCTGAGAAGGAGCCGCCTGCAGCAGGCTGAGAACACAAAGTGAAAGTCGCTCTGTCCCTTCCGAGTCTTTGCCACCCCCATGGACTATACAGCCCACGGATTCCCCAGGCCAGCATACTGAGTGGGCAGCTGTTCCCTTCTCCAGGGGCTCTTCCCAACCCAGGGATCGGACCCAGGTCTCACGCATCGCAGGCGGATTCTTTACCAGCTGAGCCACCAGGGAAAGCCCGGTGGCAGGCTCAAGGGCCTCCATTACTCCGCCCCAGCAACCCGATGTGGTCAGTAGACCCGGGAACAAAATAGCTATCATTCTTCCTTCCGACACATGAGGAGACAGACTAGGAGTAGCCAAGCCATTTCTCTAGGTCACAGAGCAAGTTCCTGTGTTCCAACCATCACCCCAGGCTTGGGCCCAGCGCTGACTCTGCACCCGAGGCCCTCTGGACTTGGGGGGTGAGAGCGCCCCCTGGAGGCTTCTCCTGAGAGTGCAGTCTCAGTTCAGTCGCTCTGCTGTGTCCAGACTCTGCGACCCCGTGAACTGCAGCATGCCAGGTCTCCCTGTCCGTCACCAACTCCCGGAGCTTGCTCAAACTCATGTCCATCCCGTCGAGATAGGAGAAAACCTGGCATCGGGAGCTCCCTCCACAAGGTCAAGGTACTGCATTGAGAAATCCAAGGACTGGTGGTGGAGACGCAGGATACCTGGGGAAGAGGAAGGATGGGGTGTGAAGATCTGGGCTTCGTCCAGGCTCGGTCCTCTGCTCCAGGGCAGCAAAGGTACCTACTCTCCGCGAAAAATGGGCCAACCGCCGACTGACCAGCTGGTTTGTCCTCCAGCCAGAGTGCTGCAGTGGAGCCAGAGCTACCTGCGCTGTGCCTTCAGGTCTGCAGCTGTTAGGCTGGTGATCTCAGGAGATTGAAGTAGGCGTGTTAAGGAGAGAGTGTGAGAAGTGGCGGGGGTTCCTAATCCTGGTTTTCCTGGTCACCAGTGGGTGCTCTTGGGCCCAGCTAAACTCCCCCAAAGTGTGGATAACAGTACCTGTTTTAATAGGCTGTTGTATTTAGTCTCTAAAGTGAAAGTGAAGTCACTCAATCCTGTCTGACTCTTTGCAACCCCGTGGACTGTAGCCCACCAGGCTCCTCCTTCCATGGGATTCCCCAGGCAAGGATACTGGAGTGGGTTGCCATTTCCTTCTCTAGGATCTTCCCTGGAGAATGGCACCCCACTCCAGTACTCTAGCCTGGAAAAATCCCATGGACAGAGGAGCCTGGTAGGCTGCAGTCCATGGGATCGTGAAGAGTCGGACACGACTGAACGACTTCACTTTCCCTTTTCACTTTCATGCATTGGAGAAGGAAATGGCAACCCACTCCAGTGTTCTTGCCTGGAGAATCCCAGGGACAGGGGAGCCTGGTGGGCTGCTGTCTATGGGTCGCACAGAGTCGGACATGACTGAAGCGATTTAGCAGCAGCAGCAGCAGCAGAGCAGCAGCAGGATCTTCCCAACCCAGGGATCGAATCTGCATCTCCTGCACTCTCAGGTGAATTCTTTACCACTGAGCCACCAGGAAAGCCCCCAATGGACTGTTCAGTTCAGTCGCTCAGTCGTGTCCGACTCTTTGGGACCCCATGAATCGCAGCACGCCAGGCCTCCCTGTCCATCACCAACTCCCAGAGTTCACTCAGACTCACATCCATCGAGTCAGTGACGCCATCCAGTCATCTCATCCTCTGTCGTCCCCTTCTCCTCCTACCCCCAATCCCTCCCAGCATCAGAGTCTTTTCCAATGAGTCAACTCTTCGCATGAGGTGGCCAAAGTACTGGAGTTTCAGCTTCAGCATCATTTCCTCCAAAGAAATCCCAGGGCTGATCTCCTTCAGAATGGACTGGCTGGATCTCCTTGCAGTCCAAGGGACTGTTACAAAGATTAATTGACATATAAGAAAGCTCTTGTAAAGTTACTGGGCCAGTGCAAACACTACGTTTGTATTTGCTATCACCCTAAATCCATGAAGGCAGCGAGACACTGCAGGTATGCCAAGCTCAGTGAATCTGAACCTACTGGGTTTTTTCCCAGGGAGCGAGCCCTCTGTCTTTAGATGCCCCTCTGTGGTTCCACTTTGTACTTCTATGACCCAGCACTGCCTGGTCAAGGTGGGTAGCCCAAGCTGGGGTTCAGGTTCAATTTACTTGAGTCTTGAGGACAGTCTGTGCGTGCTTTTTGTTTCTTTGTTTGGCCAATCTCATATAGGTGAAATATTGTTTTCTTTTTGTTTTAATTTGCAAGTCTCTGAATACCAGTTCTACCCATCACTGTATTTGTTTCTCTTTCTTCTAGTCTCAATCCAGAAATTGACTAGTGTGTGACTTGTACTGTAGAGCTTACGAAGCACCCTCACGTAATCACTAATGCAGGCCTCCCAACAAAGAAATGACGTGTGCATCAGCCCCCTCAGGATTATGGGAAGTGAGGCCAAAGGTATGAAGCACCATGTCTGAGATGCAAGTGGGCCTTAATATGGACCTTCCAGTGTTGGAGCCTATAATGTTCTTTCCATTAAATACCTTTCCACCAATTTGTAACAGGGTTCTACAGACTTACACATTTTAAATTCCTTTTATTACCTAATATTATTTCAGAAATAAGGTTACCTTATTTAACACTGTCATTCTGGTTATCATTTGAATGACTGCACAATATAACATTTTACTGTAATTTACTCATTAGCCCCAGATAGTCTCTCGTTTAGGCCATTCCGGTGTTGCTGTGTTAGAAGCAATGCTACAGCCTTTTGGGGCCAAATAAATTTTCTGCTCTGAATTATTTCCTTAGAGTGTTACAAAGATTAATTGACATATAAGAAAGCTCTTGTAAAGTTACTGGGCCAGTGCAAACACTACGTTTGTATTTGCTATCACCCTAAATCCATGAAGGCAGCGAGACACTGCAGGTATGCCAAGCTCAGTGAATCTGAACCTACTGGGTTTTTTCCCAGGGAGCGAGCCCTCTGTCTTTAGATGCCCCTCTGTGGTTCCACTTTGTACTTCTATGACCCAGCACTGCCTGGTCAAGGTGGGTAGCCCAAGCTGGGGTTCAGGTTCAATTTACTTGAGTCTTGAGGACAGTCTGTGCGTGCTTTTTGTTTCTTTGTTTGGCCAATCTCATATAGGTGAAATATTGTTTTCTTTTTGTTTTAATTTGCAAGTCTCTGAATACCAGTTCTACCCATCACTGTATTTGTTTCTCTTTCTTCTAGTCTCAATCCAGAAATTGACTAGTGTGTGACTTGTACTGTAGAGCTTACGAAGCACCCTCACGTAATCACTAATGCAGGCCTCCCAACAAAGAAATGACGTGTGCATCAGCCCCCTTCAGGATTATGGGAAGTGAGGCCAAAGGTATGAAGCACCATGTCTGAGATGCAAGTGGGCCTTAATATGGACCTTCCAGTGTTGGAGCCTATAATGTTCTTTCCATTAAATACCTTTCCACCAATTTGTAACAGGGTTCTACAGACTTACACATTTTAAATTCCTTTTATTACCTAATATTATTTCAGAAATAAGGTTACCTTATTTAACACTGTCATTCTGGTTATCATTTGAATGACTGCACAATATAACATTTTACTGTAATTTACTCATTAGCCCCAGATAGTCTCTCGTTTAGGCCATTCCGGTGTTGCTGTGTTAGAAGCAATGCTACAGCCTTTTGGGGCCAAATAAATTTTCTGCTCTGAATTATTTCCTTAGAGTGAATTCACAAGAATTGGATTAGGGACTCAATGAGCATTTTTACAGCTCTTGATTCACCTTGGTATTATTGGCCTCCAAAAGAACCAGGCCTGTTTATTAGTTCCCATCAATGTATGCATTCTTTGTTTCATTTAGTCAGTTCTCCATCCATCCACCCACTCATTGACCCTTCCATCCAGCCAAAGTATACTAAATGTCCTCTAAACTTTAAATATATTGCAGAAATCCCAAACCAGCATACATTCTGGTAGATGCATATGGATGTGGATATAGTGGGGGAAGTCCCCACCCCACCCTCCATCCTGTCTCCCAGTGTCCACCCTTTACTTAAACCAACCCCTGTTGCCCCCTGGGTCCCCTGAGCGATATGTTCCCAGGCTCTGCTCCACCCCCTCCCCCACCCACCCTTCTGCTGCCCTCAGCTGACTCCTTCATTGATGCTGGCAGTCCTGACTCCCTCAGCTTTCCTTTGCTTATTTTGGAAGGTCTGGTCATTTAACTGCAGCCACTGGAATCATTTGGTTCCAGCAGTTTCCCTAGAGGCTGGCTGGTTGGGGGTCTATGCCAGAGACAGCTGGCCGGAGTCAAGGGAAGTCAGGACCCTGAGGGAGAAAGAGGCCAGCAGTAGCTCTAGGACATCCTCAAAGGCCAGTGGCCTGTTGTATGAGAATTGACTGTGTGTGAGGTTGGCCCCAGTCTTCCTTCATGGCCTTGGAAGGTCATGGATGTTTTTGAGATGTTCAGCTTTCCTACCTACAGACAGGTTATCATAGTGTGTATGTGTATGTGGTGTGTTTCTAGGAACACTGGGAAACACTGCTGGAGGGGACTCTCTTTTCTCCAAGAGAATCTTGACAATGACTTTTTAAAAAAATTAAACCTTCCTTCTGTTTCTTTAGTTAGTAAGTAAAACATTGCTGTGATAGAAAGTACAGATAAGCAATAAAAAAAAATCACTTCTGATTCCACCATCTGGCAGTGGCCATGCTAACACAGGGGGTACACCCTTTGAAGGGGACTGGTGTGGCTGAAGTGTGGCTGGAAGGTGTGGATTAAGGCCAAATTATTTTGTGTCACCAGGAGCCATCTGGAGAGAGGTCATGGGCCTTGTTTTCAGACCTGAGTCAAAGCCTAATACTGTCCATTTCCCAGTTGTGTGACCTTGGATAAGTCACTCAACTTCTCTGAACCTTTACTTGCTTATCTGTAAGATGGGAACAATAGTATCTACCTCTTGGGATTAAATGACAGCAAATGTGTCTCATGGCTGGCACGTGGTAGAAGCTGTTTAGTCATGTCAATCCCTCCCCAGGGAGTTTGGATCATGGCCTGTGACGTGTATTCCAAGCAAGGGAGGCAAAATTTTACTTATGACTGATTGATTCTTTGAAAATCATTTGCAGGCTGACATAGGACCCAATGTCAGTGAGGCCTGAGGGAATGTACACTCTCATGGCTACTGGAGAGAGGGTTTGATTGGTACAGTTTTTCCTTGGGGAGAAGTAGGTGACATGCTTAAAAACATTTGAAAACCCCAATGCCTACCCCGTAGTCCAGCAATGCTACAGTCAATAACCGTCTGATGGAGATGATCACTCAACATATGTGTGTATAACAGTGTTCCTTCTTAGTGTTCTTTTCCATGTTAAAGTGACAAATAAGCTGTCAAACAACAAAGCACATGCATATAACCCTGACATGTCCTTACAACGGAAGCACTATCAGTAATGAATGAAGTTTAAGTCTATTAACACAAAAGAATGTAATATATTGTTGAATGAAAAAAAAAGAGTGAATGTACAGTTTGATTTCTTATTTGTAAAAACTTATACTTGTACCCACATTTGTATAGAAAATGTTTTGGGTGATTTCTAAGACTCTTATCCTTGGTTTGGGGCTTCCTTGGTGGCTCAGATGGTAAAGAATCTGCCTGTAATCCAAGAGACCCAGGTCATCCATCGTTGGTTTAAGACGCCCTCTATTCTTTGAATTCTCCGAGACCAACTCTAGGGGGCGGTGTTAGGAGCCAAACACACCCCAATCAATTCAGAAACAAGTTCTGCTTGCAGGGTTTATGTTCTTCAGAATGCTCCCTGGATCTTAAAACACACACCTCCTGTCTTGGTTTTCCCAATTGGGTCGGGGAGCATGTGGAGACCCACTGCTCTCAGCCCTGTTCGCTAAGGGGAACTCAGGCTTCCACAGAGGTGGGAGAGGCTCTGCTCATTAACTGTGTAGGGAACAGCGGGGGACAAGGTCAGCACTGGCCTTGGGACATTGGCCTAAAATTACTCAGGGAGTATCCATTGTATGCAATTGATGCTGAAGCTGAAACTTCAATACTTTGGCCACCTGATGTGAAGAACTGATTCTTTTGAAAAGACCCTGATGCTGGGAAAGATAGAAGGTGGGAAGAGAAGGGGATGACAGAGAATGAGATGGTTGGATGGCATCAACGACTCAATGGACATGAGTTTGAGTAGGCTCTGGGAGTTGGTGATGGATAGGGAAGCCTGGCATGCTGCAGCCCATGGAGTCGCAGAGTCGGACCCAGAGCAACTGAACTGAACTGATTGTATGCAATGCACTCTGCCAGGTGAACAAAGATGAATGAGCCACAGCTGTTGCCCTTAAGGAACTCAGTGACTGGTAAGAGGGGAGGGTGTGACCCAGAGGAGGAAGAGGAGCCGTGCTTGGCAGAGCTGAGAGAGTAGTTCCCTACAGCATCCCTGAGGAATGGTTCCAGAAGCTAATGTTGTAAAGCCTTGACCCTGTTATCTTAAGACACAGGCTTGTGACTGAAGGATAGTCCTTCTTACCCCAGATGTGTTAGGAAATAGTGGTTTTCTGTGTATGTGCTGCCCCATGCGTGCACACACACAGATGCACACACAGGCACACACATAAACACAAACTCATGAGCCCAAAGGGAGAGGAGAGAAGTCCACTTGCCCGCAGTCTGACTGATCCCTTCAAGGCTCATCCACACAAACAATGCCGGGTGACTCATCGCTTGTGACTCACAGCACTGCAGGGCTAAGGTCCTGCCGGCACGGGGCGGACATCTCATTAGCTGTCCTTTCTGTCCTCTGAGATGGACGGTCCCCCTAGCCTGCCCTCTACCTCCAAACCAGGTGATCCTGGAGGGGGGGTGCTCGTTAGTGTAGGAGTAGGGGAGCATCCAAGAGAAACTCTGGGCAATGAGGGTGACAGGAGGGGGTGTTACATTACAAAAGGATTTACGGAAGATGTATTTCAACACTTCATTCCCCACAGGGCATTCAGAATAGGGTATGATTTCCCAAAAAAATCATTTCCTGGCATCTTCTCAGGAATCCATCGATTGTGCAAAGTGAGGTTGGAGTGAGGAATGGTGGGGGGAGCAGAAGAAATTCCCCGCTGAAAAGTCAGAGTGGGCTTCGGAACTTTGGGGTCATTTCCTCCCACCACTTTGATCCCTTGTCATCGTCTTTACTCCCCTCTGGCTCCCCCCTCTGGTTCCCCCCTCCTTCCTCCTCATCTGGCCCTGCGCTCAGGGCTGGGAACTGAGGGGAAAGGCTGCTCTGGTCCCTGACGGCAGC
Organism: Aepyceros melampus; assembly: GCA_006408695.1. NCBI lineage: Eukaryota > Metazoa > Chordata > Mammalia > Artiodactyla > Bovidae > Aepyceros > Aepyceros melampus. The sequence goes on from SJXQ01010764.1 coordinate 56,666, forward strand.
TTGATTCCCTTCAGCTACTCCTGAGAACACTGGGCCAGAGAAGCCGATTCCTTTCTCTGCTGCCAGTATTTTTATCAGGCATTCATTGTGGCTCTGCCATGTTCTAGGGTAATGAAGGGAGGATGGGGGAATGCAAGAGGCCAGACATTCAGCCAGGAGCCAAAGGTCCCTTGTGGTGTGCCTAGGGAAGGGCGGTTTTAAATTCTCATCATGGGGTGGAGGTATACAGAAAGGCTGCCATGTGGGGGCCAGGCTTCAGTTCAGAGAAGATGTCTCTACATTCTAGAGCAGGCTTCCACAGTTCTGGGCAACCAGATATTCAGAGCTGTAGGTCAGTAGCTTGGGAATGTCCTAGATTGGAGGAGAAGGGGGCTTTACCTTTGAGATAGCTATAGGCAATGCTTTCAGGACATCCCTGATCTAAGAAAGAAGATGGAATTTCTCCCCTTCCTGTTCCCATCCTTCATAACAAGTAATTAACATTGGCAACGGGAACCCGAAGTGGGCAGAAGACTCCAAGGTTTCTGCTAATCCCACTGTGGCCACTCATGAGAAGCCTTAAATGTGGCCTTATTTGTCAGATGATTACAAGGAATAGATGAATCCTTTATGAGAAAGTGCTAAATAACAAAACAATATTATTAATTATAGATCATTTAAAAGACCAGGGGGATTTCCCTGGTGGTCCAGTGGCTAAGACTCCAAGCTCCCAGAGCAGGGGACCTGGGTTCGATCCCTGGTCAGGGAACTATATCCCACATGCTGCAACTAAGAGTTTGCAAGCCTCAACTAAAGGGTCTTACATGCTGCAATAGAGATCTACTGTCCCATGGGCTGCAACCAAGACCCGGAACAGTCAAAGAAATAAATAAAAATAAATTTGTTGCCTATGCTAACGTCTTCATGCAGATCACAACAAACTGTGAAAAATTCTTAAAGAGATGGGTATACGAGACCACCTTACCTGCCTCCTGAGAAACTTGTATGCAGGACAAGAAGCAACAGTTAGAACCGGACATGGGACAACAGACTGGTTCCAAATTGGGAAAGGAGTATGTCAAGGCTGTATATTGTCACCCTGCTTATTTAACTTCTATGCAGAGTACATCAAGTGAAGTGCTGGACTGGATGAATCACAAGTTGGAATCAAGATTGCCAGAAGAAATATCAACAACCTCAGATATGCAGATGACACTACTCTAGTGGCAGAAAGTGAAGCAGAACTAAAGAGCTTCTTGATGAGGGTGATTGGTCAACAGACTGGTTGGCTGGATGTCAAGGCTGTGTTATCATCGTTCAGTCACTCAGTCGTGTAGGCTCTGCCGCTCCATGGACGATACAGCACGCTAGGCTCCTCTGTCCTCCGCTCTCTCTTGAAGTTTGCTGAAACTCATGCCCATTGAGTCAGTGATGCTATCTCACATCTCATCCTCTGCCACCCGCTTCTCCTTTTGCCCTCAACCTTTCTCAGCATCAAGTCTTTTCCAGTGAGTCAGTTCTTCATATCAGGTGACCAAGTACTGGAGCTTCAGCTTCAGCATCAGTCCTTCCAGGGAATATGCAGGGTTGATTTCTTTAGGATGGACTGGTTTGATCGCCATGCAGTCCAAGGGACTCTCAAGAGTCTTCTCAGCACTTCAAAAGCATCAATTCTTCAGCACTCAGCCTTCTTTATGGACCAACTCTCACATCTGTACATGACTACTGGAAAAATCATAGCTTTAACTATATAAACCTTTGTCAACAAAGTGATATCTCTGCTTTTTAATATGCTGTCTAGGTTTATCAAAGCTATAAGGATGTTCTAAAGACTGGACCATTCCTTCACCCTGGAAACAGGCAGTCTCCTGTAGGGCCAGCTTGGGGGAAGAACTAGAACCATAGGGCGGAGGTGAGGAATGAAAAAAAAAGGCAGTGGGACTGTCGTGCTGGGGTTGGGGAGGGGAGGGAGAGGATGGAGTGGAAGCTTGGGAATTGGGAAGGAGAAAAGGTACCTTGTCTTCTGGGGTGGAGTTGATGGAAGGGGTCCCAGTATCGTGTCCTAGGGTAGGAGTGATAGAACAGTTATGGTATGGAGAGTAGAAATCTTGTGTGTTGACTCATGAGGACTGTGGCAGAAGACTGAACTTGTGTAGAAATGTGTACATTTCAGATAGACAAGGACAGACAGAAAAGAAATAGAGGTCGTGAAAACCTGGAGCAGAAAGAAGTCTGACCTCCTCAACCTCAGAGTGGGCGGTGGGGGGTGTCCCTCCCCCTCTGCCCAGAGACAGGCTCACAGATGTCTTGGGGGCTGTGGATGTGGTGACTGGGGAGGTGGGGCTGGCATGTGGAGAGGGGTTGGCCTGAAGAACAGGGAGGGGACCCAGGCTCCGGAAGTGAGGCCCACAGTCTGTCTGTGGACCAGACATAAGAGCCAGGCTTTATTGTCACAGCCCCACCTCCTACCCCCACCAATGAACAGTGCATTTACAGCAAAGAGCTGTTTGGCTCTTCCTCACAGTAGTACCCATCAAAGAAGAAGGAATACAACAGCCTCTGCTGGAAAAACTGCCCCCTCCCTTTTCTTGCCTGGTCAGTGCCCTGGGAGGTGAGCAGGGGAGGCTGATCTTGGATGTGGTCAGAAAGGGGGCTGCGCTTCACCCCCATGTGGCCCCCGCCCACCGGTGGACCTAAGGCAGGACTCCAGTGCGCATGCTTCACAGAGGAGCAGCAAGGTGCATGTTAATCGTAAGAGCTCTTCCTGTTATCCAGCACTTGGCCCCACTCTTAAGTACCTTGCAGCTGGGCGTTCTCATCACAGCCCTGCTATCCCACCCCCTTTTACAGACTTGAAGGCAGGCACAGAGAGGTGAAGGAACGTGCCTGAGGTCCCAGGGCGGAAGGGGCACAGCTGGACTCCAGGCCTGGCAGTCCTGCTGCTTGCTCTCCGGGGCCTGCTCTCCAGCCCCGACTGGTCTGATGGCAGATTTCCTCCTCCAGTGGCCTAAGTGCAGCAGGCTCTGCCAGACTCAGGAGGGTACCCGGGGGCTCAGGACCGCAGAGGCCAGCCGGGCAGAGGGGCCTCCGGGGCTCCAGGGTCGGGGTGAGGGGTCAGCGTTAGGAGGGGGTTAGACTAAACCAACAGCAAAGGCAGGCCAATTTGGTCTATAAACAAATAAAAGTGAGCCACAGTGGGGCAGACACATGTCCTGGAGACAGCCCTGCTTTCAGTGTGTGTGTGTGTTTTGAGCGAGTTGCCACAACACTCTGAACCTGGCCAGTGGAGGTGGACTCTGGGCTGCACCTGACCCGTGCTCACTCAGGCCCCTGTGGCTCACAGTATCAGAGGCAGCTGAACATGCTGTAAGCTCCAAAGAAGAAAACAAATTCCCCTAGCCCACTGGAGTGGGGTGCTGGTGGTGGGGAGGAGCCCCTCAAACTCGGGCAGGTACTGAACATCAGAGAGGACTCAGGGGGTCTTCTGGGACTTGGCCGAGGAGGCCGGAGAGGTGGGTTCCCAGCCTGGCTGTGCCTCTACCCCTGGGGGACCTGGGGTCGGTTGCCCCTTGAGCTGCATCAGGGCCCTGGGAACACAGATGCCACCTTTTGCTCTTGGTGGGATTGTCCTTATCAATGGGACACCTTCCTGGGAGCCCTGCTCAAGCATCTGGGCTCCTGCTGGCTTCTGTGGGCGGGGCACCCTGACACCCCGTCTGAAGCAGGGCTTCTCAGCATGAGCACTGTTGGCTTTGGAGGCTGGATCATTCTTTGTGGTAAAGCCCACCCTGTGCATTTCAGGAGGCACAGCAGCACACCCGCCTTCTACCCATTAGATGCCAGTTGCGTCTCCTGTCCCTACGGCCCTAAATGTCTCAGGACTTGACAGATTGGCCCCACTGAGAAGCACAGGTCTAAGGGGAGGGCTTGGGCGTGGAGGGGCCCTGGGACTGGCAGTTGCTGGACTGGTGGGACTGTGCGTGGATCCCTTCATCTCTCCCCAGCTCCTCGAATTTCTGCCTCTTGTCAGGGGAACCAGAACTCCGAGCCACGAGACAGAAGAAGGCAGGAAGCTGTTTGAGACCCAGAAAGCTGTTGTAAGTTGGGTTGGGTAGGCTGGGGTCACAAGCTCTCCCCCAGTCTCCTGTACAAGGAGTGAACTGTGTGGTCAGAGAAGGTAGCGGGGACCCAGGTGTGTCTCCCTTGAGAACAGCTTCACTGGGTATGCAGAAATAGTGCCTGCCCATAACACGAAGCACTTCGAACTGGTTGCTGGTATCTTGGGGACCTTCTTTCTCCCAACCACTTGTGATGGCGTCCGCTCCTGCTGCCTCTGTCCCCTGGGTGACTGCTGGCTCCACACCCACCAGGCTGTGTCCAGGCCTCCTTGCTTCTTCCTGGGCTCCTGCAATAGCTCCCAGTAGCCTCCCCACATCCACTCGCTCTCGCATCCACCCTCTCCCCTGATCTGCTCTCCATGAAAAAAAGTGAAAGTTGTTCAGTCATGTCCGACTCTTTGCGACCCCGTGGACTATACAGTCCATCGAATTCTGTAGGCCAGAATACCCGAGTGGGTAGCCTTTCCCTTCTCCAGAGGATCTTCCCAGCTCAGGGATCGATCAAACACAGGTCTCCTGCATTGCAGGTGGATTCTTCACCAGCTGAGCTATCAGGAAAGCCCTGCTCTCCATATTATAGAGGTTTTGTCTCAGAAACAGTCTTCACGTCATCTGCCTAAACCCTTCTATGGCTTCCGATGGCCCTCAGGATGAAGCTCTGTTCCCTCAGGATGAAGCTCTGTTTCCTTAGGCTGCCCACTCACTAGGCCTTCTTGTTTTGCCCTCCCTACAGCCTCAGCCTCATCCCTGGTGTTTCTCTCCTCTTTATTGTCATCCCCTTTCAGACTCTTGCAGTTCTCCCCTGTGCCACTCTCTCACACCTCTGTGTCTCTGCACAATCTATTCCCTCTGCCTGTGCTTTAGTTTATTGAACTCCTATTCACCCTTTAAGACTCAGTTTCGGAAACTTCTCCACTGTGAAACTTTCCCTGACTTCCCTGACCAAGCCATTTGTTTCCTTCCCTGTTTTATTGCCTGTCTCCCCAACTAGACTAAGAACTCCTGGAGAGAAGATCCTTGAGCTTAATGATGCTAAGCCCAGAGTCAGGCACATGGCATGGCTCAGCCAGTGTTTGTTGAGTTGAATTAGAATTCAGAGGCAGAAAGAGCTTTGGCCCCTGTTATCAAGGCAGAGGCCTCTCCCCAAGGAAGATGGGACATGCTGAGACAGAAAGGCTGCCTTTCTTACCATGGGAGCTTTGAGGACACCCAAACACAAACCAACATAGGAATATGTGGCAGGTTATTAATGTGGCACCACTGATTCCAAAAGAGGAATCTAGAACAGAAGGAGAAAGGGGTGACAGGGGCAAGATGGTTGGATGGCATCATCGCCTCAGTGGACATGAATGTGAGCAAACTCTAGGAGATGGTGAGGGACAGGGAAGCATGGTGTGCTGCAGTCCATGGGGTCACAGAGTCAGACATGACTGAGCAACTGAATAAAAACAACAGAACCGTGAAGTTGAAAGGGGCTCTGAGATCCAGCGTTCTTGTTTATCGACAAGGAAACCGAAGCTCAGTGGTGTGCCCTCCCCAGCACGTCAGCTGGGATGAGAATGCAGCCCCTGAAGTTCCAGTCTGGGGGCTGTGACCCTGGCTCCCCAGGAGAAGCCCTGAGTCCCCGGCACAGCAGGAACAGGTTCCCAAGGGAGTCAGGGTGGGGTCCTGAGGCAAGTGCCCGCTCAGCAGATCTTGACAGGGGCCAGTCCTCGCTCCTGCTCTATGCCGGGAAGGTGCCAGCACCGGGGCCAGGCAGCTCAGAGTCAGGAAGTCTGTCGGAGGCAACGAGCCAGGATTTACAACAGGAACTGCTGTTTCCTGAGAATGCTGTGTTCCCAGAGGCCTTCCCTCCAGAGCCGCGACCGCCCCACCCACCCTGCGCAGTCACCCATTACTGCAGGTTCAGCCTCTGCCTCCAAACCTGCAGCCTGGCTCCTGAGGATCTGCAAACCCCCACCAAGGTTGGACGGTGGCCTTGGCTGTCACATCCTCACCCAAAAGTCCTGAAACCCACTCTGACCTTCCGAGTGGCACAGGCAGTTTGTCAGAGCTGCCTTGGTGCCATAGGAGGTTGTGCCACAGGACAGGAAAGGCCTGAGCTGAAGCCAGGTGCTCTGTTAGTGACACAGGGCTAGGGACACATGTGCCCTTCCCACCTCTCCATTACCTCTGCGCCCCATGTCCCGATAGCCTAGCCCCCAGTGTCTCCATTTTTCTTGCACTCGTCTCTCTTGCTAAGTTAAAATGCCCCGGGTTTGGGGCCGGGGCCAGGGTTGGGGGGAGTCACGTGTCAAGGAACTGCATGGGCTTTTTGCATGTAAACTCCCAGGGGCCAAAGACACAACCTGCTATCCCCAGAGGCTCAAGGACATAACCCATCTTCCTTTTTCTTTCTTCTTTCCTTTTTCTAGTATAACTGCCACCACCCACTCTCAGTGTCACAGTGAGACCGAGGTGGCCATAGGATGGATATCAGGTCAGAGGACCCAGACGGATTCAGATCTCTCCCACTCCTCCCACCCTCACAGGAAACAGTCAAGCAAAGTTGTTCAGTCACTAAGTGTTTGACTCTTTGCAACCCCATGGACTGCAGCGCGCCAGGCTTCCCTATCCTTCACCATTTCTAGGGCACTTTGTTGCTGCTGGAGCCTTGACCCTAAACCTAGGAACCAATGCTGAACCACCTTTTCCCCCAGAATCAGGGCCCAGAACCTGGACCAAAGGGCCTCCCTACCCTGGCAAGGCCACAGCTAGCTGTCAGGGAAGCAGAGGCCAGCCCAGAAGCAGCAATTGTAACATGCAGGCTGCATGGCCCAGGTGGCCTTCCTGGCATCAGACTCAGGCTCACCTTGTCTGGATGAAGCAGACTTGGGATGGGGCAGAATTGCTGCCTGGGGCTACTTGTAACAAGTTGGGAGAGGGAAACACGTGGAGAAACACCTCTTCTAAGGAAAAGCCACCCCTAGGCCTTTCCTCTCTGGACTCAGCCCCTACTCGCTGGGGGCTGCGCTGGCTTGGCCTGCAGGGGGCCACACCCTACTGCTCAGTGACCCCACCTGCTAGCCTATGGACCCCATCTATACCCTCCAATTGGCCCAGAAGTGTGGTGAGAAGGGCCACAGAGAACTTTTTTCCTCTCCAGGCTGAGGGCCACACCCGCACCTCCCTGCCCTGACATGCTTGGAGTTTTATTCCACAGCCTGCTTCCCTGCAGTGGCCCAGAGGCTATTCTCCTTCCACCAAGTTTTCCAGGATCCCTGCAGAGCATCAGGTGCCAGACAACAAAAGCCACAGACAGGGGAGGTGGTGAGGGCTCTGCAGACCCCTCCTTCTTTTCTCAGGAGTCCCAGGATGCCTGGTGAGCCCTGGGATTGTGGCTTTGTGTCCTCACTGGGCAGCGTCCCTCTCAGGCTTCTCCAGTTGCCCCAAAGTCCTCCAAAACCATTGCTCAGATAAAATAGGGTGGCAGTTGGTGGAGTGAAAAAGTGGACCCAGCCAGATCTGGGATGCAATCTCTGCTTTCCCACTTCCTGACTGTGAGAACTTGGACAAGTTCCTAGCTCCTCGGGCCTGGGTTTGGGCATCTGCAGGACAGGGGCGCTGTCTTCCAAGGTGACTGGGATCCCACACAACCACAGGGTGCCTGGCAGCATAAGGTGCTTATGAGTGGTACCCAAGAGTCACTCTGGATTAGAAACTAGACACCCATAATGATAATGATAAAAATGAACATTGAGAGAACACTTACTACATGCAAAACCTGATTCTATTTAATCCAAGAATAGCTCTATGGGGTAGGTACTCTCCTTATTCCCATTTTACAGAAGGAACTTGGGGTACAGAGAGGTAAGTAATTTGTTGACGAAGCAGAGCCAGGATTTAAACCAGAGACCTGGACTCCAGAGTGGTTACTTTAGGAAGAGGCATCAAAAAGGGCCAAAAGAGAAGCTGGGGTACTAATCAAACATAGATTGGAGGCTTTTTTGTTCTTCAGGATGGGAACCCCCTGCAACATATGGTACAGATCTCATTAGGGAGGTAGTCCACCCCCTTGACTGCAGACAATGCTTGCTGAGCCCTGCCAGGTGGGTGCTGGGTGGGGAGAGCAGCCTTTCCTGTCTTTCAGGGTCTCTGTTAAAAGAGATCGCCTAACTTGTTGCCCAACTCTGATGCAGCCCAGACCCAAGCATCTGGGGGTTGGGGGTGGGGTGGGGAGTAGGGTTCGGGACACAGGATATGGAGGGAAGGGTCATCTGCAGCACTTATGCTGGGGATGAGAGCCAGGAGCTGGGATGGCAGCATTGCTGACTTGCAGAAGATCTCTGCTGGCATGCGGGCCGTGTGAAGGAAAGCTTGTAATTGTAGCCATAAATCAAACACAGACAGAGGAAAAACTGTCAGACTTTGGGGAGTTATTTTGTACAGAAGAGGTGGGAAAATGCAGCTGTGGTGTGAGAGCTGGGCTGGCGGGATGTTGGCAGAGGTGGGATGCATGGGGTCAGCATGGAATGGAGGGGGACCCCTGCTCCACAAAGCCATTACTGTCGCCCTCACTTGCAGGATGACGAAATAGCCAGTTCCCCAAAGAAGCAGGCTTTTCCTCGAAGGGGCTGTCCTGGGGGACAACTGTGAATCAGCTCAGCTTATCTTTAGCCCTTTTGTTCTCCTCTCTGTGGATTTGAGTTCGGCCAGGCTACTTATAGCTCTGTGCCTTCGGCAAGATGCTTAAAGGGAAATGGCTCTAAGTATTTGGCGCCTGCTGGGTGCCAGCTCCTGGAATTGGCCTCAGCTGGAGTGTAGCGTCTTCCTCAGTGACAGAACCTGACTGAATTCAAGCATCCACTTTCCCCCAGCCTGCCCTATGCCTCAGCCCAGCTGGGCCTATCTTTAGCTTTACGTGTTGGGTCCTGATCGGTTCAAGCCAATCACGATGGTTCCATTCCTCTTGCCTGTGAGGCCTGGACATGTGACCCAATTCTGGCCAATGAGATACAAGGAGAAAGTCTATTTGGAATGCTTCGAAGAAGATTTCTCATTCTCCAATGAGATCTCTCTTACACCTCTGGATAGTGTGCCTGGAACCATTCTAACCATCTACTTACCAGCCCACGGCTGACAACCAAGGATAGCCAGGCAGAAAGCTGGAAAGAACCTGGGTCCTTGGTGACGTCACTGAACTGCTAATTAACTCTTGCTGGAGCCAGCTTACCTTGTGATTTCTTGTTATGTAAGGTTGCTTAAGCCGCTTTGAGTTAGGTTTTCTGCTAACGGGTTTTTACCACTTCTTGTTTCACCAGAAAATGCAAGTGTGTTCTCTTCCCCACGTTGGAGGGCCCCATAGCTGGGTTGCTTGGGCCCTGCGGGGTCATTCTCTTTTAGATTTTGCATCTGGTTGTAATCTCCCCGTTGTTGGACATGTCTATATGCCACGTATTCTGAACCCCAGCCTTGATTGTCATGCAGCCCTCACATCGACTTGGTGAGGTAGGTGGTCCTGTTGTATTGGTTTCCTCTTATTGATTCCTATAAGTTAAGGAGGCTTAGGGAATAGCTGAACACATGGCAGCTCTGTGTAAGAAAGACACTTACGTTCTCAGAACCCCTCCACCTGGCCCAGCCCGAGGTCCCTGGAGGAGAACCCATGAGAACACTCTGCACTTCCTAATCTGGAAAACCCAGGTTGTGGGGCCAAAGGCTGCGCAGGGGAGGGGTGGGCAGAGGCCAGGCTGGTAAGCACTGGCCTGAGGGCATCAGCGTGAGAGGGAGAAGGGCTGGGAGGGCCGCTGGCAGCCAGTAGGGAGGCACACGTGGTGCTCAGAGACCAAAAGGGGGCACCGGGCTGAGTCTAGAAGGGCAGCCCCCCAGGAGGGGTGCTTAGGGCAGCTCCTCTGAATTGTGTCCCGGGTGTGCCGCATGCTGAGATGAGTCCAGGGTTAGGGAATCACTTGTCACATGCAAGAAGAGGGCTCTTCTGCACAGGACACCTGGCCACCTCACTTCCAGTGGTGCTTGTAACATTTCAAGGGAGCTACCTGCCCTCATCCACTATATCCCTGCCCCCAACAGCTGTCTGCCCAGCCAAATGTTTATGAGAACATTCAGCATTGAAGGACAGTAGAGAGTTTTACAGACAAACAAAAGCTACAAGAGTTTAGCATCATTAAATCAGCCTTATATGAGAGGTTAAAGGGGTTTGTCCAAGTGGAAAAGAAAAATCCACAACTTGAAACAGGAAAATTATGAAAGGAGAAAACAAATACACAGGAAACACTTCTAAAGCTAGTAGAAAGGTTAAAAGACAAAAGTAGTAAAATCAACTATAATAAGAGGTTAAGGGACACATAAAAGATATAAAATATGTCAAAAACATTAAAAGTAGGGGTGGGAGAGGAAAAATGTAAAATTTCTAGAATGGGTTTGAACTTAAGAGATAATCAACTTAAAGTAATCACATATATACTGTTTAATACCAACCTCATGATAACCACAAGGCAACCTGTAATGATACACTTACAAAAGAGGAGGGAATCCCAACAAAATACTAAAAATAGTCATCAGATAACGAGAGCAATAAGAGAAGAAAGTAACAACAACAAAAAACCCTACAAAAACTGCCAGAAAACAATCATCAAAATGGCAATAAGTCCATGAAAAAAAGTAAAAGTGTTAGTCACTCAGTCCTGTTCGATCTTTGCGACCCCATGGACTGTAACCCACCAGGCTTCTCGGCCATGAGATTCTCCAGGCAAAAATACTGGAGTGGGTTGCCATTTCCTTCTCCAGGGGATCCAGAATCTTTACCATTTGAGCTACCAGGGAAGCCCCAATAAGTACAAACCTATCAATAATTTTTTTTTAATGTAATTGCACTAAATGTTCCAATCAAAAGACAGACTGGCTGAATGGATTTTTTTTTTTAAAGACTCTTAAGTTCAAGCTGTTTTTTTTTTTCTGAAAAATCTCCTGTGGATTGTCTGTTTTTATTGGAAAACAGCCTAACTATATGAATAAAGGAAATTTTGAAAAAAAAATTAGCCACCATCTTGCCAAACATCATCATGTTTTTCTGTTTTCTTCCAATCTTGGTCCAAGTGGTGGCTTACTTTCACCACACCGTCCTGTGTCCTCCCACACCAACCTGGTCCTCTGATACATTAAACTGGCTCTGCACCCCTCCCAGGTAGACGGACATCCTCTGTCTGCTGCTCCTGGTCCAGGCTCCACCTTCTCCTCCCTGGGGTCTGACCCATGTGGACTGTGCATACTTGCTCTCATGCCCTCTGTCTTTTGGTTGGGTTTGGCCAATGTGGGGGGCACCAGCCAGAGCTCGTAAAGAGGGAGGAGGGGTAAAGTTGGGGCATCCATCTATATTCCTTTGCTAGGACTGCCATAACAGAGTACCATGGGCTGAGTGGCTTAAACAACATAAATATGTTTCTGCCAGCTCTGGGGGCTAGAAGCGCAAGCTCAAGGTGTCAGCAGGCTGGGTTTCTTCCGAGGCCTCTTTCCTTGGCTTGCTTTCCGCGGTCTTCTCTCTGCACTCCTGTTCCTGGTGTCGCTTTGTCCAAACTTCCTCTTCTCATAAGGTTTCCAGCCAGCTTGGATGAGGGCCCATCCTAATGGCTTCATCTAAACTTAATCAGTGCTGTGAAGGCTCTAGCTCCAAGTACAGTCACATTCTGAGACTCTGCGGGTTAGGGCTTCAGCAGGAATTTTGGGGGAGGGGACACAATTCAGCCCATAATGTCTTTCTCTGACTCCCTCCCTGTGGGGTCACTGAGAGCTGTCTGTGCCCCTCAAAGAGAAGGCCACAACTCTCGTCAGGCAGCCTGTTCTGATCCTGTCCCCTCAGGCCTAGTAGAGTGAATGGTGCTGGGATGGTACCAGCTCCACTGTTTTCACACACGCAAGGCTGCCCACACCTCTGTAAATAGTCCCTTCATTCAACTCTCTCACATGATCCGTTTTGAGCAGGCCATCTGTTTCCTGCCGGGCCCCTGCCTGATATACCAGGTATGGCGGCAGCCCCAACAGTGCTCCCGGCAGCTCTGAGAATGTCTGTGTGGGGGGTGGGAGCCAGCCAGGCTCAGCTGTCCTGTTTCCTCAGCATTGGGATACTCTGCCCTGTCACTTACTAAAGGCATGAAGATGGAAAGTGAGGTACTCATGCCATGACCCAGCAAATGCCTTAAACGGAATGCCATATCCTTTTTTTCTGGGGGCCGGGGGGAGCGGAGCTGCACGGCATGTGAGATCTTGGTTTCCTCACCAGGGATGGAACCCGTGCTCCCTGCAGTGTGAGTGTGGAGTCCCAGCCACTAGAGTGCCGGGGAAGTCCCTGTCACACTCTTCTAAGACTCTTGGCCAGTGCTTCACGCAGAGACCTGTTGAATACCTCAATGTTCTCCTGGGCAATGCCCTTCCCTTCCAGCTGCGAGCCCCCACTCTCAGATTCCTGTTATTTCTTTTTCATGATGCAATTCTATAGCACCGATTCACACTTTCAGTCTAAGTGAGCCATTCCCTGGGGGCTTCACATTTCACACTCAAGGACACATCCTGGTCCTGGCTCGTTCTCTGGGGAACTCTGCCACCAACTGTAAACTAACAATTCCCCTTCTGCATTAAGGCTTCATGGGGCTTCCCTGGTGACTCAGTGGTAAAGAATCCGCCTGCCAGCACAGGAGACTTGGGTTTGAGCCCTGGGTCGGGAAGATCCCCTAGAGAAGGAAATGGCAACCCACTCCAACATTCTTGCCTGGGAAATCCCATGACAGAGGACCTGGCAGGTGATAGTCCATGGGGTTGCAAAAGTCAGACATGACTTAGCAACTAAACAACAAGGCATCAAGGACTGGGGTTATTCACCAGGTGTAAAAGGGTCTCAGGCCCTCCCACCGGCAAGGTCTTCTTATTGGCTACATGTTGCAATCATCTGGGAAACCTACAGAAAATACAGGTGCCTGGGCCCTATCTCCACAGGACATGACTGAGTTGGTCTGGGGTATGACTGGATATAGGAATTTTATGGCCAGACCTGGGAATCCCTGACTTGCAGTGCTTTGCAGCTTTTTTTTAGGCAGCAGTGGCACTGAAGTTGATCAAACCTTCCCAAGTCAAAGACCTTCCCAGAGACTCCAAGGGCTGATTCTTGCTATTTGAGGTGATTGTAGCACAAGGTATCTTGAAATGCCCTGTGGTCTTAAGAGGAAGCGACCTCCTTTCTTCTCAGAACCTTCTGAGGTCTGACGCTGAAAGGGCCTTGTCCTCAGCCCCAGAGCCCTCCCATCCATCATAACTAGCCTTTCCTGCCCCAAGGTGGGATTCTCACCCCAAACTGCCTCCCACACCAATTTTTTTCTTTTTGACAGCCATTAAAGATACATTAAAAAAAATCATCTAAGAAGACATGTGTAACCCACTGGAAATTTCAAGGCGGTGAGTCACACTCCTGGGCCCCCTCAGATTCTTATGTAAGGTTGAGTCACTTTTTGTGAGGTCCATGCATAGCAGAAGGCGACTGGAAGACTCCCAAGATATGTGGATGAGTGTGTGTGTGTGTGTGGTGAGTGTATGAGAAAGAGAGAGGTCATTTGCAGCTTTAAGAGACTGGCAGTAACTCTGAATTAACTTTAGAGATCCCTCAGAAGACACAGATGAAAGATAATCAGGGGACCCTGGAGGTGGTGAAGCCATCAAGGAAATTCCACTCCTGGAGCCCCCAGACCTCCTCAGTGGAGTCTCCTGCATCACCATAGGCCTCACTTTTTTTTTTTTTTTAAATAATTTCTTGAGCACCCTGTCCAGTTGGGTGCCACTAACCCCTGCGGCTATGGAGCACTTGACATGTGACTTGTCTAGTCTGAAATGTGCTGTAAGCGTCACACACAGATGGGATTTTGAAGACTTAGTATGAAAAAAAGAATATATCTCGTTGAGCATTTTCTATATTGATTAGATGTTGAAATGACAATATTTTGGATATATTGGGTTAAAGTTAATTAAAATTAATCTCTTTCTTTTTTGCTTTCTTTTTGATGTGGAACATTTTTAAAGTCTTTATTGAGTTTGTTACAGTGTTGCTTCTGTTTTATGATTTGGTTTTTTGGCTGTGAGGCACGTGGGATCCCAGGTCCCCAACCAGGGATTGAGCCTGGACCCCCTGCATGGAAAGGTGAAGCCGTAACCACTGGACTGCCTCGAAAGTCCCCTTCCTGTTTCTTTTTACCTGGGGTCCTGCCCCAAGCATCACCAAAGTGAAAACAAAGGGGCAAAGACAGTGGTAACTACTTAGGAGTCAAAAATCAGATGGGGAAGGGGGCATGGACTTCACTGGCCAGATAAAAGTTGAATCCAGCGTTGCACTGGGTTGGATGGTGTCCCCCTAAAATTCATGCCCACCTGGAACCTCAAAATGTGACTTTATTGAAATAGAATCTTTGAAGATGTAACTGGTTAATTTAGAAGGAGATTTAACTGGATTAAAGTAAACCCGAAGTTGAGTGGCTGGTGCCCTTATAAGACCACGTGAAAATTGAGACACAGAAAGAAAAAAGGCAGTGTGTTGAGGGCAGCAGGCCTGAAGGGAGGCAGCCTCATACCAAGGACTAACCAACAGACGCTAAGAAATAAGGAAGCACTCTTCCTGGAGCCCTCAGAGGGAGTGTGGCCCTGCTGCGCCTTTGTTTTATTTACTTAATTTCTTTCTTTGCCTCACCGCATGGCGTGTAGGATCTTAGTTCCTGTGCCCCTACAGTGGAAGCATGGCGTCTTAGCCACTGGACTTCCCACTGAGCCCTCGATTTTAGACTTCCAACTCCAGAACTTGAGAGAATAAATTTCTATTATGTTAAGCCACCCTGTTTGTGGTAGTTTTTTATAGCTGCCCCAGGAAATGAATATACATAACATGAGAAAAAGAACGTAAAAGGGCACATCGATAATGTTTTTCTGTTGATTAAAAGTTGAAATGATAATATTTATTTGTGTTGATATAAATATATTGGGTTAAATAAAACATATCATTAACATGAATGTCACTTTTTTTTTAAGTGGCTATTAGATAATATTAATACAGATAAACTCTCATCTGTGGCTTGCATCTTATTTCTATTGAACAGCGGTGTTCCAGAGGGAAGGAAACACTGGGTGAGACCCTGGGGTTCTTTATCCGAAGAAGCGAAAGTTGGTGAAACTTTGGAACCAGAAGTCACAAAGGTGGGAAGGTTTTTTTTCACCGAGCCCAACAGGCAAGTCAGCATTTCAGCATGAGGTGAGGCCTGGGGGAGTGTGGAGGGGCTTGGAGGGGATGACAGGAGAGATCAGAGAGTTTCTTCTTCATCTGTAGAATGGGAACTCTGTGTTGCTCCTGATTGGGAGTGAGGGTGGAGGTGAACTCCTCCCTGGAGGACAATCACCTCTCCCCAAAAAGGGTTCCTGGTCAGGGAAGGCCAAGTAGGCAGAAGGCAAGCCGGTTGAAGGGGTCTCTCTCCCAGGAGCCAGAGCCTCACACGTCTCACTCTCTCAAAGGCCAGGGCCTGGCCAGGGCTCTGGAATGCTGCCTGAACTCAACCTGGCTAGAGACAGTGTGGGAGAGGGGTCCTGGGGTTATCCAAACAGCCCACTGGCTCCAGAGGGTGGCAGTCAGGGGACAGAAGGTGGGGAGAAAGAAGCCACCTGGTTTAGCCAGGCCAGACTCTTATTTTCTTTGGCTGGAGCTGGGATTCCTCCCAAGGTTTCTGCCCTGAGACAGCAGTGAGTTGAGCTGGGTAGCAGCCCAAGGCTCTATTTCACCCTGTCTGGGCAGGAGAGGAACCAAAGATCACCCATGGGATGTGTGGGTATGCAACTCTCCCTTAAAGAGTGTGCTATGCGATTGTCTTTGGAAGTGAGAGTTCAAGGGGGTAAGGAGTCAATGAGCTGCCAGCCCCGAATCCCCAACAGCCCATTTCCCAGGGGTTCTTTGGTTGTGGGCAGCAGGCTGGAGTGCTCCAGTTATTCTGAAGGCTTCAAGGAGGGACCAGAGTGACCTTGAAACTCCTCTCTGGAGCCCGCCAGAAGAAGCGCCCCCTCACCTCTGCACCACAGCACCCGTCATTATTCCTATTGCTGTTACCGTTGGATGACTTTCCTAAAAACTCCCCAGGTGGGTCAAGAGCTCCGGTCACCCAGATGCCCCCACACAGACCACCTGCACTTAACCAAGCCCCTGTGTGTCTGCTGTCAGGGACATCTGGGCATCCCTCTTCTGCCCCTGAATTGCCCTCCCTGGGGGATTTGTGCCAACTGAATGCCAGTTCCCTCCGGGTGGAGTAATACAGCAAGCCATTCTCTCTCCAGGTGTGTCCTGAGCACTGCGAGGCCAAGAGCCAGGCCTGGTCCCGGAATGCACAGAGGGAGCTGTGCTTCATTCACTCACGCTGGAGGGAAGTTAACTCTCCCGTCTCCCCTTCTGGGCAGCTCTGCACGGGCTCCTGGGGCACGGGCTGGGCGCGGGGCCAGTGCCTGGGCTCGGGCTGCTCGGGGAGCACACGTTATGGCCAGAGAAGTCCCGCCACTGCGTGGGACCACCTCGGCGTGCCGTCAGAGCCGGGGTGAGGGCTGCCTTCTGGCCACCCAGGCCCCTGTGCTGGGGTCTGGTGCCTCCGCCTTTCTTAGCAGGGAGGCTACTTTCCTCCCAGGGCCTTCTCCAGCTCCCAGGCTTCTCCTCCCATCTGCTTCTTATCTTTCCCTCCAGTGTTTAGAAAGTGTCATCTTGAGTGGCTTGGGCTGTGAGCAGCTGTGGGTGCAAGGAGAGGTTTGCTGTGAGGTGATGGGGGTCCCCTGGGGCTTGGTTTCAGAGCTCAGCGTCTGCTAGCCTTGAGGAGCCACCCAAGCTCAGCCACTGCTGAGATTCCCACTCCCTTGGCCCTGCCCACCCACCTCTACCTCACCCTGGGGAAGTCGAGATTCATAGTTTTGATAGATTAAAGAGAGATGAGATGTTTTCTTTGTCCCTTTACTACCCCCTGCCCCCCGCCACCAGCACATTTTCAAACAGGAAATCAAGGGACACCCACTGTTTTTCTTGGGCAGAGCGAGATCAGAAGACTGACGCCATCTGTTTAGGACGTTGACCCCCTGGCTGCGCTGTTCAGACAGTGGTCCTACTGGGGCAGCCCTGGATCTGGGATCTGCCCTTTCATGGGACAGCACAGATTTTAAAAACTAGTTGCTCTGGGGTGATAGAGACCCCCCTCCCCCACCTGCTTTCTCTCAGAGCCTTGAAGGACCCAAAGCACCAGCTCCTAGTCTCCTAGTCATTGTCCAGTTCTCGACAGTTTGCTGTCGAGAGCAAATGCACTTAACCAAGCCCCTGTGTGTCTGCTGTCAAATGTGTCTGCTGCTCACCCCTTTGCTCATAGGCCTGGCTGCAGGCCCTGAGCTGTCCTCAGCCAGTCTAGAAGTCAGTGTAAATAAGCACATTTCTCTGGGGCAGACCTCATTTTCTGGGGACTCGTACCCCCTCAGAGGCATCAATAATCAAAAAAGTTCAATGTACCCTTCGGGGGCCACGGCTCTTCCCCACCAGACAGTTGATATTTAACTGATGGCTGCTGTCCTCCATAGGGTTTTTTAACATGCCACAGGGTATCAGTAGAGTTCTGGGCTTTCCAGGTGGTACAGGGGTAGAGAATTTGACACTTGGTTAAGTGCAGGCTGTCAAATGGTGGAACAAATGGACTTTAACTCCAGCGATGGGGGTATGAATAGAATGGGATGGGGTGTCTTGAGACTGGGGCCCCAGGAGTTGCTGATGGAGCTCCCTGCACCCCAGCAAGTTATTCACACTCCAGCACCTTCCTGTGGGCTTTGCTTGGTACCTGGCAGAGGCAGAACAGGGAACTGATGTTTCCTCCAGGTCTTTCTAGTCTCATGATTCTTATAATCAGACCTGGAAAAAACATCTTTTTCTTTCTTCATTTCTTTGAGAAAGCAAGATTGGCTTAAACACAAACTGATCACTGGGGCTTTTGGAACGCAGAAAGAAGAGAGAGCTGGCCTTTTGAGAATAATGCTTCACTTCCCCTGCTCCATCTCCCCATCCCACCCTCGTGGTTCCCGCCCCTACCTCATCAGGAGAAATGCCCCTGCTGAGGTCTTGCCTCTGGAGGAGACGGGAGACCAGGTAACTATCCCTGGTCCCTGCCCCACAGTATCAGAAGCATATTCTCTAAGGGCCCAACTGCTTACAGAGACTCAGAAAACCTTGGCCAACCTCTTGGCCCAGCCGCTGGCCTCAAAACCAGGCTACGTGGCCCGTCCAGGAAGCCCATAAATCCCCCAGTCGGCAAGAAGCTGCACTCTGGAGCCTGCTCACCCCTTTGCTCATAGGCCTGGCTGCAGGCCCTGAGCTGTCCTCAGCCAGTCTAGAAGTCAGTGTAAATAAGCACATTTCTCTGGGGCAGACCTCATTTTCTGGGGACTCGTACCCCCTCAGAGGCATCAATAATCAAAAAAGTTCAATGTACCCTTCGGGGGCCACGGCTCTTCCCCACCAGACAGTTGATATTTAACTGATGGCTGCTGTCCTCCATAGGGTTTTTTAACATGCCACAGGGTATCAGTAGAGTTCTGGGCTTTCCAGGTGTACAGGGGTAGAGAATCCATCTGCCAATGCAGGAGATGCAAGAGATACAGATCCTTGGGTTGAAAAGATCCCCTAGGGAGGAAATGGCAATCCACTCCAGTATTCTTGCCTGGAAAATTCCATGGAGAGAGGAGCCTGGCGGGCTAGAGTTCATGGGGTCACAAAGAGTCAGACAAATTTCCAGCAAAAGAGTTCCAGCAAAGTGTTAACTCCTTTGTGCCCAGGGCAGAGAGTAGTGGCTCTCCTAATACCTACTGGACCTGTTATAAGACCCCAAGGGTGGATACACATATACCACAGATCAAAAATTCAAACGCCCTGCCTTCTCTGCAGCCAGAACCAAGCAGAGCTTGCAGATGGGTATTCTGGGAGCTGAGGTAAGCTGGGAATGGTGTGCTGCTCACAACTGCTTCAAGTCTGGGAGGGAAGAAGGAATTTTTGTCTCGAGGGCTGCAGAAACAGTGTAGAAGCCTCAGGGCTGTGAGATGTCACTATTAGGGGTGGCAAGAGTTGGCAGCTCGGGTGGAATTTGGGGCCCCAGCAGGACCACGCAGCAGGTGTGGGGCAGAAGAAGCTGACATCTCATGAAGTAAGTCTTCAGATGCTGGGCATGGTGTGCAGGTGGCAGGGAAAAGCAGGAGAGTCCTAGACACAGCCCAGGCCGCCCCAGGTAGCTCAGGAGCATCAGGAGGCAGGCTACGGGCCAGACTGGCCGATTCTAGCCCATCCCAGCTCCTCCGGCTATCCGGCCTCAGGCCATCCTCCTTGCCTCAGTTTCCTTATCCACGGCAGGGGATGGTGATGCTGAAGAAAAGATAGAAACACAAAGGCTGTGGAAAATGCTTAGTGCAAGAAAGGAGACTACGGAGGAGGGGTGACTGCTATGGGGCCCCCGGCCAAGTCTCACCAGCTGAGTTCCATCTTGGGCTTAGGAGCCAGGGAGGTTTATAACCACAATCTCAAGATGGCTCTGGAACCACAATGCCCAACAGGCGAGCACACAGCCTGTTTTTTGTCTGTTGGCCAGGGGCGCTCTGCTTCCTGGGGTGGAGGGGGAAGGGGGACCTCAGGAGCTATTGGTGGACTGACATTGCCAGAGAAATCCTGGCTGGCCTCTCCCCCTCACCCCACTCCTTCCCACTCGTGTGTTTGGGATTAACATGTATCCCTTGACCCTATTCATTTTTCTACTGAGATGGAAACTTGGCCAGCTACCAGGCCTGGATGTGCTCACGGTGTGGCTGGGCTCCAGCCAAGCCCACGGTAATTGTGATCACATGTGAGGCTTTTGCTGGGGCCTGGGAGATGCACAGCTGCCAGAAGGAAGGGTTGGGGCCCTTAGCAGTGTGCTGATGGTGTGGCCTCGGGCCTCTGCCCTCACTCTCTGGCCCTCCATTTCCTCATTCATAAAAGGGAAGGATTGGCTCACGGGACCTCTGAGAATCTAAGATCTCAGGGGATATGGACCAACTTTCGGCTTCCCAGCCCTGGCCTGGCCTTCCATGTACACAGAGCAGGGACCTTAGCCAGGGTGGGATTGAGGGTGCTTAGAGAAGGGTCTGGAAGGAGAGACCTAGGGTATCCTAGACAGTCTTCACCAGCTACCCCATGGCACAAGGGCAAACCTAATACCCTTTCCCCATTAGTCTAGGGGCTGGGGCTGCTGCCCAGCATGATTGAATCTACACCCTGGAGTAAGATATTATACTGAGTGGATTGTTGTGGCTTTTACTATTCACCTTGGAGGTTCAGAAAGCCTGAGAATAAGGAGCAATTCAATAGGTTGGCTAATCGGTACAGCCAAGAGCAAGGGTAACATTCTGAACACCTGGTCTGAGTAGAAGTGGTGAGGAGATGAGTTTCTCTACCTTCACATAATCCCTGGGCCTTCTCCTCTCCCACTTTTTGCTTACAGATGTTCCCCCTCACTTCTCCCTTTGTCTTTCTCTCTCTGATTTCTTCTTCCTGTTGCCTTTTCCTTTTCTCCTTATTTCTTCCTTCCCCCTTTCTAGTGAAAGGAGCCAAATGACTCCTTGGAAAGAGGATGGCTCAATAGCCAGATGGCTTTGAGCCTCAGGCTATGAACCTGGGAGAATGCTGTCCTGGTTGAGCCTCAGGCTATGAACCTGGGAGAATGCTATCTTCACCTTGGCATTGTTGGCAAGATTAAATAGGATAATCTATAAAACAGCTTCAGGCAGTACATAGAAAAGTGTCAATAAAAGGCAGCAAATACTATGATTTCCCCAAAATATGTGCAATGTGTCTTCAAAGATTATTTGTACTTGATTAACTTCTGTTCTGATCATACAAATCAGGTATGTAAACTTGTTTTGCTCCTTGCTCTTATAAAATGGAATGGCCATACTCAAAGAGAATGCTCTAGACTTGTTCGTGGCTTCTGGGTTTTTCCCTGTGTATCAGCAGTCCTGGAGGGAAAGAAGACTCTCCCTGGAGCTGGCCGTTTTGACCATGATTCTCTTGGATCTCAGGATGGATGAAGGTGGGGCAGAGGGATTCTCCTGCCTGGAAGAAGTCTCAAAGGAGAGTTTTGTTGTTAATCTAGTGGTTTCAAGGTCACACACCTGAGAACTCTCCTAAAAACTAACAAAAACAAACCTAAGGGCCATTTTGTCACTTTATATATTAAAAAAACAAATTTTACTTTCTAGGAGGAAACTTTTCCATTCCAGAGGGATTCCTCCGACACGACACGACACACACATCATTTTACATAGCTTCATTACCTGTGCCACTCAGCGCTCTGTCAGAGAAATGGAAACCACTCCAGATATCCCAAATACACAGGATTTAGAAACCTGTGTATTAGGGGATTTAGGTGAGAGGGCTGGATGAGGGAAGGTCAGGGAAGCCACCGTCAGACCCCATAAAATTGAGAAGGGCCAGGTCTGCAGAGATCACCCAAGCCACCAGCAGCAGTACTGTGGACAGCTTCCAGGAGCGTGCCTGGAGGCCACAGTCAACCTCACGCCTGTCTGGGCCAATTCATAGAAGGTGGACTCTTCGATCTTTGGTCTAGGAAATCTTGTGTAAGTGACTCTATTGCCAGGAACTTACTTAGAACTGTGCTTGCAAGGAAGGTGGGAAACTATAGACCCCAGGGCTCTCAGCTGGCGGCGGAGGAATGGAGTCATGTGGGGGTGCTGCAGTCCTGGCCGGGCTAGAGGACCAGCACCCCTTCAGCACATGCTTTCCTGTCCGCTTAGCCAAGTGGCCGCTCCTATTTCCTCGGCCGCACTTGGCAGGGACAAGGCGTTCATGAGCCACTGCGTCCAGGGAACTGGGGAAAGGGCACAAGAATAGAAAAGTCCTAGAGGCGTTTACAACATGTAGAGACATGAATAAAGGCAGTTAAAAAACAGTTGTCTTTGCCAAGGGCACATTATGAAGTCCTGGACTCACGGGGAGAGGAGGGGATTGGATGTCTGGAGCAAACAGCTGTAGGGGACCCTGGGGAAGCCACTGCTTCCTGTGTCCTCTGCTTCATCTGTTAAGCGAGAGGGCTAAAAGCAAAACCTTAACCTCCTGTGATGCTCTGATTTGTTAATCTGTGTGAACAGAGATATGATGTGCTTGGCATTAGGACATGACTCTCCCTGTCTCCTCTCCTGCTCCCCTGGATTCTTCCCTCCACCTCTGAAAGGATGCTCAGGACTCTGTGTCCTTCGGAGACAGACAACCAAAGGGAACTTTTTCCATGACCTTATCATTAATTCTCTTAAAATACTGTTCCATCTTGATCTTAACTTATACCTTTTTTTTTTTTTGGAGGGAATGGGAAAAAAATTTTAATTCTAGTAAAGTTGACTTACAACACTGTTAGCTCCAGGTGCAAATTGTAGTAATTCAGTATTTCTATACGTAACAAAATGATCATGATGATAAATCTAGTTACCACCTGTCACCATAGAAAGATATTACAATATCATTGACTATATTCCCCTGCTGTATATTTCATCCCCGTGACTCATTCATTTTGTAATTGGAAGCTTGTGCCTCTTAATCTCCCTCTCTACTTCACTCATTCCCCTACTCCTTCTCCCCTCTGGCAACCACCTGTTCGTTCTCTGTATCTGTGAATCTGTTTTTGTTTTGTTATATTTGTTTATTTGGCTTGTTTTTCAGATTTCACCTATAAGTGAAATCATATGATATGATATTTGTCTTTCTCTGAGTTATTTCACTTAGCATAATACCCTCTAGATCCATCCATGTTGTCACAAATGGCAAGATTGCATTCTTTCTTATGATTGAGTGGGCTTCCGTGGTAGATGATAAAGAATCTGCCTGCAATTCAGGAGACCCCAATTCGATTCCTGGGTCAGAAAGATCCTGGGGAGAAGGATAGGCTACCCACTCCAGTATTCTTGGGCTTCCCTGGTGGCTCCGACGGTAAAGAATACGCCTGCAATGTGGGAAACCTGGGTTTGATCCCTTGGTTGGGAAGATCCCCTGGAGAAGGGAATGGCTACTCACTCCATTATTCTGGCCTGGAGAATTTCATGGATTGTATAGTCCATCGGGTCGCAAAGAGTTGGACACGCCTGAGCAGCTTTCACTTTCATTTTTTATGACTGAATAGTTTTCTATTGGGCTTCCCAGGTGGCGCAGTGGTGAAGAATTGCCTGCAAATGCAGGAGACTCAAGAGATGCTATATATCACATCTGTTTAGCCTTGAGGCCTCTTGAAAGCATGGTGTGTTGATGCTGAATAGTAGGACACTGGGGTGCAAGTTGTCTTGGCTTGCATGTCTCAGGTCTTAGAAGAAACAGGTGCAAGGGTTCACTCCCTGCTTGGGTGCTGAGGTCCCTTAATGGAGCGGAACCTGGTGGTCCAGAGTCGACCGATAAGAAAGTAAAGGAGAGAGAAAGAGGCTGATATTCCTTGGTTTACGTAGAAAGCCAGTAATGCCCCTGGCATGGGGCTTGCTCTGCTCACAGAGGCCTCAGGCACCCTCTCAATGGGGTGAAGGCGCAAAGTGCCTTCTCGAGAGGGTCTTAAAAGCCCGGGCAGGAAAGTAAACTCAGAGAGCCACTGCGTTCCAGGGGATCAGCCTGAAAGAGAGAGAGAGAAAGAGAAAGAAAGACACAGGGACCAAAGCTCTGATGGAGCAAAGGTGTTTTATTCAACACTGTGTAGGTATTTATACTGTCTTACAAGATAGCTATTTTCAGCGGAGATAAAACTTACAAGTTATCAAGGAAACATGAGGTCAACCACATGAAATACAGAGGGTTGTAAATAATCACTTTTACCATATGGTTCATAAGAAGGAAGAGGGTACTTATCACCGTATAGAAAAACTAATGAAAGAAATGCCTGGATTCCTCAGCCCCTGGGAGAGGCTTGCCTTTCCTCTTAATTCTGAATATTCAGGAATTAATAAGGAACAGAGAATTCCTGACAGATCCAAAGCAGCACACAGGAAGCCTCCTGTTAAATGCTTCCTGACACTCAGGGAATGAGGTATATGCTTAGTGGACTTTATGTCAGCACAGGAAAAGTGTCTTGCCAAGGGGCCCTGCTGCCCGGGACCTATATTTTGAGCAATGTGCTTGTATTAGTTTCTTAGAGCTGCTGTAACAAATTACCACAAACTTGGTGGCTTGCAATAACAAATTCATTTAATTGTGGAGGCTCAAGGTCTGAAATGGTGTCGTCAGGGCCACACTCCGTCCAGGTGCAATAGGGAGAATTCTTGGGTCCTCTAGCTTCTGGTGGTGCCGGGTATTTCTCGGCTGTGGCTGCATGATACCAGCCTCCACCTCCATCTTCCCACAGCCTCCTCTGTGTCTGTCTTCTCTCTACACATCTCTTAGAAGGACATGTTTTTAAATTTAGTATCTGTTTGAATAATCCAGGATAATTTTATCTCAACCACATCTATTAATACAAAGACCTTTTCCCCCCAAATAGTCACATTCACAGGTTCTGATGATTAGGACACAGCTATATCTTTTTTTCAGATTCACAGATTGAACTACAGTAGTGTTTCCCCTCTTCCCCAGGTGATTGGATGAGACGTGGGCACCTGAGCTCCAGACAGCCAATCCATAGGCTGACCTGCCCACCTCAGTGTGGTCCAAATTGAGGATGGGAGCCAGCTAATCAAGGTGATACTTTCTGGAATTGGAACAGGGGAAACACGGAGAGGTTGAGCTGGTTAACAGCTGGGCCAGAAGGTGAAAGGGTGCCATAGGTTAATGCCTGGGGCCAGCAGAAATTGCGAGGGAGCAGGTGCCAGAAGTGAACAGAAATACAGCAATCAGCAGAGAGGAGGCTGGAACAGACACAGAAGGGGAAGATGTGCCATGAAGGAGGCCTTGCAGCTCAGCAGAGAGACAGAGACAGACTTTCTGCTTCTGGGGACTGCTTTGGTTCCTGGCGCCTTTCAGATGCAGGGTGAAGCCTGAAAAAGAGAACTCTTTCCCTGGGGCACTGGTGGGATTATTTTCCCTCAGGACCCAACAAGAGCCTGAACAACGGTGGACATTCCTGGTCCTGTAGGTGGAAGCTGAGGTTCCCGTGGAAGGCTCTTTGTGAAGATGTGATGAAGCATCCCTCCCATGCTCCTTAATGATGTCACGTCAACACTCTTCTCATCAAGAAGTGATGTCCTCTCTCCTCTCCTGGAATCCCAGCTTGGAGATGTGCCTTGTTTTGGCCAGTGGGCCATTCGCAAATGCGATGCAAGCAGAGGCTTGAAACCCTCCTTTGTGTGAGGTTTGCCCTCTCTCTGTTTGTGGTTGGAGTGGAAACGAGGATGTGAGTGAGCCTGAGCTCATCTCCTGAAGAGCCCCCATGGGAAACCGAAGCATCCCAGCCTGAAGATTGACAGCTGCTAGATGCGTGTGTGAAGACATCTTAGTCTAACCAGCCCGAATCAGACCACCAGATGACTGCAGCTGTGTGGGAGACCCCAGGCAACACCACCGGCAGGGCCCCCAGTGAACCCAGCCACATTGGTGACCAGCAAAATCGTGAGCCAGGAAAATGGTTGTCATTTTAAGCCACTAAATTTGGGGTAGTTTGCCGCAGAGAATGGTAGATACCTGAAATACAGCCCCTATGTAGCCAAGCCTCCCGCACCCCCAAGCAGAGAGTCAGCCCCTGAGGGCAGATTCCTGGTGACTCTTAGGAGTGTGTGGCAGAAGCTGTGGTCTCCCATAACTGTCCTGCCCTTTATCGTTTTAGTAATGGAACTTTTTAGTAACGGCACAAGTCCACCCAACTAGGAACTATCTTTCCTGGTCTTCCTTGCCACTAAGTGTGACCACATTTTTCACCAGTAGAAATGGAATGAAAGGGATGTGTGAAACTTTGGCATTACTTCTTTATTTTTTTAATTGAAGTACAGTTTATTTATAGTGTGTTAATTTCTGCTGTACAGCAAAATGATTCTATTGTAAAGATATATACATATATGTATATATATTCACATATATAACTTTTGTATATCTTTTCCATTATGGCTTATCACAGGATATAGAATATGGTTTCCTGTGCTAAACAGTAGGACTTTGTTGTTTATCCATCCTATATATACTAGTTTACATCTGCTAATTCCAAACTCCTAGTCCTTCCCTCCCTGACATCTCCTCCCCCTTGGACTGCATTATTTCTTTAAAAACAATTTTTTTGCCCCACACTTCCTTTGTTTCCCCCTTGCTACCAGCTGGAATGCAGAGCTGGGGCCAGCAAGGGTGGACAGTGTTCTCTGGGGCAGGGCTACTCAAAGTATGGGCCACAGACTGGCTGCTTGATACAGTCCATGACAAGGTGAGTACAGAAATTGGAATCATGTTGACAGATTTTTATAACAAATTGACAAATTAATGTTAGTTGAATATATCAGTAGAAACCAAGGCAAGAAAACAAGTTTTATAAAACATGTGCAGGTTTTTTTTTTTTTTTTAAGTTTTGTATTGTGTTTAACCAAAGGTATGATTTATAGTAAGACTGGGCAAAAAAAAAATCTGACTCTTCCCCACAGAGAGTCTGGGAAGCATTGTTCTATGAGAGGTCAAGTTAACGACCACCCTGGATCTTAAAAGCAGCCAGAACCAGGTCGGGACCTCTCCCTCGGCCTGTCATTTTCATTTCTCTCTGAATGTTACCTTTTGCCACAAGGCAGGACACCTGGCAGCTTGGAGCTCCACAGTCTAGCTTTTCAGTCTCACAGCTGAAAAGGAAAGAGGCCATTTCCCCATAGCTCCAGTTAGAAAACTTGGAGAGGGACACGACCAGGTCAGTTACGCCACCCACCTCACAATGAATCCCTGTGACAGGGAGGCAAGACCATGTGAAATGGCAGCTCCTACTGGACCACACCAGTGAGTGTGGGGAGCAGTTTACAAAACGCAGGGGTGGGGGCGCTGCTTTTCCTAGGAGAAGGCAAGGACCAGGCAGACAAGGAACACGTCCCCCACAGGAACTTACAGCTCTCCACCCACTCCTGTCTCTTGTCTCCCAGCCTCCCAAACACATTCCCACCAGGAACAGCCCTCCAGCTCCTACACCAGGAACAAAGGAGGTGGGAGGTTAGTGTGGGGGAGAGCAGAGGAAGCAGCCTGTGCATGGCCAGAGGGGAACGAGATCAGCTCCACTGGGTGAATCGAATACAGCTCAGAATGGCTGGGGGTGCAGAAGACGGGAGGCTGGAAACCACATCCTGAAGGGGGTTGGTCCTCAGGGAGTGCCCAGCTGGCTGTAATTTAAACCGATGACTGGCTGCTGAACCAAGAGTTGAAAAGGGATAAGGCTGGAGGCTGGGAGGTCAGTTAGGAGGCTGTTGGAGCCATCCAAGCCACAAATGATGATGGCCTGAGGAGTAAGGTGGTGCAGAGAAACAAGACAAGTACATTCAAGAAACGTTTAGGAGGGAGAATGGACTGGCTTCGTGGATGAGTTCATTGAGGGGGAAATGCGAGAGGGGGGAGTCCTGGATGACACATGGGGATGACGATGCCATCATTAAGGCAGAACACCTGGGCAGAGAAGGGGCATGGGGAAGCCACACTGGCTGGCTTCTGTCTTAGACACGCTGGGTTGGAGGTGCCAGGGACTTTCAGATTCTCTTACTTTTGCTTAAACCATGTCTGCAGTCTCTTAACTGGTTGCTCTTTGTGTTTCCCCTTTTTAAAGGATCTGAGCAGGTTAATGTCCCAGGTGATATCCCTGCCACGGTCACAGGCTTCAGTGGCTTCCTGTTTTCCCTAGACTGTCATCCAAGCTCTTTACCCTGGCACCCGAGGCCCCTAAGATCTGATCCCTGCTTCCACCTCCTCCCTCAGAGGCTACATCACCTCTTCCTGGGCCTGTGTTCCAGCCACACTGAGTCACTGACTTGCCCCAAGCCTTGGGTCACACAGTTCTCCCAGCCTGGAGTGGCCCCTCTCATGGATACATATGAGAAACTCCATTCTCCTTCAAAGTCAAGTTCACACGCTACCCTTCCATAAGGCGATCCCTGTTCTCCGTGTGGGAAGATAACCCCCCACTTTCTGAACTGCTGCTGCATCTTTCTCTCATGTCCTGTATGCATGACAACACAAGTAAGACAGTAATATAAGGAAGACAGTAATCGATGGGCCTGGTATCGAAGTGTGGGGGGACATGGGTTATTTTTGTTTGTTTATGAAGCATCTGTTCTCCAGTTTCTGCTGTTTCTGGAAACAGCACTCTTCCTTTGGGAGCCACCCTCTCCCGTGCTTTCAGCCCTTGTGCTTCAGACTGGGCTGACTGCTCCCACCCATGGCAAATGCCCAGGCCCTGTGAATTAGGAATTAGCTCATTTCATTCTCTGACTGCAGTGATGAGTTCAAGACTAAACTCAATTAAATAGAAGCCCAGGCAGGACTTTGGGAGGTGGGGGAAAGGCAGAGGGAGCCTAAGGAAGGGAAATTAGGGGAGGAAGAGCTCACTATTCATGCAGTATTGAACTGGAAGATGAGATTCTGGGACAATCTACAGCCATTTTGCCTCCACCAAAGGAGCACTCACTCAGGAATGGAGTCAGAGGAAGACTGGCTTGAGAGATGTTCTTGATGATGCCGTGTGCACACCTGGATCAAGTGACCCTTGTACCTTTTTAGTTATTTTAGCTGACAAATTCCTTTTTATGCTTCAGTTCAGTTCAGTCGCGCAGTCGTGTCCGACTCTTTGCGACCCCATGAATCGCAGTACGCCAGGCCTCCCTGTCCATCACCAACTCCCGGAGTTCACTCAGACTCACGTCCATTGAGTCCATGATGCCATCCAGCCATCTCATCCTCGGTCGTCCCCTTCTCCTCCTGCCCCCAATCCCTCCCAGCATCAGGGTCTTTTCCAATGAGTCAACTCTTCGCATAAGGTGGCCAAAGTACTGGAGCTTCAGTTTTAGCATCATTCCTTCCAAGGAAATCCCAGGGTTGATCTCCCTCAGAATGGACTGGTTGGATCTCCTTGCAGTCCAAGGGACTCTCAAGAGTCTTCTCCAACACCACAGTTCAAAAGCATCAATTCTTCTGCGCTCAGCCTTCTTCACAGTCCAACTCTCACATCCATACATGACCACAGGAAAAACCATAGCCTTGACTAGACGGACCTTAGTCGGCAAAGTAATGTCTCTGCTTTTGAATATACTATCTAGGTTGGTCATAACTTTTCTTCCAAGGAGTAAGCGCCTTTTAATTTCATGGCTGCAGTCACCATCTGCAGTGATTTTGGAGCCCAAAAAAACAAAGTCTGACACTGTTTCTACTGTTTCCCCATCTATTTCCCATGAAGTGATGGGGCCAGATGCCATGATCTTCGTTTTCTGAATGTTGAGCTTTAAGCCAACTTTTCCACTCTCCTCTTTCACTTTCAACAAGAGGCTTTTTAGCTCCTCCTCACTTTCTGCCATAAGGGTGGTGTCATCTGCATATCTGAGATTATTGATATTTCTCCCAGCAATCTTGATTCCAGCTTGTGTTTCTTCCAGTCCAGCATTTCTCATGATGTACTCTGCATATAAGTTAAATAAGCAGGGTGACAATATACAGCCTTGACGTACTCCTTTTCCTATTTGGAACCAGTCTGTTGTTCCATGTCCAGTTCTAACTGTTGCTTCCTGACCTGCATACAGATTTCTCAAGAGGCAGGTCAGGTGGTCTGGTATTCCCATCTCTTTCAGAATTTTCCACAGTTTACTGTGATCCACACAGTCAAAGGCTTTGGCGTAGTCAATAAAGCAGAAATAGATGTTTTTCTGGAACTCTCTTGCTTTTTCCATGATCCAGCGGATGTTGGCAATTTGATCTCTGGTTCCTCTGCCTTTTCTAAAACCAGCTTGAACATCAGGGAGTTCAAGGTTCACATATTGCTGAAGTCTAGCTTGGAGAATTTTGAGCATCACTTAAGACAGTTTAAATTAGGTTTCTGTTACTGGCAGACAAAATGATTTAACTACTATAAGATGCTCAAAACACTTGAGTATATGTATGAATGAACGAATGAGTAGGTGACTTAATTAAGGTCTCTTCCCTTCTACTATAGGAATACTCCTTTGGGAATAATCGAATCTCACAGCATTATTTGTAAGGATTTACTCAAGGAATTATCCAGTTTAAGTACTAAGTGTATTCACAACCTACAGGTGCCTCCCTGTATGAGCCTTAGCAGGAGGAGAAGCCGGGCATGTTTCTGATCTCAAGGAGCCAGTTCTGAGTGTTCAGTTGCTCAGTTGTGTCCAATTCTTTGTGACCCCATGGACTGTAGCCCAGCAGGCTCCCCTGTCCACGGGGTTTTCTGGCAAGAATACTGGAATGGGTTGCCATTTCCTCTTCCAGGGGTTCTTCCTGACCCAGGAATTGAACTGGTGTCTCTTGCATTGGCAGGCGGATTCTTTACCACCTGGAAGCCACAGGGAGTCAGACACACATGCTTTCTGCAGTGTACTTACAGAAGTAATGTTCTTGCTTGTACTTCCTCCTCCCACCTGCTCCAGGAGGGCAGCCATTTTGCCCTAGTCACAGCTGTATCCCTGGCACCTAGAATAGTACCAGGACACAGTGAGCTCTCAGTAAGTGTGTGTTCGATGAATGAGTGAAACATACCTGTTGAATGAATGAGAAATCAGAAAGAAAAGTCATGGAGACTTGACCCCAAAGAGGATCTGCGAGCTACCCAACCCAGGCTCCTAGGACTGGGTCTCGCACCTGTCCACTGACCCTCTGTCCACTGATCCTTCCCATACACGATGGGAGGGTTGCAAAAAGGGCCAAAGGGACATTTTGGGAAGAACTGAGAAGACACCAAGAAAACAATGATGTGAGAATTCTGGGAATATCGCAGTGATATTGGCAACACCAGCGTACACGGTTGTTTTGCTTTTACATCTTTACTGAGATATAATTCGTACACCATATAATTCACCCATTTAAAGTGTACACTTCAGTGATTTTCAGTATGTCCACAAAATTCTGTATACATCACCATAGTCAATTTTAGAACATTTTTGTCACCCTCAATTGAAACACTGTTCCTATTAGTATTCATTCCCCATTTTCCTCCAAACCACACCCTTCCTCCCAGTCCTAGGCAACCACTAGGGCTACATTCTCTCTCTAAAGATTTGCCTGATCAATATTCGGTCCTTGGTGACTAGTTGTTTGCACTTAGCATAATATTTTCAAGATTCATCCATGATGCAGCATATTTCAGTACTTCCTTGTTTTTATTGATGAATACAATATATGGATATAGCACATTTAATTTATTCATTTAGCCATTGAAGGACATTTGGGTCATTTCCATTTGGAGGCTGTAACAAATACTGCAATTATGATATTTTTATTAGAAATATGTTTTCATTTCTCTTGAGCATTATCCTGGATGGAATTTCTGGGGCGTAAGGAAACTTCATGTTAACAATTCGAGGAACTGACAAACTGTGTTCTAAAGCAGCGGCCCCTAACCTTTTTGGCACCAAGAACCGGTTTTGTGGAAGACAATGCGACCAGTGGTTCAGGCAGTAAAGCAAGCGATGGGAGTGATGGCGAGCGGCAGATGAAGCTTCACTTGCTTGCCTGCCGGCCACTCACCTCCAGCTGTACCAGCCACAGTCAGGAGGGTGCGGACCCCCGTTCTAGAGTGACTGCACCATTTTACATTCTCTCCAGCTATATCTGAGGATTCTACACCCTTGCTAACACCTGTTTGTCCATTTTCTTATTATACCCCTCCTAGTGGGTCTCTCATCTGGTTTTGTGCTTTTCTTTTTATTTTAAACTTTTTATTTTGTAATGGGGTATAGTTGGTTAGCAATGTTGTGATAGTTTCAGGGGAACAGCAAAGGGGCTCCGCCATATATGTATCTCATTTGGTTTTGTGGTTTTGATTTGCATTTACCTAATGCCTAATGATGCTGGGAGTCTTTTCATGTATTCATTGTCTAGTTGCATATCTTCTCTGGAGAAATATCTGTTTTGATCCTTTGCCCATTTGTTGGGCCTTTTATCCTTTTTATTATTGAATTGCAAGAGTTCTTTATGTATTCTGGATACAAGCCTTCGTCAGAGATATGCTTTCTGCATATTTTATCTTATTCTGTGGGTGATCTTTTCATTTTCTTGATGGTATCATTTGCAGCACAGTTTAAAGATTTTTAGCATATTACAAAAATAATTTTAATTGAGGTATGATTTATATAGACGGCTTCCCTGGTAGCTCAGAGGTTAAAGCATCTGCCCGCAGTGTGGGAGACCTGGGTTTGAACCCTGGGTTGGGAAGATCCTCTGGAGAAGGAAATGGCAACCCACTCCAGTACTCTTGCCTGGAGAATCCCATGGACGGAGGAGCCTGGTGGGCTGCTGTCCACGGGGTCACAAAGAGTCGGACATGACTGAGCGACTTCACTCACTCACTCATGATTTATATACCACAAATTGCACCAATGTTAAGCTCACAATTCAGTGATTTTTAGTGAATTTACAGAGTTGTGCATCACTATGACCATCATCATGCTTTAGTGTTAGAACGTGTCTATCACCCCCTGGAAAGCTTTTGGGCCGTGTCCAGTTAACTGCTGTTAAACTACCAGTCCCAGCTAGCCAAAAGATTTGCCTTGTTGGATATGTTGTATAAATGGAATCATACAATATGTGTTCTTTTGTGTACGGCTTCTTTCATGTAGCACAAAAATTTTGAGATTTACCTGTCTTATAACTTGCATCAGTCGCTCATTACTTTTTCGTTGCTGACTAGTATTCCATTGTTATCTATTCGCTAGTTGATGAACACGAGTTATTTTTAGTTTGGAGCTATTATGAATACCACTGCTATGATTCAATGTAACTGTCTTAGCTCTGGCTTCTTTTTTGGGGGGGCTGTTCTGGGTCTTCATTGAGGCACTTGAGCTTCTCTAGTTGTAATGCCTGGCTTTGTTTCTCCAAGGCATGTGGGATCTCAGTTTCCTATTAGGAATTGAGCCTACGTTGCCTGCATTGGAAGGTGGATTCTCAACCACTCAACCACCAGGGAAGTCCCAGTTTGGGGTTCTATAACCAAATACCATAGACTGGGTGGCTTAAACAACACATAGTTATTGCTCATAGCTCAGGAGCCTAGGAAGTCCAGGCTCCAGTGCTGACAGACTCAGTTCCCGGTGAAGGTCCTCTTCTTGGCGGGTAGGCATCTGCCTTCTTCCTGCCTTCTCATGTGGCAGACAGAGTGACTGGTCTCTCTCTCTCTTTTTACAAGGACACTAATCCCATCATGGGAGCCCCATACTCATGATCTTTTTAAAGCCTAATTACCTCCAAATACCTTACCATTGGGATTAGGCCTCCAACATATGAACTATGGGGGAGACAAATGTTCAGTCCATAATAATTATTATTGACATGATTGGATTTACATCTATTTTGCTGTTTGTTTTTGATATGTCTCATGTCTGTTTTGTTCCTCTGTTCCTCATTTACTGCCTTTTGTGTTAAATATTCTTAGAGCGTACTATTTTAATTTCTTTGTTTTCAAAACTGTATCTGTTGAATTATTTTTTTAAGGGTTGCTTTAGGGATTACCACAGGCATCTTAACTTATCACAAAATAGGAGAATATTTGACAATTTGTCAGCATGAATTATTTAATAATGTATGTAATAGTTTAAATATTTAATATTATATTTAATTTATAGTAATTTAAATGCCTAATTATTAACTTAATACATATAAAATTACATTAAATTATTAAATCAATTGCATACATATTTAATAAATAATAATTTAATATTTAGGTATTTGCCATGTGGTCTCCATTTGTACCCATGCCCCAAGCCCTGAAACATGTTGGAGACAGAACTATTTGTCTCATATCGGTATGCATACATAGCAATACTCATACTATGAATTATATATTGTGAATGCTATGATTCTATAGCCTGCTTTTTAAACTTAACATTTTGTTGTAGGTATTTTTTTTTCTTTTTTACCATAAGCCTCTGTGAACTTTTATAAAAGCTGCATTATATTTTATAGGTCAAGCTTTAGTTAAGCACTTCTCTGCTTTAAGACATTTAGGTCATTTTCAATTTTCAGCTCTTTTGAGTTTGTTTTTGATGCTGCAGTGAATACCTTCATGCACCGTTTTCCATATTTTAGAATCTTTAGCATAAATCTCCAATAGTAAGATTACTTTGTTGAAGAAAACAAATATTTTTATAGCTCTGAGTATCTGTCACCATATTTTCCTTGTGAATGATAAAGTGTAATTGTTATCTCTGCCTGAGCACTGGGTGTTAGCTGAAATTTTTTTCTGTATAAGTTTGTGTTCCTTTGGTGATTAGCTGGGTTGGACATTTTCCTGTGAACACATTTACTATAGTCATAATTTGTTTTATGTAAATTGCTTCTTTATGCTCCTTGGGTATTTGTATATAAGGCTCTTTCTTTATTTTTTCTTGGCTGCATCAGATCTTAGTTGCAACATATAGGCTGAGTCACCTCGTGACAGAATCTTAGTTCCATTACAGGAACGAAGGGATCAGACTCATGTTCCCTGCTGTGGATGACAGATTCTTAACTGGTTCATCAGAGAAGTCCAGCCCTGTGCTTATTTTTAAAATATCAGTTTGCATGTACTCTTTATGAAAGATTCCCTCCTCAAGACTTTTTAGGAAAGAGGCAAATATAAATAAATAAAAAGAGACAATCTTTTATCTCCCTTATTTGTTGTATTTCTTCCCATTTGCCCCTTTTCAGTCTTTTTGTTAAATGCAGAAAATGTAATTTCTCTGTAGTCAAACCTGCTAATCTTTCATTTGTGATTTCATCGATGATTCCAGGTTAAAGAAAGACATTCTCCCTCCAGAGGTTTCTTGAATGTTTCTCTTCTAGTTTCTTTATGGCAAAAACCATCACAATATTGTAAAGTAATTAGCTTCCAATTAAAATAAATAAATTAATTTTTTAAAAGTATGTAGCTGTTTAATCCCCGTAAATTTTCTCTGTAAAAACTCCTGCTGGTCTGAAAAAAAGGGGATAATCTCAAAGCACAGGTTTCTCAAACTCAACGGTTTCCTTCCCTGGTTTCCTGGGGCCTCTGCCTGGGGCCATCTGTCTGGAGGGGGGAGCACCAACACAGAATCAGCACTTGCCTCTTGAGCTAAACCCTCCTCCAAAGGGGCAGCACAGGGCAGTGGAAAAGCAGGAATAGGAACCTGAGTTCGACACCTGGCTGTGTGGACCCTCAGCCTCCCGTCTCTGCCAAACAGAGCTAAGTAGACCTGACTGACAGGGCAGCGGTGACGGTGATGGAGATGACGTTGAGAAAGTTCTAGAACACTACGTGCCCATCACAGATCTCTGGGTCCTGCCTTTGCACTGACTTGGCTCCTGGGTTCCCCTTTCTGCCCAGAGGTGACCCCTAAGCCTCCCTCACCACACAGCACAGGCAGGCCTGCCAGAGCATTTAAGAGTATTTACTTTCTTGGGTGAGAAAACTGAGGCTTAGAAAGGTCAAGTGGTAGCACAACTGATACTCTTGACTGCTCTGACGCCCTGTATCCTCCAGCATCACTTTGCCTCACTGCACCTCAGCTTCCTCAGATGTGAAATGAAACTAATCGTCCTCATTAGTCTCCACTGCTGCAGGGTTCTTTGATGATCAAACAAAAGGTTCTGAAAAAGTCCATGGAAAAATCCAGAGGAAAGTAGAGTCCCCTTGGGCCGCTCAGTCCACCCTCCCTCACCTGGGACACAGACGAAGCCTTGTGTTAGCTCTGCGAGGCTCCCGCCTCCTCACCCCGCTCCCCAGGAAAACCACGCGGAGACTCTGTGAAGGCCCCTTGTGCCCGCGGCTCACCAGGCAGGAAGCCCGGGGTTTGGCGGAGGCCCCAGGAAGCAGAGCCCGGAGGTGGAGGCACTCAGGCCTGGCGGAGGGGGGGGGGCGGCCCTGGGGTCACACCCATTTCACAGATGTGAAAGTTGAGCCTCAGAGGGAGGAGCTAGTTAGCGGCAGTGTTGGAACTTGGTTGGGGGAACCTGGTTCCCAAATCCGGCGCCCTTTCCACTTGTCCTTTGCTGCAGCCATGGCGAAGCTCCAGTCCTGCAAAATTCTTTGTTATATGATGAAATCTCAGCAAAACTCATGATGCTGGGACAGCACAGCAAAGCACTGAGAGCAAGATGCCCTCCCTCAGGAGGGAGTTTCCTGGGAACAGAATTTTCCAGAAAGCAAAGAAACATTTTGAGCCAGAGCGTGGCTTGACTGGAGCAGCTGCGAGACTGTTGAGGCAGTGGCTGGAGGCAGGCAAAGGTGGTGTGGAAATTTGACACCATCACTCCACCCTGGCAGTGTGGCATTTAAAAACAAAGTTGCTTTCCCTTTAGCAATTTAACAAACAAACAAAAAACAACGAAGCCATATCACTCCTCCCAAGGTTTGAGAGCCTAGCGATGGTTCTCAACCTTGGCTGCATTATTTTTATTTTTCTCTCTCTTTTACAGTGAGGAAAATGCAGGTCAATGAAGCAAATAGTCCGTATAAGGTTACAGATGGAGGAAGTGGAATGTGCCAGGTGCACTGGACTTCTTTTCCTCCGCTCTGTTAGGGTTCTCCTAACAGGACGGGTGGCCCCAGAGCAGGCAGGCCCTGGCTGGGGGCCAAGCCTAAAGGCCTCTCTCTCCTGGAGAAGGCCTGGCTGGCAATCGCGGAGGCCATCTGTGAAGGGTTGTCTGGTCTCCAATTCCTCGATCCTGGAGAAGGGTGAGAGGGGATGTTACGATGGAAGTGTCTGCTGAGTTCTGTAGATGACAGCCATCGGTTCCCAGAGTCACCACAGCAAAATGCAAATTAAAAAGAGATATTTTATAAACTTTGCAAATCTTACAGTTCTTCTTGTGCTTGAGAATCAGGTTCTTGGAGATGAAGGAGGAGAATTTGGTGAAAATTTGTGACTGACATTATGCTCCTCCACTTTCAAGAAAGAGGAGTGGAAGATTCCTGCCTCTCATATCAACCAATAGGAGGGCTTTGTCAGAGCTTCTTGGGGAGGTGAGGATGGAATCCCCACATGCTGGGGCCTGACTGCCCCCTGAAACCTGAAAGGCTAAGGCTGCTCAGTGAACGAGCTGAAGGAGAGGGGGCTGAGTTGAGGTTAACCTAAAGTGGCTGAGTCTTCTAGGAGAAAGAACGTGTGGATGTATTCTATGGGACTCGGGATTTCTTTCTTCTTTATTTATTATTTATTTCTTCTTTTGTGTGTGTGTGTGTGTGTGTGTGACCATATTCAGAAACAGGGTCTTTGGAGATAAATCAACTTAAGACAAAGTCATGATGGAGTAGGACAGGCCCTAAATGTGTCTGGGAGACACAGAGACACAAGGACACAGGGGTCAAGGGAGAGGGCCACAGCTGAGGAAGGCAGGGATCGGAGGGTTGCTATTACAAGCCAAGGAGTTCTGGTGACTGACAGAAACTGGAAAGAAACAAGGAAGGATTCTTGCCTAGAGGAAGGGAGCTGCTGTTACCTGATATCAGAATTCTAACCTCTCCAGTACTGTGAGAGAATACATTCCTATTGTTTCAAGCTATCTGGTTTGCAGTAATTTATTATGCAGCCCAAGGAAACAATACAGGGTTCACGTGGGCTCCTATGAGGCTCTGTCCAATAAGGCTGCCCAGAGAACTAACGCGGACACCAGCAGAACTGGGGAGGCCCATCGGCCCCTTTCCTCTCCTCCTTGTTTGTCTCCCTGCCCATCTCCAGTGAAGTCCGAAATAATAGCCAAAGAGATAGAGAAGTAAAGGAGAAAGAGGAAGCCAGTCCCCTGTTCAGATGGCTGGCAGATAGCCAGGGGAGGGGAACTGTAATTCGGAATTAAATTCATGGGTTATTTCATGGGACCGGACGTTCTAAGTATCTTAATAATTAAAACTGCATTTTGTGAGTCTTCACTATCTAAAAATGAACAGAGGATCACAGGACAGAACTTCTCCCATCAAATGAAAGCAAAAATACAGGTGCCTTGTAATTTCAGCTCTGAGTCACGTCTGCTCAGTGTAACAGATCCATCGAAAGCAGGAGAGGAAAGGAAGGGTGGCTCCCAGGGTTCCCCAGCAGGCAAGGGTCATCTCACCCAATCCTCAGGGGAAGCAGGAAGCAGACCCTGGATCCTCATTCCATGAATAGGGAACTGAGGTTCAGAGAGATCAAGTGACTTGCCCAAGATCACAAAGTAGGTGGCAAAGGGAAGCTGTGGACCCAGGTCCGAGGTCAATCAGTGTCAGTGATTATCATTAACTATGGTAGAGGATTGTTGCTGGGATCACATTCGCTTATGGATGGGCAGATCCAAAGGATCCAAAGGACTCTGGAGGCTCTCCTGCCACCGGGCCTCTGACCCCTTGCCTGACTCTGGAATTTAAGCCTGGCATTTAGGAGAGTTCAGCTGTGAGAGCTGGACTGTGAAGAAGGCTGAGCACTGAAGAATTGATGCTTTTGAACT
Source organism: Aepyceros melampus (assembly GCA_006408695.1). Classification (NCBI taxonomy): domain Eukaryota; kingdom Metazoa; phylum Chordata; class Mammalia; order Artiodactyla; family Bovidae; genus Aepyceros; species Aepyceros melampus. Next base: position 95,384 of record SJXQ01010764.1, read on the forward strand.
GTGGTGTTGGAGAAGACTCTTGAGAGTCCCTTGGACTGCAAGGAGATCCAACCAGTCCATTCTGAAGGAGATCAACCCTGGGATTTCTTTGGAAGGAATGATGCTAAAGCTGAAACTCCAGTACTTTGGCCACCTCATGCGAAGAGTTGACTCATTGGAAAAGACTCTGATGCTGGGAGGGATTGGGGGCAGGAGGAGAAGGGGACGACCGAGGATGAGATGGCTGGATGGCATCACTGACTCGATGGACATGAGTGTGAGTGAACTCCGGGAGTTGGTGATGGACAGGGAGGCCTGGCGTGCTGCGATTCATGGGGTCGCAAAGAGTCGGACAGGACTGAGCGACTGAACTGAACTGAACAGCAACTAGAAGCCTTTCCGGATCCTCTCAGTCCTGGTGACCCTACTTTGTGTATCCCCTCAGGGCTTGCATTGTAGCTGTCTGGTTACTGACCATCTTTCCTGTTGGAGAGCTGGTGTGCTTTTTCTCTGTGGCTTGGTTCAGCTGGGTGTAGTTCTCTGGGGTCACGGAACATAGGGCTCAGCAAACTGTTCTTAAAAGGCCAGATAATAAATACTTTCAGCTTTGCAATGCCATATGGTCTCTGTTGCAATGATCTAACTCAGCCGTTGTGGTGTGGAGGCAGCCATAGACCAGACATAAATCAGACAAATTTGTGGGTCCAATAAAGCTTTATTTACAAAAACTGGCCACTGGCCAGAAGGCCATGGTTGCCAACCCTGGACCTAGTGTTTCTCATGGACAAAATCGCACATGAGCAAAAGTGAAACTTGCATTATGGTCACATTGTTTCCTCATATCCCAGTCTTTAGGGAAAAGATTCATATTTTCAAAACAAACGTTATGGCAGAAGTGACTGAACTTTACAGGGTTGCTATGAAGGATAAGTGAACTGGTGCCTATAAGGCCCTGATTGAGTTGCTGATGGTCGGTGGTCAATCCGTGTCAGTGATTATCATTAACTATGGTGGAGGATTGTTGCTGGGATCATATTTGCTTATAGATGTAATGTCCTTACACAGTGCTTGGAATGCAGTTTTAAAAAAAAAAGCTACCATTTTCATAAAATCTAATACATACTTTTTTATTGTGGTAAAATACACAGGGGGCTCCCTTGTGGCTGAGCAGTAAAGAATCCGCCTGCCAATGCAGGAGATGCGGGTTCCATACCTAGGTCTGGAAGATCCCCTGGAAAAGGAAATGGCAACCCACTCCAGTATTCTTGCCTGGGAAATTCCATGGACAGAGGAGTCTGGTGGGTTACAGTCCATAGGGTCACAAAAGAGTCAGACAGGACTTAGCAGCTAAAAAAACCCAAAAAACAAAAATACACATAACATAACACTTACCACATTAGTCATTTAAAAATGTACCAATCCAATGGCATTTAGTCCTTTCACTATGTGTGCAGCCTTCATATGATTTATTTCTAGAACATCTTCACCACCCCAAAGGAAACCCATATGTATTAAGCAGTCATTCCGTATTCCTCACTCCTCTGACCCCTGGAAGATGTACATGTCCCCCCTGCATCTCTGAGATGGAGCTATACTTATAATCAAAAGCATCTTATGGGGAGTTCCCCGGTTGCCTAGTGGTTAGGATTCTGTGCTTTCACTGGGTTCAATTCCTGGTTGGGGAACCGAGATCCTTCAAGGGGTGTGAAATGGCCGAAAAAAGAGCATCTTATAATCACTGTTTCTCAGGTGGCAGCCCCACACTGCTGTCACTTTTTGCATGAGCATAGATTTGGCTTCACTCTTCAGTAGAGTTATGTGCATTCTTAAAATTTTATTTCTTGAATTTAACGCCATTTAAACTGCCTTCAAGAAGGAAGCTTTAGCAAAGGAACAAAAAGTTGTTAAGTATGAAGAAAGACATGAAACAGAGTAGCAGGACATAAATTTGATATTAATGAAACATATATTCATCATCAGAGGAATCACCATTCTGTGCTTCTTCCAAAGCCAACAACCAAGTGCTTATGAGACAGGAAAGGCAGATACAAATAAATCAATCTGTGTTATATTTTGTTAATGACATATGTCTGAAAAGATGGCTTGTCACATTTGAAGCAAGGCAACTTATGGCTGGGGATGTTATGAAATCCTTGACACAGCTAATAAAAATTTCAAGTCATGGGAGGTTGGTGTGACTGGTTCATATGTCACGTGGGACAATTATTAAGGTGACCTGTCTCAGTTTAATGGCAGTATTACTTTTCTTGATGGTACAGTGTGTCTTACAAATGATGACACCTTAAAATGGTCATGCACTATTATCATCATCACATTGCTTTGTTATTTTCATTTACTTGTATGTTTCCACCATTAGACTGTCATTACGTTGAAGAAAAGTAGTTTGTCTTGCTCACCACTGAAGCCTCAATGCGTGCCCAGTGTCTGGTATGCAGTAAGAACCAACAGATGATATAGGATGAACAAAACTCATTTGAGAGATTCAACTAATTAATTAGTAGTAACACTCAGCTTTAAGGTTGTTGTGAAAATTGAATGGAAAAACAGCTTTAAAAAATCCTGCCTTGGGAATTCCCTGGTGGTCCAGTGGTTAAGACTCCATATTCCCAATGCAGGGAGCATCAGTTCAATCCCTGTTCTGGGAACTAATATTCTGCATGCTCCACAGCACGGCCAAACTAAATAAATAAAGAGATGTTAACTTATTAAAAAATCCTGTCTTGTCCTGTGCTCAGTAAGAACTTACTTGTTGGTGGTAGTTTTGTACCAAGTAGGGTTCTGTTTGGCTAAAGTAATAGAACACTCAAAATGCTTTCAAATGGTGGTGCTGGAGAAGACTCTTGAGAGTAACTTGGGCAGCAAGGAGATCAAACCAGTCAATCCTAAAGGAAATCAACCCTGAATATTCATTGGAAAGACTGATGCTGAAGCTGAAGCTCCAGTACTTTGGCCACCTGATGTGAAGAGCTGACTCATTGGAAAGACCCTGTTGCTGGGAAAGATTGAGGGCAGGAGGAGAAGGGGGTGACAGAGGATGAAATGGTTGGATGGCATCACCAACTCAATGGACTCGGGTTTGAGCAAACTCTGGGAGATAGTGAAGGACAGGGAAGCCTGGTGGGCTGCAGTCCACAGGGTCAAAAAGAGCTGGACACGACTTAGTGACTGAAAAACATCACAAGATGGAAGTTAATTAACCCTGCAGATAAACACAATGTGGAAGTAAACAGCCCAGGGGTTGTAGGAAAGCTCCATGATCATCAGCATCTTAGGTTCCTTTGGTCATGTTGCTTTGCCATCCTCAAATAATGGCATCCACCTTATGGCCCAAAACAGCTGCTTGAGCTCCAGCCATTGTGTTCACATTCCAGCTGGCAGGACATAGGAAAGGAAGTAAGAAAGGGAATTTCTCTTTTTATGAATATTTCTCAAAAGTTGTAAATGACACTCTGCTTATAAACTGGCTCAAGTCTGACTACATGCAATCACATGGAAAGTGGGAAATATAAGTTTCCATCAAGGCAGCCATGTGCCCTGCTAAAACTCAAGGGTTCCATTACTGAAGAAGGGGAAAATGAATGTTGAAGGACAAGTAGAAGGTTTTCCACACTTATTAAATTCCATGGTGCTGATTACAAGTGCAACATGGGGCTCCAAAAAGTCTTGTTCCATGAGGGCAATGGAAGATTTTCAGGTGAAGCTGGGCAGGGGCTAAGCTGTGAGAGGTGAGTATGATTTAAATGACCAGAAAGCATGGATAAGAGCATTTCCAGCAAGTAAATGACCAAACAAAGGCCCAAAGGCAGGTGTCCTTTTGGATTAACAGAGACACCATAATAGGTGTCCCTATGGGTTAACAGAGTTGTCTTGGCCAAAATTGACTTTGTGTCAGGAGGCTAGCTAGTTGAGTCCCAGCCCTAGGAGCAAGGGGTCGACCGTGAGTTGACTGTGTAACCAGCGTGGGGTCACTCCGCTCCCAGAGCCTTGGTTTCCTCCTCTCTAATTTATGTACAGAGTCAACCTTGTGAGCAATCAGTGAAACACAGCAGGAGGAAGCCCTCTGTAAACTGTAGGTTCCTGTACACTTTAATGTTCAAAAAACAGTGTGGGGCCAGTTGGATGGGGAGCGGGAGGGGTTTGCACTCCACCCTCCAGGCAGCTGCCCATGTGTGATGCCCTTGTGTAGGTGGGGGATGTGGTGGTGAGGGGGGACATGTGGGCAGGCAGGAGGACAGGAGCCTCTGGTAGGGCACAGACAAGGCACGCAGATGCTCCTAGCATGCAAGAGAGTGATGGAGAATGGCAGGGGTGGGGTGGCCCTGCACTGCCCTAGGGCCTGTTCCCTCTTCTCTCCCCCACACAAGGAGCAGAGTGGGTCAATACCCCGTGCTGACACAGGGGCCAGCCATGGGCCTCCCATGCCTACTGCAGTCAAGCCAGTGAGATTTCCAGGCTCCTGGGTTGGAGGCCAGCCCTCAGGCAGGCCCAGCCTGGGATCAGGGGTCTTGTCACATCCCTAAGGGAGCGCCTGTGGCAGAAACCAGAGGCCACACAGCCGAGGCGAGGGTAGAGAGTGACGGGGGTGGGGGTGGCCTTTGTTCTGGTACGGCTGTTGCTTTCCCATAGAGGGCTTAACAGGATAGGGCGGTGTCTTAGCTCTGGCTGCCATAGCCAAATACCAGGGACTAGGGCAACAGACATTTATTCCTCAGGGTTCTGGAGGCTGTGAAGTCCAAGAGCCAGATGCTGGCTGGTTCCATTCCTGGGGATGGCTCTCTTCCTGGCTTGCAGATGGCTACTTTCTCACTGTGTCCTCACAGAGCAGAGAGAAAGAGCTCTGGCCTCTCTTCCTCTTTTTGTAAGGACATAATCCCATCCCCTCCTTGTTAGGGCCCGCCCATATGACTCCACCTAAAGCTACTAACCTCCCCAAAGCCCCACTTCCAAATACTGGGGCCCTGGGGGTTAGGGCTTCCACACGTGGATTTCGAGGGAGTGCAAACATTCAGTCCGTAGTGAACACCCAACTCCACTTGGAACTTGGAAGCGTGTCCTGGCCCCTGTGGGTTCCTCTCCTGTCCCCATGCTTGGATATCCCTTCAGGGCACGTGTCGTGGCTGACGAGTCACTGCTTTGGCCTGTAGAAGAGTCAGTCAGGAGATACAATGGAGCTGGCATCGCTGGCTGGTGCACAAGGAGGGTCCCCCAGCAGAGACTGTCCGGAAGAAGGAAGGGCAAACTGCAGCAGGGAGATGGCCAGGCCCTGGAGCCGAATCCAAAGGCCACCAGGGCTCCACTGCCCTGAAGAAAACCGACTGGTACCTTTTCTTTCCTTTTTCTTTTTTATTGTCATGAGATTGCTGCAAAGTGGATGACAGAGCCTACACAGAGGGGAGTAACGAATGCAGAGGGGAGGGCCATGGAGGGTCGGAGAGATGGTCAGAGGGTGACAGAATGGGACAGAGTGACACAGTGCGAGAGACAGTAGGGAATGTTGTGAAGCCATCAGGAGAGACAGGGACAGGAGGAGGCACAGGGGAACAGGGACAGAACACAGGGACAAAGTGACAGAGATCCAGAGAGATCCAGGGCCGTGCGGTTAGTTAGATGCAGCAAGCACCTAAGGCAGCTGGGCTGGGACAGGAAAGAAGGCCTGAAGGGGGAAGGGGCCTGGAAGGGAGGGCTGGGTGGTGGACAGAAGGGTCCTTCTCCATGCCCCTCACCCCGTCCAGCACTTTGCAGCTCATCGGGCATCAGGGTCCCTCCTCAGTCCCACCAGGCTGTCCTCTCTGCTCTGGTCCGAGCCCTCTCCTCCAAATGAGGTCATGCTTAAAGGGGGAGGTTTGAGGACCCTGCAGCCCTAGGGGGGCTGGTCTGATGGATACACTGTGGCCAGGCCTGGAGGCTGGGGGTGGGGATCTGGCCTGGGAAACCCCCTTAGCCCCAGGGCCCACGGGACAACCATGGGGCATCACCAACACTTTACTCCTTTCCCAGTCACTGTGTGGCTCTTGGGAGCCAGAAGAAATCAGGGGCTGGAAGGGGAGATGAAGAGGAAAAAGTCACACATTCGCATCATTGGCTATGAGTTGTCATCTCTTCCGGAGAGTGCGGTCTTCCTGGACCAGATGGCCGTGAGTCATTCCCGTTCCCAGGGCAGCTCCATGGCCAGACCCTTCCCTGACAGCAAATCCCAGCAGACCAGGACTCGGTCTGACCCGGGTCAGGGGGTGAGGAGGCAGCTTCCTAGAACCGCACTTCTAGTAACTTCTCCCAGAAACCATTGGGGAGCCCCAGACTATAGAAGTTTCATTCAGGTCCCAAGACCAGGCTTGGCCAGAAGTGACCTGCAGGGCAGGGAGCAGCCTGTGTGTGTGTTGGGCGGGGGAGAGCGGCAGTCAGGGAATGACAGAGACCAGGCGGGGAAACCAACCCTGGGAGCCAGAGGGTGTGGAGGGAAGGAACAGACGGATCATGCCCAAGCACCAGGGGCAGGAGGAGGGCAGGGCCCACCTGCCCCACTCTGCCCTGGGCTCCCCCAGCACAATGTCCTCAGATCGGTCAGAGTGCAGAGCAAGGGCCTTGGTAGTGGCTCTGAGTTGTCATTATAGATAATGTAGAAACTGCTGGCAGTACCTCAGAAAAGAGCCCTTAAGAAAGGTGAAGATAACAGTGTTATTCTCCATAACTGAAAATGGCAATGAGAGGGAAAGAAAGTGAAGTCGCTCAGTTGTGTCCGACCCTTTGCAACTCCATGGACTGTAGCCTACGAGGTTCCTCCATCCATGGAATTTTCCAGGCAAGAGTACTAGAGTGGGTTGCCATTTCCTTCTCCAATGAGAGGGGCCTAACTGCATTTGAGATTGAACAGTCAGCCCTCTCAGTGCACAGAGAGGGTCAGCAACTTGCCCAAGGCCACACAGCCAGACATCTTTAGACACCCCGATCGCTATTCTTCCAGCTCCTCACAGTGTCCCGTGTCTAACTTGCCTGCATCTATTAGGTCTTTTATCTCCGTGGAGCACACAACAACCCTGAGATGTAGGTAGGATTATTCCCAGTTTACCATGAGGGAAACTGAGGCCCAGTGGGTAACTTGTCCGGGGTCCCAAGGCTCATTCAGGGACCAGAACTAAGAGCACCTTGGACTCTTGGCTCAGGGCTTTTTCCCCCTCTGCTGTGAGAAGACAGTTTATATTCCAAGGTGATATCGGGGGGCAGCCTGTGTCACACTGACCACTCATCTTCCCTTCCAAGCTTCTACCCAAGCAAGCCCTTCCTGTGTTGGTAGAGAAAGCAAGCCCATGCGCCACATCCCAGGCTAAGTCATTTCTTTGATGGAGCCTTGTTTCCCGGGGGCTGCTGTTTTTAATCCACTTATCTTCCTCACCCTCTGTCCCGCCCACCCCAGTTCCTCGGTGTGGGTGAGTGTGTCAGCCACTAATCCAGGCAGGAGGCTTGGGGGCAGCCGTAGCACAGTGACACACCCTCTGATGTGGGATGAGGATATTTTAAATCTGAGTTATCCTTCAGAGTCAGGAACATGTGGTTTCCAGAACCAGGAGGACACTGGTTTCCCAAAGAGGGGAGGGGAAGCAAGGAAAAAGTGTTGAAAGGGTGGGGACAAGACCTACTGAGGGCTGGCCTGGGAAGAATGCTGCCTGCAGACGAGAGGGTCAGTCCTCCTTGATCCTGGAAGCCTCTCCTTCTTGTCCTCTGGGGACCCTTGCTCCCAGCACACTTCCTGCAGCCTCAGCAACATGTTTCTATTTTTTCCCCATCTCCCTGGTGCAGCTCATTCCACCGCACCAGCGTGAGCCTGTGTGCCAAATGCCCCTCCTCGCTCTGGTGAAGACAGTGTGTGAGGGAGGGAGGAGTGGCCACATTTGCCTCGGCCCCTGTGCCCCTGGCCGGGGGGGAGGCTGGGGGAGAGGACAGCAGAGCCCCGAACTCATCAACCACTTGTGCACATGCCGGTCTGGGTTTGGTCCAGCGTGCGTGCCAGCCATTCCCTGCACGTGGCCAGCTGGGCCAGGTCCCTGGCACAGGGAGCAACCCCCGCACCCTGCCCACAGAAGCAGGGTGCCCAGAGGAGGGGCCACAGGGTGGCTCGTGAGCAGCTAGAGTGACAGCATGGCTGGCCACCCTCTCCTGTGACACAGGCTCTAGTTTTCATGGAAAAGACAGAGGGAGATGCCTTCTCTTCCGAGGTATGGGGAGATGAAGAGGGCTCTGACTTTGGGGGTTCCAGATCAGGCTAGAGACTGAAGAAAAGTCAGTGGCTTTGGGGAAAGATTTCCGTGCCAAGACCCTCTTCCCAGGAAGATGTCTGATTGGCCAGCTAGCTTCCATTCCGTATAGAGTTACCTACTGGGTGAACCATGGGAGGAAAGGTCAGACACCCTCCCGCCTCCAGCCTTTCTGGTTGCCCCTGGCTGGGGCCCCAACCCCTAGTCTTATCCACTGCAGCAGGTCAGGGAGGTAGTTTTGCTGAGCACATGGCGTGAACCATAACACCTTTATGCAGAAAGAACTATCTGGGGGTCACTTTCTTCCAAGGGAGAAATACCCTCTGGGAGAGGCAGGTCCCAACAATCCTGGGGGTAAACGTCAGTGGGAAAGCACAGAAGTAAGGCATGATGCCAGTCCAAAGTGACACATCTGTTGCTGGACAGGATGTTCGTTCTGGCGCTTGAGGGCCTCCCTCAGTGTTGGGGTCAGGGAAGTCCTTTGGCGAACAAGAACACCTAAGGTGATGCCTTCAGAAAGGTGGTTAAGTGAGGTGGTGGCTATTGGGAAGAGCCTTCCAGGTTGTGGGGACAGCAGGGGCCAAGTCTTTGAGGCAAGACTAATGATGGTGCTTTCCAGAGAAGACCCCTCAAGCAGGTGGTAAAGAGGGAGGGGCCACAGAGATAAGCAGAAGCCACTCGCAAAAGGCCTGCATGTTTTGTATTTTTATACCTGTCTTCAGTCAGAATTTTTCTCAGCCTCCAACTCCAGCAGGAAACCCAGTGGGAAATAGTCACTTCCTGCCCTTAGATGGGAGAAAACAAAACCCTAGCAATTTCTGCTTCACCCCAAATGTCAAAGTTGACTCCTGCATTTGGGGTATATAGGATACATGACTTTCTCTTTTACAAACAGTGCTTATTGCTTTTCCATTTATAAAGGTATATGTATTCAACATAGAAAACTAAAAAGAAGAAAATGAAGTCACGAATAATCTTTTCATCTGGAGCTTATTGACATCAACCTTTTGCATTTTTCCTTCTGTCTTCTTTTCTGTTGTTACATAGTTGAGTTAAAACTTATATACAACTTTATTACCTGCCTTGTTCCCTTAACATAAGTATGTTCCCATGTTGTTAAAAAAGGCTTCATTTTTAACCTCCCTGGTAATTTTGTATGTGAATGACTTCCTTACTTTACTGTATGTTTGAGCTTTTTATTTTGTAATTTTCTTGCTTCTAATTGTGGCCTTTTCTCTCATGCCTAAAGAAATTCCTTTGGCATGTGTTGTAAAGCTGGTTTGGTGGTACTGAATTCTTTCAGCTTTTGCTTGTCTGTAAAGCTTATGATTTCTCCATGGAATCGGAACAAGAGACTTGATGGGGAGAGTAGTCTTGGTCTTAGGTTTTTTTCCCTTTTCATCACTTTAAATATGTCATGCCACTCCCTTCTGGCCTGCAGAGTTTCTGCTGAAAAAAATCAGCTAATGACCTTACGGATTCCCTTGTATGTTACTAATTGCTTTTCCCTTGCTGCTTTTGATATTCTCTCTCTATCTTTAGAGTCTGTCATTTTGATCACAGTGTGTATTGATAGGTTCCTCTTTAGCTTTATTCTGTATGGGACTCTCTGCACTTCCTGTTTCCTTTCCCAGCTTAGGAAGGTTTTCAACCATTAGGTCTTCAGATGTGTTCTCATGCTCTTTCTGTCTCCCTCTCTCCTCCTTCTGGGATCCCTATAAGGTGAACATTAGCGTGCTTGATGTTGTCGCAAAGGTCTCTTGAACTGTCCTCATTTCTTTTCATTCTTTCTTCTGTTCAGTGGCAGTGATTTCCATTATTCTGTCTTTCAGCTCACTGAATCATTCTTCTATATCATTTAATCTACCATTGATTCCTTCTAGAGGCGGCTGTGGGCTCAGGAAGTTTTATGGTTTTTGTTTTAATATTGGTGGCCTTCCCTGGTGGCTCAGACAGTAAAGAATCTGCCTGCAATATGGGAGACCTTGGTTTGATCCCTGGGTCAGGAAGATTCCCTGGAGAAGGGAATGGTTACCCATTCCAGTATTCTTGCCTGGAGAATTCCATGGGACAGAGGAGTCCGGGGCTTACAGTCCATGGTGCTGCAAAGAGTCAGACACGACTGAGAGACTAACACTTTTTCACTATTATAGCTGATTTATAGACTTCACAGGTAGCTCAGTGGTAAAGAATACACTTGCCAAAGCAGGAGACGCAGGAGACTGGGATTTGATCCCTGGGTCTGGAAGATCCCCTGGAGGAGGAAATGTCAATCCACTCCAGTATTCTTGCCTGGAGAATTCCACGGACAGAGAAGCCTGGTGGGCTATAGTCCATAGCGTCACAAAGAGTCGGGCACGACAGAGCATGCACCCACAATTGATTTACAATATTGTGTTAGTTTCAGGTATACAGCAAAATGATTCAGTATACATACACCTGTCCATTCTTTTTCAGATTCTTCCCCAAACTCCTAATTTATCCCTCTTCCTCAAACCCTTTGGTAAGTTTAAGTTTGTTTTCTATGTCTATAAGTGTGTATTGCAAATAAATTCATTTGTATCATTTTCAGGTTCTACATATAAGTGATATATGATATTTGTCTCTAACTGAATTACTTCACCTAGTGTAAGTCTTTAGGCAGCCTGTTGCTGATGGGTGGGGCTGTGTGCCCACCAGTTAGTTGTTTGGCCTGAGGCCCCCATCCCTGGCACCTGCAGGCGGCTGGGCGGGGCAGGTCTGGGCGTTAACGAGGAGAGGGAGGAGCCTCCGCAATGGCGCCTGCTGGCGTTGGCTTCACGCGGTAGAAGCAGCTTCCCGGGATGCACTGCCACCGTCGCCACCCCTCCAGGAGACTGTCCACCACCAGCGGGTAGGTCTGGCCCAAGCACCTATCAAATGACCGCTTTCGTCCTGGGACGCGTGGCATTTGGTGTGCATTTCCCCTAGACTCTCGGGCTCCTGAAATCAAGCTCCGCCAGCCTTCAAAGCCTAATGCCCTGGGGGCTCGTCTTCCCCGTGCTGGGAGCCCCGTGGGCTCAGGACTGTCATTCCTGTGGGGAACCGTTGCAGAAGTGGGGAATGTCCTGTCCTGGGACTTGCAGAGTCCTTAGGAGAGACCACCAAGTGAGGGTCCTTGGCTTCGTGCATGAAAGAAGTCGAGAGAGCCAGAGACGAGCAAAAGCAAGTTTATTTAGAAGGATGCACGCTCCACGGGTAGAATTCCGACCGGCTCAGAAAGTGAGCGTGGCCCCAGAGCATGGGGTCCTTGTTCTTTAGGGGCTGTGTAACTTCATATGCTAAAAGAGTGGGAGGAATATTCTTGTTCTTTCAGGGAAAGTGGAGATTTCCCAGGATTTGGGCCACTGCTCACTTTTTGACCTTTTATGGTTCCTTTCGGAACTGTTGTGGCATAAAGGGGAGTGATTTTAGTATTACAATAAAGGTTTGATGAGCTAAAAGTCAGTGACCCAACTATTCTCGAAGCCAAATTGGTTTCAGCTGGTTCCAGCCAGTCTTTATTGAATCCCAACACTGGACCTCCTCTTCATTTATCTAGCACCTGCGTCCTGCTGCCTCCCCTCCTGTCTCATTCTCCCTGCAGAGATTTTACTCCCATATTCTTACGGGAAGCAGAAGGGCAATGGGCCGTCGTCTGTACCCACTTCAGGCCTGAGCAGGGCGGTTGACTCTGCCTGTCAGGGAGTAAAACCCTCTGGATGCCTAGCCTAGGGAGTCCCAGGAGCAAGACAGCTCCTTGTTTCGAGTTGGAGCGTGGTATGGGCTGGAATCCTTGCAGAGCCGTCATTTTGACATGAAACTGTTGTAACCTATAAGACATCAACTTCACCAGGAGGTTAAAGAGTCAGGGGGAAGAGGAGGAACAGGAACATGACCGTGACTGGGCCCAGGAGGGGCAGGAACCACATAAAGCTAGGGAGGGCACTCTCAGTGTGGACCTGATGGTAGTAGGGTCTGACCCCTGGTTGTAGCCATGTAACTATGATGTTTGTTCATAATCTTTTTGATGTCCGTCTCCATCTGGGCTGAATTATTGACTTAGGTACAGGAGGTTTTGTTTATGACTGCACACACACCACCCTGGTCAGCCAGCAAGTAATCCAAGCCAATCTATTGTCCATAACCACATTGGCCAGTGAGTTTAAAGAAGGCGGAAGTCTGTTTCGGGCATTTCCGGTGGTCAGGCTAGGCTCTCTAAAGTGTTGGTTAGATTTCCTAGGCTTACCTCACAATAGGTCAAGCCTCTCCATGGAGCTGCCAATCCCCTCTGCCAGTCCTGTTGCTGCCAGTATTAATCCAGTGACCCTCCTGGGCTGGTACTGAGTATTACTATGTACTGTGACTGTGAATGGGACCTAGTGTACTGGCTCCCTTGTGCCATACATTATTAATAAAAGGATAAGCAACTACGCAGGGGCCAAATCTCCTCTGGGATGCCCTTGTCTTTGGGCCCTCATTCTGGGGAGTGCCACATATGCAGGCATATCCTGAAGGTGCAGTAAGAGATCTGGGAACAGAAGACTTTAATAAGCAAGCAGCCATCCAGATCAGAAGGGACAGGTCATGAACTCAATCAGGGGACAAGGCCCCAATAGTATTTTGAAAAGAGTTAAGTCTGAGAGTATTCCACACCCTTTGGCTTGGATGAGATGGTGGGTACAAAAGGGCTTTACCCACCCCTTCCATAAAGTCCAGCAATTTTTTGTCCAATCCATCCCTGTCCTGTAGGCACCTTGGGCCTGGGCTTCACTGTGAGCACACAGAAAGGAGGCATTCATGAGAATGCAGCTTGGGTCTGGGTTCCAAAACATTGTGGTCATCTTACCATCCGGCAACCAGGCATTGTTCCAAAGAGGCTCACCACAGCCTAGAGAGCCATAAGTGTAGTGACGTCAGAAGCATGACTGGTTTTCTGGATGACAAAAGTAGCCGTGATTAATGGAAAAGTTATGTCATATTTTTTAAAAAGAGTTACATGTGGCAAGGTATCAGGCCTGATGGAAATATCACCCATTGAGCTCATATTGGTGTCTGTGTGTGTGTGAGCGAGGAGGGTTGTTTCCATATGTTTGAACTGGTAAAGCTCTTCTATAAACAATTTTTTTTTTTTGAGTAGTACAATGTTATTTGGTTTCAATGTGAAGCAAAGTGATTCAGTTCTATGTATACATATATTCATTCTTTTTCTGATTCTTTACCCATCTAAGTTGTTATAGAATCATGAGTTCCCTATGCTATATAGTAGGTCCTTGTTTGTTATCTGTTTTATATATACTAATGAGTATATGCTAATATCAAGCTCCTAATTTATCCCTCCCTGCTCCTGACATTCCCCCTTTGGCACCCACAGATTTGTTTTTGAAATCTGTGAGTCTGTGGTAATGCTCTTGTGGTACGTACCTATTTGTATCTGTAATGACGACTATAAGCCAGGGTTTTCATGGTAGACCCAACAATTAACTAGTTTTTCTCCCTGGTGACTATTTTAGATACATTTAATAAAGCATTTCCCCCCCCATTCCTCCTGGGTTGAGACCATTGTCAGAAGTTCTACTAGGAGTATTATGGCCTTTAACATTGTGTTACTATATTTTTTTCTTTGAGACCCAGCAAAGAAGGTGTTTATCAGGGTGAGGGGATTCTGAAAAGTGGCAGAATAAGAGCATGATGGTCAGACATGCCAGGCTGACTAGACCAAGCCACCTTGGCCACCTGAAGTCACTTCCTGGTTCTCTTGATGAGGCATCTGTCCTCCACGGGCTCACAGGAGTAGCGCTCCTCTAATTGCTATTGGGACTTACACAGATTTTATTCTAGACAGACGTACCCAACTAGCGACTCTCATAGCTTGACACCAGTTGGATTGCTTAGCTACCCTTGACACAGTCCCTTCCATCGTGGCTGTAGCTGGTCCTCAGGGGGCCCTTCCTTCCAAGTTTTTAGTAGGACAAAGTCCCCTGAACGGATGGAGACCTGGACCTTTTTCTTTCATAGGGGTGGGGGCGGCGCTTTGTTTCTGTACTCTTGGAGGGCCCTTTGAGCTTGGCTCAAGCTGAGCAATATGGGCATCCAATGTGGGGGCTTCCTTATCAAACCAGAGATCTGAAGTTAAAAAAGGGCCTCCCATCGGTCATGTCTGACAGGCGAAGTTCAAAATTTCCTCTGGGCCCACCCTAGTCCATAGAAGGACTACAGGGAGGAGGGATACCCAGGTTTCTGAAGCCTTTTGACATAGTTTAGCGAGTGTTCTTTTTAGAACACGACTTGCTGTTTCAACCTGGCCACCTCCAGGAAGAGTGGAGGCAGTCATTAATACCCAGAACTGAGGCAGCTTGTTGGGTCACCTTGGCAGTGAAGGGATGTCCATCATCACTCTGCAGACCTTTTGGGAACCTGAATTTTGAAATTATCTCTTTAAACAGAAATTTGGATACTTTTATTGCCTTTTCGGTTCTAGCAGAGAAAGCTTCTAACTATCCTATAAAGGTGTCTAATGAATACCAATAGGTATTCCCATTTGGGAATACCATTCTCGTTCCCATTTGAGGGCATTTGGGTCAAGTCTGTTCACCAGCCTTCCCTTGGATAGGTTCCTTGATGTTGTATGGTCTGAATTAGGGGTGGAGGTATGGGGTGGCTTTCTGGGTTATTTTGGCACAAAGCTTGCAAGCCCATGACATTTTTAACAGTTTGGGACAGTCCCTTACCCAGGAACACAGTTTAAATAGGAAGTCCCACCCTAAGTGGGAGAATTCTTGGACGTGCTTATTTTTCATTGCTCGGCCCCAGGAGTGAAAAGCTTGTTGTCTTTTGTCAGCCACCCTGAGGGGTTTCTTTCCAGTCCCCTATATTTAGCCCCCTCAGGTTTTTCATGTATAAGATGGCATCACTGGGAAGGCTGGACTGTCAGGTCTGAGAGCTGCAGTTTGTAGGACCAGGTGTTCTTGGCTGCAGCCTTAGCGGCCTTGTTGGCCAGGGCATTTCTCCTTCGAAGGAGGTGTGGCCCCTTTGGGGATGCCTGCCATGAATGACTGCAACCTCCTCTGGAGACAGACCTCTTTTAGGAGTTTTAGAACTTGTGCCTGGTGTTTAAGAGAGACACAGATTCTTTGGCTGTCAGCAGTCCCCTTTCTTTCCATATGGCAGCATGGGTGTGTAGCACTAGGAAACCTACTTGAAATCAGTATTTATATAGATTCTTAATCCTGTTCCTAGTTGGAGTGCTGGTCAAGGTAATTGACTCAGCCGTTTGGGCAGAAATGTAAGAGGGTAGAGCTCAAAACTTGTCTGCAGGCTGACTATGACATACCTAGCCAGCCTTTCTAACCCTTTCATGTATGAAACTGCTTCCATCAGTAAACCATTTGGCACAGGGACTGGTCAGGGCCTCACTGTTGAGATCAGGCCTACTGAGTAAACTTTTTCAATAGTCTCCATGCAGGAGTGAACAAGGACTACTTGGGGTGGGGCTCTGGCATGAGAGTTGCTGGGTTCAGGACTTGGCGAACCTTAAGTGTTTGATGCCTGTGGGACTAAGTAGGAGGGCTTGCTTTATATATTTATTTATGAAGTAAAGTTGTTTTACAATGTTGTGTTAGTTTCTGGTATATAGCAAAGGGATTTAGCTATACATATAGATTCTTTTTCACTTTCTTTCCCATTATGATTTATTATAAGATATTGAATATATTTCCTTGTGCTAGTCAGTAGAGCCCTGTTGTTCTCCTATTTTATATATCATAGTTTGTATCTGCTAATCCCAAACTTCCAGTTTATTCCC
>SJXQ01010764.1:119333-143095 GCA_006408695.1 Aepyceros melampus
GCTGTCACTACCCCATGCTCCCCAGCCCCTCACACAACAACCCCCCCCGCCCCCTCCCCCCGACACACACACTTCTCACATTATCTCAGCACTTTTTGTGCTGCTTCTTTCTTTGGGAAGAATACGCATTAGGAATCCTAGAGGGAAGAACCCTGCTGGAAATCTTCCCATCTTCCCACTCCCCTGGTTTCCTGTCTCCCATCTCTGATGTTCTCTGCTCTGCAAGTGGGGCAGAGTACACCAGGCAACTGGCATCAGAAACTCCAAGCCATATCTGGCTGCATGAATCTCTCAGGGGCCAGTTATTTAAACTGGGTGTGATCATGAAGATTAAATGAGATCATGGACATTGTTCCCCAGCTCTCAGCAGCTCTACCTAGTTTAGCCTCCCTGCCACACCCGGCTTTTTCCAGTCTTGTCCAAGCTTCAAAACTTGGCTCAAGCCCACTTCCTCCCAGAAGACCTCCTTGACTACACCAGTCTGGACTGAGTTCTCAGCCCAAAGGGGTCATCATCTGCACTGGGTGATTTGTTGTGTTTCTGCAGCCCCAGAGTGCCTTATGAACACCAGTGTCACTCTTCTGACCACATATTGGGATCACCATGCTGTCCCCACAGCACCAGACCTAATGCAAGATCATGTTTGCCAAGAGGGTCAGATGGCAGGGATCTCTTAGCCACTCAGGGAGATGGACTGGGAGAGATTTTTTTAAATTCCCATTATACTGATGAGGACAGTGATGATGAGAGAAAGCTCATGAGACCTGGCCAAGGTCACAGGACTGGGTAGTCAATTGCCAAGTCTGGGTTCAAATCCAGGTTCCCACATTCTCATCACTCCCTGGGCAGCGGGGGGCACATTTGCTCAGGGCCCAAATAAAACCCACAAAGGACCAGAAGTGTGTACCCTTGGGGCTTCTATGACCTCTTAAGTGGGCTCCTGCCTTTCTTTGCTACCCCTGCTCCCTCCCCCTGGCATCTCCACCCCCTCCCAGAAGCACCCCTAAGCCCTGGCAGACAGCAGTCCAGGCCTGGGCTGGCAGAGATAGTCCCAACAGAAGGCTATGGGGCACATGGCCGCAGGGGCCCCGGTGGCTGGAACAGGCCCTAGACACTGCCTGCGTCCAGATCTGGGTCTGGGTGCAGATCCAGAAGGAGACAGGCAGAGTTTGCTCTTGGCAGGACAGAGAGTCCCAGTTCTGAAGGTCCCTAGGGGCCCGGAGAGGGTTTTAAATAGCCAGGGACAGGCCAGTCGTGAGGCCTGCTTTAAATTGATTGAATCATCTTTAATTGTTGGTTGGTGCTGAAATGAAGAATGAGGTATGGCTTTAAATAGGAACCATAAGTGTTTCAGTCACACCCTTAGTGGGAACTGCAAGCTCAGATCTGCTCTCCTATTCAGAGCTGGGAGGCAGTAGAGGTGGTGGCCTGCGGCTCTTAGAAGGTGAGGTCTCACTGATTCAGTCAACCGAATCTGTCAACCCATCCATCCATCCATCCCTTTGCCTGAGCTTACTTACTCCCATCTGCACCTTCGTGGCTGTGCCCAGACCCACCCTCCTAGAGTGGACAGATGAAAAGGAGCCCAGGGTCCTGCCTTCGGGGCTGGGTGGCCTTGGAAAGCCATCTGAGTTCTCTGGGCCTCCACCGCCACATGTGCTTGCCCTGCCTGCTCCTTCAGTGAGCCCTGAGAGCTATCACCCGGGCCATTATCGCTGGTGTGTCAGCACCTCCCCTGCTGGGCCTGGGGCCAGGCTGGGGTGTGTGGGGTGTGGGGAGCATGTGCCCTCTAGGGCCCACGGGCTCTCCCCCTGCCACAGGTCACAGCACACTCAGTGGCGTGTCCTCAGTGTTCTCTGGGCCTGGGCTGGAGTCCCCATCCATCCCTTTTACCTGGGGCCCGCCTGGCAGGCTCACCTGGTTGCACCTTTAACCTCCAGATTTCCCTAACTCTCACCCGGAGCCACGCGGAACAGTCAGAGAACCTGAGAAGGCTCACAGAGACAGGGTTCTGACGGTCAGTCTCCTTGGGAGGGTGCAGACAGAGCCCCCACCCCCAGCCAGTCCTGGGACAGAATCAGGGACCATCTGGGGCCATTTCCCCATCTCTGAAGAACAGATATGGCCAAGGGCAGATTCCTGAATTTCCCTTTTTGCTTGATGTTAGATTTAGGACTTCGAGGGCCTGAGAGAGAAAGTGACAGGGAGGCAGATTTTAGCTCACCTGGGCAACCTTTGAAATGAGGCTTTCTCAGGAACACCAGAGGAGCTCAGACCAAGCCTGGATGAAGCTTCCACAGAGAGCATTGCAGAAGGCCACCTCTCAGGCTGGGACAGATGGGGCTGGTGTCAGTGCTGGAAGGCCACATCCTGGTCCGTGTCTTACCTACTGTCTCCACAGTCTTGAGTCAGCTGCTTCATCTCCCTGAGCCACAGGCTCCACTTTTGTGAAAATGTGAAAATAAGGCTTTTCTGAAAAAGAGCAGTATGAGGATTCTGAAATATGAACTAACATGCAAAAGTACTTTTGGCTTGGCCCAGAATCAGGAGTGGATAAATGCTGGTTGAGTGTGAGTAGAAGCCAGGTGGGGGCTTGTACCAGGTGATCCCCTGCAACTCTGAGGGTCCATGACCTTAATCAGCCTCGGTAGCCAAAGGCCCAGGTGAGGACACTGCCAGACCAAGTGCCCACAGGGTTTATAGGGGCTGGGATAAGAGTGGGTAGTTAAATGTTGCACCATGCTTTCAGCATGACTTCTTTTTGGAGAGGGAGCCCGGAAGGGATGGACAAATCTTAGGATCTATAGGCAGTTGAAAGAAAGCTCTTATCTCATTTCCTTCTCCAAGCTGCACGGGATGGCTACTTGCAGAGTAATGGGAACTTGAGGGGGTCTGGGCCACATTCTCTGGGTCCTCTTCCCACATAGTCATCCAGAGTGGGACAGTTGGGCTCTCTTTGTGGTGCCAAAATAAACTTGCATTGTTTCCAGCAACACAAGAGGCCTTGAGTGAAGCTACTTTTGCCAGACCCTATAAGGAAGAGGGGTGGGAGGGTTAGGGGGAGAGGGAGGGGAGCCTGGAATGAGATTCCCCTCTACCCCTCATCCCCCACCTTCAGCTTTCTCCTGACTTCCAGAGAAGTCTGTGTAGGCAAGCCCAAAAGCAGGCCCCAGAGGGCACTGTGGAAATCTGGGCTTTAGGGGAAAAAAGAAGGGACATGAATTCCCATTTGAGTGTCTTCTCTGTGCTCGGTACTTTGCTTACATTCATGCTAGTAGGCTGGGGGCGCACACAGACCTCGGTGCTAGTGCTCATCCTATCACTTGCAAACTCTGTGGTCTGGGCAAGCATTACTACCTTCTCTGTGCTTCCGTTTCCTCATAGGAGCTAACATTAATACACTTCAGAGGGTTGTACCAAAGGTTAACTCAGGTAATGTAGTAAAATGCTCAGCCTAGCATAGAGCACAAAAATTACCCTCAATGCATATTAGTTGTCATTACTATCCAATAGTTGCTGTTAATAATAACTTTTATTATTATTATTTTCAGTTCAATACTCAGAGGTAGGTATTATTACATACTTATTATAGGTATGGGAACTTCAGCTCTGGAGGGTTGAGACACTTTTTCAGGGTCTGACAGTTAATGAGTGGCAGGCTTAGGATTCAGACTCGGGTCTGATTGGCTCCAAAATTCATACTTTTACCTGCATCTGAGATGGGGCCCTGGCTGGGTTTCTTGATGCAGATGTCAAGCTGCTCTGAGAATGAGGATTTGCAAAGTGGTGAAGTCAGAGCCTCTCGGGCAACAATTTCATGGCCCCACTGTCCCCGAGACTTCAGGGACTCAGTCACTGTCCAGCTGGGCCTGGCTGAACACTAAAGCCCACGGGTCCCCTTGCCAGGACTCAGGGCCCCTTTATCTCTGGAGCATCCATCTGGAGTGAGTGGCTGCAGCTCAGGCCCTGCTCTGAGCAACATCTACATGATTAGACCCCAGGCCTCCCATTCCTACACAGAGAGAGAACTTGTTGAAGCTGAGCCAAAGCCTCTTGGGATGTAAATTCTAGTTGTCACTTCCTAGCTGGTGACTTAGGGCTTGTTACTTGCTCTCTCTGAGCCTCACTTTTCTCCTAATACTGGAGTGATGTTCCCTAGCTTTCTGTGTCTCTGTGAGTGTTACAAGAGATAATGACTCTGACAGTCAGTGTTTGTGTTTTGAGACAAGTGGTCCAGGGGCCCATGGATGGTGGGGGCCCGGGCGGGGACCTGCTTTTCATCTCTAGATACGGACTCTCTGCACGTCATCCTTAATGAAAAATGAACGACTCATGTGTTCGCTTCATTAAATGCTACTCCCACAAAAAGTGTGGACTTATGCAGTTCTCCAGACTGTCAACTGGAAGATATCTCAGAATTCCTCGTAAATCAAAAGGTTTCATTTTGCTGCCAAGAGAGTCAACTTTCTTTGCTTTGAGTCAGGCAGGGGAGCGGGGGTGCTGCTGCTGGGCTGGGATCAGAGTCGGAGACCCGCCTGCTAGTCCGGACTCTGCCAATTATTGATGCAGGACAGGATGGAAGCTTCTGGTCCTTGAGGCCTCAGTTTCCTCCTCTGCAGAATGGGTGGCGTGCATGTGTTGGGACCACCCCACTAGATGACCATCCTTCTCCTCCTCCGGTTTTAAAATTCTGGAATTTGATCTTTCTTTCTCTCTACTCTGTACTCTCTCTGACCTCCTCCTTACCCTCCTCCTCCCCCTCATCCCATGATCTCTGTCTCTCCTGTCAATCAGGCCAAATCAGCCCAGGGCAGAGACTGTGGAGAAAAAACATCTCTGCGTTTCTGGCAGATGACAATTTTCTAATGCCCCTTATTGCAAAAGCAGCCCTTCTTTAGGGTGAAGAGAAGGGCAGCCAAGATCTGTGTTTCTATTATGGGGTCTAGAAAGGAGGGGCATTTGCTCATAGAGCTGAGGATGGAGACATTTAGAAGTAACAAATGGCCCTTTCTCGGGCTGTGGGTTGGGATGGGGTCCCAGGCAAGCCCAAGGAGGGCTTTGTGGTCACTTGGTGGAGCAAGTTCCAGGCCACCCAGAGGAGTCCAGGGACGTGTGGGTGGATGGAAAGTGCTTGGGGTGAAGGACCCGGAGGGAATTCAGTCTCCTAAAAACCACAGGCAGAGCTGTCTCTTGGGGAGCGAAGAGAAGGATAGTTAAAATGTTTGGATTTCTTTATATTGAGTGCAGCTGACTGATGATGGGAGATATAAATAGGGGACTGGGAAGAGCACAGGGTGGGGAAGGAAACGGGGAGTGAGAGAGAGGGACAAGGACCAGAACAAGAACGGGGAGAGGCAGAGGGACAAGGAGAATCAAGGAAGGGAAAGCGAAGGGGAGAGAGAGAGAGGAAGAGAGAAGGGCAGGAGGGAGGGTGGGAGGGAGGCAAGCAGGCAGGAAGGAAGGGAGAAGGAAGGGGAGACGTGAGGAAGGGACCTGTCTCCCTGCACACTGTCCTCTTGAGTGCAGCCTCCAAGACTGAGGCACACCAAGGAACCAGTCTGCACATGGGGAACTTTCCAACAACCTCCTTCCTGGGTCGTCCCTGAGCCCCTTGCTCCATGATCCTCCCGACAAAGGCGGGTTTCAAACCTCCTTATTGCACAACTCAGGGAGTGCTATTTACGTAAATAAGAAGTGAGTAGTTGCCCTGCAGCTGTGCGAGGAAGTAGCGGGCCCTGTGTGGCTGGCACGTCCTAGCAGCATAATTAGACGGGATATCACTGAATATTCAAAGTGCAGCATGTGTTGCCCCAGGTACTAAGTCACTCAGTATGGTTTATACCATACTCCTCCGTTTATACTATACTGTACTAGCACTTTTACATGTATAAAGCCACTCTATTCATCATGTTTGGCTGCAAAACTCTCTTCGCTAGTTCTCAAAATAAAATTCCCTATTCAGTAAAGACCTGCAGCCAGTAAGCTCTCTGTCCATCCATCTATCTGTCCAACCAGACAGTCCTCTGGAGTGTATCCTTTCAATTATTCAAGAATCTACAGTGTTTCAGGCACTCGGCTTCACTGGGTCAACCATGGAAAATTCTCAGTCCTTGCCCTCAAGGGGCTTACCCTCATTGGGAAAAGACACATAACTAATCTAGTATAATATATCATTATAAGTGGGGTAATAAAAGTATCACCAGTTGTTATCTGGGAGAAACAAAACAAGACAAACCAATGGTGCCAGGGCAACTGTTACAGGTAATCTGCAATGAGGGCCCCTGGCATCCAACAGGAGGTGCCCTGTTCTCTATGCCACTCAAGGGTAGAAGACTTGTTCAGCTAGGGTGCCCTGAGTTCAGAACTGGTATCTACATTTTTATTTCCTTCTAAAAAATGCATAAAATTATTTATAGTTTAAAGAGCTGTAAAGCAAATATCTTTGTAACCACTCACGAGGACAAGAAACAGACTAGAACATCTCCAGTACCTGTGAAGTCCCCCTTCCACCTCCTCCTCTTTCAATCACATCTCCTTCCCTCCTCCCCAGAGGGGTAACACAATCCTGACCTTTCAGTCATGATCACCTTGCTTACCTTTATGGTTTTACCATCTGTGTATGCACCCTAAAAATACTAGGGATTTCAATGGCCATGTTGGAATGATCCATAAAGACCCCACAAAGGACTTACTCTCCCTCCTTACAGCACATTTCCCCATAACTTTTTTCAGCATCACTTCTAATAGTTCTTTCCCACTGCTTTACTCTATCTAGGGTAAACTGTAGGAAATTGCCATTTTGCCTCACAAAAATGGTTAAATAACAGCAATTTCACATACAGTCATCCCTTGGTATTGACAGGGGATTGGTTCCAGGACCTCCACAGATACCAAAATCCTAAGATGCTCTCTTATATAAAATAGTGCAGTATTTGCAAATAACCTATGCAATCCTTCTATATATTTTAAACCATCTCTAGATTATGTATAATACCTAATACAATGTAAATGCTATGTAAATAGTCGTAAATGCAATGTAAGCACTATAAGTAGTTGCTGAAGGATGGCCAATTCAAGTTTTGCTTTTTAGAACTTTCTGGAATTTTTTCCCCTGAATAGTTTTAATACCCAATTGGTTGAATCCACTGATGTACACATGCAAGTACATAAGGCCAGCTGTAGTTTAAGCTAGTAGTTGAGTCTATTTTTAGGCTTGGTAAATAAGTAACATACTGTATGCATTATTTTTTTTTAATTGAGATATAAATGACCCTGTGTAGCCTGCCATGCCTTTCTCCTCTTGGACTCATGCGTATAATAAATTCTTTCATTTCATATGCCTCTCTGAGTGTAATTTCTATAGCCATGTTGGAGTGATCCTTAATGACTCCACAAAGGAATTAATCCCCACTTAGAATGCATTTCTGCATAACCCTTTTTTTCAGCATCGTTTTTAATAGTCTGTTGTTTCCAGTGCTCTGTAATCCTACCTTTATCATATGTCAAGCATCCCTGTATGTGTGGTCTGCTCATGGGCTCTTTATTCTGCGTCACTGATCTATTTCTCTATGTCTGTGCCAGTGTCACACTGTCTTAATTACTATGGCTTTGTAGTTAGTCATAATACCTGGTAGCAC
The DNA here is from genome assembly GCA_006408695.1 of Aepyceros melampus. Lineage (NCBI taxonomy): Eukaryota > Metazoa > Chordata > Mammalia > Artiodactyla > Bovidae > Aepyceros > Aepyceros melampus. The sequence continues at coordinate 126,971 of SJXQ01010764.1, forward strand.
AATCCCTTCACCTTATTTTTCTTTTCATTGTTGCACTTTCAAAAGAGTTTTATAATAAACTTGCCAGATTCTACATGTAAATATGTTTTGGGATTTTAATTGAGATGCATCGAATCTATATATAATCTTGTGAAAATGACGTCTTCATAATACCAACTCATCCATCTATGAATGCAGAATACCTCTGCATTTCTTAGCACATTCTTTAAAATCTCTCTTGCTGCTGCTGCTAAATCGCTTTAGTCATGTCCAACTCTGTGCGACCCCATAGACAGCAGCCCACCAGGCTCCCCCGTCCCTGGGATTCTCCAGGCAAGAACACCGGAGTGGGTTGCCATTTCCTTCTCCAATGCATGAAACTGAAAAGTGAAAGTGAAGTCGCTCAGTCCTGTCCCAATTCTTTGCGAACCCCTGGACTGCAGCTCAACCAGGCTCCTCCGTCCATGGGATTTTCAAGGCAAAGAGTAGTGGAGTGGGTTGCCATTGCCTTTTCCGAAAATATCTCTTAATAAAGCTTAATTGAAGTCCAACACAAACTCCAAACTATTTCTGGCCCAAATTTTGAATCACAATGAATCTTAAAAAAAAAACCAACAACAACCTATCATTGTTTTCTTACATTCTCCCTGATCTCCTTCAAGGTGGGAGAGGAGGACAGTGACTTTCTTCCCCCATCTAAACATTGCTTGAAACACCTAGGTGGACAGTGCTGTGCTATCTTCTTTGGGGTGTCTAACCTGTATTCAGCTGTTAGGAACACCAAGTATAGCATAACTGGACTCACCTAATGATCCCCCTTTCATACAGAAATACCTAATAATTTAGTCTACTTTTGTTGAGGCGTTGCTTAGTCACTCAGTTGTGTCCAACTCTTTGGGACCCTTTGGACAGTAGCCCACTAGGCTCCTCTGCCCATGGGATTTCCCAGACAAGAATACTGGAATGGGTTGCCATTTCCTCCTTTAGGGGATCTTCCCAACCCAGGGATCAAACCTGTGTCTCCTGCATTGCAGGCAGGTTTTTTAGCCACTGAGCCATCAGGGAAGCCCATCTAGCAACAGGTATTGGAAGAAGTTTTGCAAAGTAAGCAGTGAAGTTCCCACTCCTGTCCTCTGTGGAGGAGAAAGGGCTAGATGTTGAATCAGTTGCTTATGACCAGTGATTTAATTGATCATGTCTAAGTGATGAAGCCTCCATTAAAAACTCAAAAGGCCAGGGTTCAGAGAGCTTCTGGGTGAGTGAGCACATGCAGATGGGGGACGGGTGGTGCGTCTGGAAAGGGCATGGAAGCTCTGTGTCCTTTCCCCAGACCTTACCCTACTCATCCCTTCTACCCAGCTGTTCCCGAGTTATATTCTTTTATAATAAACCTGTGATCCAGTAGGTTCAAGAAAGCATTGAAAATGGTGTTCATCATGTTGTTCAATATTCTTTGTAAAAGGACCCACAGAATACATTTTTGGGGGGATTTAATAAACCATATGGAGAAGGCAATGGCACCCCACTCTGGTACTCTTGCCTGGAAAATCCCAGAGGAGCCTAGTAGGCTGCAGTCCATGGGTCGCTAAGAGTTGAGCACGACTGAGCAACTTCACTTTCACTTTTCACTTTCATGCACTGGAGAAGGAAATGGCAACCCACCCACTCCAGTGTTCTTGCCTAGAGAATCCGAGGGACGGGGGAGCCTGGTGGGCTGCCGTCTATGGGGTCACACAGAGTCGGACACGACTGAAGTGACTTAGCAGCAGCAATACACCATAGTTGGTTTCTCCTGTTGAACTAACATGTTTCTGCAACAGGGTTGACACTCTGAAATTATTTTTCGATGAATTTTCACATCCTATAAATCTTGTTCTGGGGTTACTTGCCCACTGAAGCAACGTTTGGTGTAGGAAGTAAGAGAAAGATAGAATACTAGCTTAGTATATTCCAATTAGATTTTTGTCTGAGTCATAGCAAAATTCTTGGATGGAATGCAGTCATTGTTCAAAGGTTTTCTGAATTCCCTCATCTCTCATTTAACATATCAAGAATTAGGCCTGCCTGACTAGTTTTTAGAAAGTGAAGAGAGGAAATCTTGTTTCTTCTCTTTGGGTAGATTGTGGGAAGGAGGATGGAGAGAACAGTTCAGGCCCCAGGGCTTTTCCTCTGCCCCCTTGCTCATTGCCACCTCTGTTGTCCCTACAATATGTCAGGGTACACTCTGTTGGAGTTTTTAAGGGGTCCAGAAAAGTATGAAGGAGACAGCGAGTGTCTGGGCTAGTATTCTATCTGCTTCCAGGTGCGTGGGGGCCACGACAAGTCCAGAAGTACCCACACGATGCCGTGAATGTGTGGCAGGAGTGGTCGGTAGGGAAGCCTGAGGCAGCACACAAGGAGATACTGGGAGAGCCAGCAGGATGGCAGAGGACAGGCCTGGCCACAGGTCCGCGTGGTCGCTTCGGCAGCTGGTGGGGACCACAGACTTCGCTGATGCATCCTGGCACAGCACCCTGTAAAGCAAGATGCTGCCCATCCCACCTCAGTGGTCCGTCAGCGCAGGTAGCAGGCTGGTTCATACCCTGGCAGCAGAGAGCAGTGAGGTCCAGGCATGCTCCAGGGACCTTCTCCCGGGATGCCACGGTGATCTCGTCAGAACTGTTTGCCACACTGGATTCAGGAGGTAGACAAAACAGTCTCCCAAAGGTCGAGATTCCGTGGAGTCATCCATTACTTAGACAATTTTAGTTACTGAATCAGATTGGAAATTTATCAAATTGGACAACTTTTAGCCATCCCCCCAGCCAAGTAGGGGTTGGCTCCCTGGTGGAACTGATAAGAAAGGGTTGACTAGTTACAAAGAAAATAAGAAAACTACAATCACATTGCAAAGTAAGTACATGTGCCCCACCACACATCCTTTTTATGAAACTGAAAATTATTTATCTCATCATACTGTCTCTTTAGTTTCAGAGTTGACTTGCACATGATACTCAGTAACGACAAATACTCTCACATACAGGTTTGGAATTAGGCTGAGGTTTGGGGCTGCAGGATGACTTTTGGGGCATTTTTCCATTTGTGAGTCCCCTCCTCCGTTAAAAATAGTAAAAATTATATTTTACAATTGTATAGAAACTATAGAGGTATAAAGAAGAATATATTAAGATTGTATATTAAAACATTTTCTTCAGCCTAAATTTTTCTTCTGACTCTGATTTTAAAAGAATGTTTGAAACATTTTCACAGGCTCCTAAATATCCCAAGCCCACTGTGCTTGCACCTGCCTTTGGTCTGGGCCTGCCTCTTTGCTCTTGCCTTTCTGATCTGTAAAATGGAGTTGTTGGACTAAACAATGATGATACTCAAGAACTTGACGCATGGTGATCGTCAGTGTTGGTTTCTTTTATTCATTTCCATGGATTTGATTTTCTATTTTACTGATCATGCCGCATATGTGGTTTTCATTTTGAGTCACCTTCAAATTCTCTTGGGAAGTAGGTGGAGTATAACTTATAAATAAAAATTCCTTTTCACTGCCTCAGCACTTAGCACAATGCCTGGCTTTATAGTCTCGATCCTTATTTGTTGACTGTGCCGGTAAACAGCTCACTCCCTTCCCAGCCCCACCCACCACCCCGTCCCACCCTTGGCTTGACAGACGCTAAAATCTTCCTTCCTTCCTTCCCCCTCGAAATTCTTTCCTTAGTAGCCTGTACTCAGTGGGCTGTTAAGAGTGAGAAAGCCACCCACTATATGGCTGACCTTTGAACTGGGTCATCTTCCCATGGCCTCTCAGGGTAGCCCACATCCTTGCTCCATCACTGAGGAAGCTGTGGCTCAGAGGACATCAGGAATTTGCTCAAAAAATAGCAGGAGAGGATGTGAACCCAAGCCTATCTGACCAGGACTTGGTGTGATGTGTTATGCCGTCATGATTTGCAGTTTCCAGACAGCTACTTGGAAAAGTAACTAGAACATCTTACCAGCGCTGAGGGAGAGGTTTCAGATGGTTTGATGCTGTCAAGCCACACCCTGTAGGGAAGCACCTAAGTCACTTTAGCTGTGCGCTCACTTTTGTCATTGTCACCTGGGCCATTCGTCACGTTGACAGTTTGCACTGAGGCCCCCTTCCTAAATATTAGAGGGGTGAGGCCAGAAGTAAGAGGGGATGGTCATGAGTCACCAAGAGCGAGATGGGGGTTTTAAATGGTGTAGAGGGTACAGACTGAACACCATTCCTTGCTAGCCAGACATCGGAGTGCTTACTATCTGCTGAGCGTGGGGACATTAAGATGGTATCAGAGCATCAGTGAGTGAGTGTGTGAGGCCCTGAGAGCAAACAGCACCTGGCATAAACATCAGCTCTCACAGAACCAAGCACGTGGCACACTGGGCGCCTCTTGCACTGCGTGCTGGGGAGATGGGCATGAATAAAACATCCTCCCACTGATTCCAGAGAAGACAAAGCAAAGATTGCCCTGTGATGGGATAAAATCTGCAAGTAAAAACCAAGAAGCATGTGCAAGTTTATTTATGTCCTATTACACAAGCTCCTCCGTTCTCCACCCCCACCCACCCCCTCAATCTGTCATAGTCAAGGATCTGGGGCTCCGAGCATTCAAATGAATTAAACAGATTCAATGGCAGTTGGGAGTGGAAGGAGGAGAAAAGGAGAAGGTGGAAGAATGAGCTAGAGGGAGACGTTAAAAAGACAGTGGATATGGGAGGTCAGGACATGGACCCCATGGAGAAGGGACTGTAGATCAGACAAGGACTTGGAAGTTTCCACTGGAACACTCATGTTATCCATAATAGTGACAAGGCTCATTATTTGTTGAGTGTGTCTGGTACCAGGCAGTGTTCTAAGCCTGTTACACATATTAGCACATTTTTCCTCCGATCACCCTGTGAGATGGCTTTTCTCGCAAACCCTGTATTATTGTACTAACGAGAAACCGAGGGCTCAGGGAGAGGCAAGGGCTTGACCAGGGGCCCTGGCAGCAGAGCCTGCAGTCCTGCAGCCTGCGTGCAGGCGCCAGTGACTGAGGGGCGCTGCAGTCAGGGAGGCTGTGCGGCACGGCTGCGGCTTCCCTGGGGTGTGGAGTACACACTGTGGGGCAGGACCGCGGGGTCCGCATCCCGCTTACTGTGACCGCGGCCCAGTTCTGTGCCCTCTCCCCATCTCAGGTTCCTCTTCTGTCAAATGCAGATGACAATGATGGGGGTGATGCTGGCACATCTCATAGGGTGTTGTAAAGATTGAAAGCGATTCTGCACGTAAAGCTTTCAGCACAATGGCTGGCCCGACAGGTGCTTAATGATGGCAGGTGACCCTGAGACGAGATGAAGGTTTGCTTCCTAGGATAGCACCTGCTGGTCCCTCAAGGGACACCCTGTGGACCCAGTGCTGACTCAGCATCAGCACTGACCAACCTTCAGTGCTAACACGCCCAGGGGCTGGAGGATGTGGGGAGGACGCCTGCCCATGACCCTCAGTGGCAGCCGCAGGAAGGAGTCTGACCCCAAACTGATGGCTCTGCTGGGAAATGAAGGTGGCTGCGCCTGAGCCCCTTGGACACTAGGCCTGTGACTGGCCTTGGGAATACTGGAGGGCAAGGGCTGGTCTCCACCTCCTGGTGGGCCACAGTCTAGCTAGGGGCCCATGACCTCCTCCGTGAACTAGTTAGAGGGCCAGGTGGTGTCTTTTAAAGGGCCCCACAGTCCTGGCTGTCAGAGAGCAGGTGTGGGCAGAGCAGATGTGAAGCGGCCCAAGGACTGCGAGAGGCAGCACGTGTGTGTGTGAGTGAGACGCTGACTCAGACACCCCAAGGGATAGCGTCGAGTCTTTCCTCCCCACCTCTGGTTGGATGGTGCCTTTGCCTAGACTTGCAGGCTTTTCTCTCTCCTTGCCCCCCTTTCGGTGAAAGGGCCTCCGTCTAGTCAAGGCTATGGTTTTTCCTGTGGTCATGTATGGATGTGAGAGTTGGACTGTGAAGAAGGCTGAGCACCGAAGAATTGATGCGTTTGAACTGTGGTGTTGGAGAAGACTCTTGAGAGTCCCTTGGACTGCAAGGAGATCCAACCAGTCCATTCTGAAGGAGATCAGCCCTGGGATTTCTTTGGAAGGAATGATGCTAAAGCTGAAACTCCAGTACTTTGGCTACCTCATGCGAAGAGTTGACTCATTGGAAAAGACTCTGATGCTGGGAGGGATTGGGGGCAGGAGGAGAAGGGGACGACTGAGGATGAGATGGCTGGATGGCATCACTGACTCGATGGACATGAGTGTGAGTGAACTCCGGGAGTTGGTGATGGACAGGGAGGCCTGGCGTGCTGCGATTCATGGGGTCGCAAAGAGTCAGACACGACTGAGCAACTGAACTGAACTGAACTGAACTCTGTGGCCACAGGTGGGGCCCAGCCAAGGCCAAGGCCCTCTCCAGAGCTGCCCTGGGCTGGGCTGAATGTGCAGGGCTCATTCTGTGGGATGCCAGTCAACACTCCACTAGGAGAGAAGGCCTTTCGGGATGAGTCGGTGTAAATGAACTGTCCCTCCTGTCAGAGAGGGAGGCCCGCAACCATCTGCTAGAGTCTTTATTCCCACCCCTCCTCTTTCATTTTTAACCATAGGTTTTCACAGTTTGCATTACTTATTTAAATCTGTTATTTAAAAAGACACGTGTGTTGCCAGTAAGGCAATGGCAGCTTTTGCCCATTGAAGCCCGTTCTTTCCGTTCTCTGTAGCTGGCCCAGGCCCTACGGGAGACCTTCCTGTGCCAGCTGGGTTTTCTTGACCAGGCTGGCTTTAGGACTGTGTCCACCTTGGGTTTCCCACTCTGGCTGGATTTGGGATTCAGGATTTAGGACATGATGCTCGGAGAGTGAGGAGAAGCAGGTGCAAAGCCAGATTTCAGCCTTGGGGCTTTGTGGTCAATTCTCCTTGTCGCCTACTATGAAATTTAATGTGATATATATTTAAGACCAAGAAGGGGACCCCGATTTCTTGGTTTCTACTATGGGGGATGCTGATCCCCACCATAACCCATGGATGATGCTGCAGGTTTAAGTGCAGCACCCTTCAAGTCACGCTTTACAGCCAGGCCATTGATTCAGCTATTCAGCACCTACTGTGTGCCAGCCACAACTCGGGATGAGAGACAAAGTCCCCAGCCTCACAGAACTGACATGTTAGAGGGGAGACACAGGAAAGACAAAGTCCACTTGTGTTACGTGGTGTTAAGGGAACAATGGGGACGCCATGGGGCCAAGGAGGGCCCCAGGGTGGGGAGTGACATGGAAGCAGGGACTTGGAGGGTGAGGGCCATTAATAACAGTCCATGCAGAGGGAGGTTTGTGCAGAGGCACAGAGGTGAGAGTTTTACACATTTGAGTAGCAGGCGAGTAATTTCACCTGGCTGCCCTTGGAGCCCTTAAGAGAAGGAAGGACCAGGTGAAGGAGGAAACAGAACAGGCTCTATCTTGAAAGCAGGACTCTATCTTGGGCTGGAGTGTGGACTTTGAGCTGTTTGCCCAGTACCTATGGAAACGACATACCAACTGGAAACCAGGCCCTGGAAGGAAGAAAACCAGGCCCCGGAAGGAAGAAAACCAGGCCCCGGAAGGAAGAGCCCCAGAGCTCATACCTAGACTCTCCATTGCCTAAAAGAATACCCTAATTATCTGTGTAACCGAGTAGAATCATACATTCTATATGCTTATTGGAGCATGAGCACAGGCCTATTGATAATTGTTCACTGTTAAATACCTAGGTGTAAGGCACAGGAATCACGAGTTAACTTTGATTGATTCCTTCTTTTCCTTTGTTCAGACTAGTTTCATGGAATCTGGGGAGGTGAGTTTGGCGTACACTTAGGGTATATGAGGTTTACACAAAAACTGGTTGGGGTCCTTGGCTAAGAGGAGACTCTCTCTGCCTTGGGCCCGCCGGTGTAATAAAGTGCACTCCACTGTCTGCATTGTCCTTCTGGGTGAGTCTGTTTCCCAGAACGTGTGACTACAACACAGGCAGTATGCTTCTGCCCATCTGTGCTGGGCAACCTGGAGGGCCTGGCCTCCCTGCTCACCCAGTAACTCCAGGCCCTGCCTGTGGCTGCACCAGCTGGAGTCCCAGAAGTCTTCTGCATTTCCTCCCCCGGCACTCCCACCCCACCCTGGCCTACCCGTCCCCAGCTCAGCCACCTACCTTCCCAGCATCTGTGCTGAGCTCCCTGGCAGCCTTGTCACCCTGCTTTTCTCCACTGGAGCCACGAGGCACCATTCACAGCTCCCATCCACGCCTTCAGCCTTCACTTCTGTCAGGCTCCTGCCTCTCCACACTCCTTCCTGGAGACATCTGATGATTCCCAAAGGTCTCTTCAAATGTACTCCAGTATGCTCTCCAGACATTTTCCTGCCCTATTCCTACAATCGCATTGTTAGTATTTGAGTCTCTTTCCCCAGCTTCCCAGGAGCAAGGTTTGAGGCACCTTTGTATTTGTATTCCTAGTATCTGAAGCAGAGTAAATTATCACTAAGGATGTTTTGAATGAATCCCTCATGAACCCCTGAGAATAATAATCTCCTTCATTTATTCAGCTTTACCAAACCGCTTTCAAAACAGCCCCATTTTCTGCTCTCAATACTTTATAGAAGTGGGTGGTGACCCACTGAACAGGTAAGGACGTGGAGAAATGTTACATGACTTATTCTCCATCACACATAAATTGGTGACAGGCTGAGACATTTGCTTAATGCCTTTAGCCCTGGTCCCACCATCCTCACCAGCCTCAGAGGACTCACAGCTGGAGCCCTAGAAACCCCAAGCTCCTCAGTAATAAGCCTTAAGGTATAAGTTGGAGTGTATATACCTGTTATGACCCAAGCTTTTAATTTATTTTTTATTTTAAAATTTTTTGGCTGCGCTGGGTCTTCATTGCTATTCGAGGGCTTTCCTTGTGGCAAGTGGGGGCTTCTCTTCATTATGACATGTAGGCTTCTCACTGCAGTGGCTTCTCTTGTTGCAGAGCATGAGCTGTAGCTGCACGAGCTTCAGGAGTTGTGGCACATGGGTTTCAGTAGCTGTGGCACACAGGCTTAATGGCCCTGAGGCATATGGGATCTTCCAAGACCAGGGATTAAACCCATGTCCTCTGTATAGGCAGGTGAATTCCTAACCATTAGACAACCTAGAGGAGCTGTCGGAGAAGGCGATGGCATCCCACTCCAGTACTCTTGCCTGGAAAATCCCATGGATGGAGGAGCCTGGTAGGCTGCAGTCCATGGGGTTGCGAAGAATTGGACACGACTCAGTGACTTCACTTTCACTTTTCACTTTTCACTTTCATGTGTTGGAGAAGGAAATGGCAACCCACTCCAGTGTTCTTGCCTGGAGAATCCCAGGGACGGGGGCCCCTGTTGGGCTGGCGTCTATGGGGTCACACAGAGTTGGAAACGACGGAAGCGACTTAGCAGCAGCAGCACCAGCAGCAGACAAGCCCTAGAATTGCATTTTAAGATCTGAGGTAATACAGCCTTTCAGTCATTCATTCAGGAAGCGTTTTTTGTATTCCGAGTTCTATATTCTAGGAGACACCGAAGAATTACATGTCTCTCCTCTACAGCAGTCAGTTATTCAGGGGAAAGGACCCGTTCAATGCAGGATGCAGGATGCTTGGGAGTGATGCACAGGGATAATCCAGAGAGATGGTGTGGGGCGGGAAGGGGGAGGGGGCGGTCAGGATTGGGAGTTCATGTACCTCGTGGCTGATTCATGTCAATATATAGCAAAATGAATACAGTATTGTAAAGCAAAACAAACTAAAAAATAAAAATTAATTTAAAAAAAGAGTAAAGGAAAATTAAAAAAAAAAGAAAACAAATGGAGAATGGGGGTCAGGATATGGTAAAAGGCAGCCAGATGAGTGCGGAAGTCTGGAAGGCCCTTGGGGAAGAACGCGTGAAGTCATCCCCTGAGGGAAGAGGAGTGAGGTCAGGGGAAGGGTGGGAATGAGCAGCAGGGAAGAGCAGGGGTGGTGGAAGTGGAGGCAGCCAGGAGCTTCGCGAGGGCACCTTCAGGAGACTCACTTCTGGGGGCTTGAGATGGTCTCCCTGGGTGTCTTGTCCATAAGTCAAGCATTTCTCTTCTTCAGTTGCCAGAGACAATTTTAGGAAAACAAACTCAATCTCTGCCTGGAACAGATGCCTCGGCCCAAGGGATTCTAAGAGAGCAGGATCTGTCTTTCCAACTCCACTTAGCTCAGCTCAGCCCAGTATAACCTGCTCTTCACCCTACCTACCTGTCCTAGGTCAGCCCTCCTTATCTTCAGCTGACTGAGCTAGTGAAGTAGTTGAGAAACAAGCAGAAATTTTCTCTCTCTTCTCTGCACCACTCACAGCTCACAACATCCCTTCCCCTTTACTTCACCTCCCCCCATCCCAGTCCCTCCCAACAGGAACCAAAGGCCCAGCTCCTTTAGTGAACTGGCCCTGGGGGTGGTTGGCAGTCCCCAGCACTGGTAGGAGAGCCTCTGGAGGACACAGCTTAGCCTAGAATGTGACTCCTCTTCTCCCCACACAAACAACCCGCAGTGAAATGGGCAGGAGGACAGAAGGGGTCATTGTAGGTACAAGCGCCCACCAGACCTGGCCACTGGGGCTGTGCTGGTATGCCAGTGAGGCTGTCAAGTGCCCTAGGTTGGCTTTAAAGGTGCCAGGAGGTTCTACAAAGACCCAGTGCATAAAAGTCTCATGAGAGAGCAGGTCTAGCAGGACTGTTCCCATTACCTCTTTCAGACTCAGGCCTCAGGGCTGGCTGGGTTGCCAGGCAGGGGTCTACTTCTTTCATTGTATCCTTGGGTAGCACTAATGCATCTCAGCAGCTCTGTAACTTCAAAGACCCGTGGGTCTCTGTGGAGCAGACCACACACAGAGCATCTCTGACGGAGCCCACGGGCCTCATCACAGTTTCCTTGAGCTATTCATGGCCCGTAGAGGCCATTAAGTAAAAGCTCATATGGACCCATATGAGTCACCTCAGAAGCCAGGCACTGATGAAAACATCTATATATTCCAACAGATTTCCTGGGGAAAGTTCCCCATCTCTTTTCATAACTTCTTTCTTTGTTCAGCTTGAACTCGAATCTAATCTACTACAACACAAGCCTGTTCTTTTGGTTTGATCTTTAGAGACAGCCCATTGAGTGAGAAAATCCATACACTGCACCGTTATACTGGGAGTGGGAGAGTGGGGAAAAGAGAGACAAGAGAGGAAATTCCTACAGCCATTCCAAAAAACCAACAAGCAGAATTGTGGTAGATATAACAATAACCATGATCACCGTCATTTAGTGAGCAATCTTTCTGTACTAGGAGTTAACAAACATCTCCTTTAACCATTTCTACCTTAAAAATAAGATAGCCCGTTATTTTTACTAGCAAAATTGGTTTATTTGGGAGTAGCAGAAGAATTGCAATGCAGGACATGCAAGCTATGGCAAACCATGCGCGAGTCTGGAGAAAAAAGGAGAGGAGTGTATAGAGATAAGGGAGGAAGTTGAGGGGGGCTTCTTTGAATGAAAGTCCATCCAAGGAAAGTGAGCGTTCAGGATGGTGACAGTTTCTCGTTGGCTGAGTTATCAGATTTTTTCATTGGTTGGACTGTTATTGGGTGAAGAGAAAATCTTACTTCCTTCTAATGGAGTGGTAAGGTAAGCTTCTTCTGCCCAGAATTGTAAAATAAAATGCAACTGGTGGTTTGCACGTGAAAGATCCCCCTTCAGGACTTCTCAAGTCCATTTAAAAGAGGGTTTCCTGTTTTAATTTTCACAGTCATCATGTGTAGACCTCATTATCTGTTCTACAAATGAGGAAACTGGAGCTCAAGAGATGAAGTTGCTTGATGTCACAGTAACTGAGGGCAAAGTGGATAGAGGCTTACAATTTCAACCTTATAACATTCATCTGTTTAAAAAAAACACGTGTGAAGTATCTGTTACATGCCAAGCACTTAATTGGCGTTGAGAACATGGACAGATACAAACACATAGACAAATACCTCTGCCTCATTTCAGAGACATTCACAGAATCACAGCTGCAGTGGAGACATAAGTGATTATGCACGGATGGCTAGCAGAGACCCACAGACACTGAGTGACATGCTCTTGGTCGCTCGGGAAATCTAAAGGCAGAACCAGGTGTCCTGTCTCTTGACTTCTCCTTGCTACTCCTCCCATCTTTGGAAGTAAACCTTTACTAGATAGTCAAAAGAACTTCTTGTTTTCTCAATTCCTTGCCCTAGAAGTCCTCCTCACTGCTTTGGAGGGGTTTTCCTAGCCGAAGACGACTAGATTGGAGAAGGAAATGGCAATCCACTCCAGTATTCTTGTCTGCAGAATCCCATGGACAGAGGAGCCCAGGGGGCTACAGTCCATGAGGTCACAGTCGGATACGACTGGGTGACTAACACCACCACCACCAGCAAGACCACTAGATTCAAGTCCCAGGGATGCTGGTGTGTCAGCCCCTGTGTGCAGAGCTGTCCATGTGCCTGCTGCTTAGAGGGCTATGCTTCTTGTCCTAGACCTTCCTTTTTTAGAAGGATGTAAATGCATGGCATTAATTTTTCTAATGCATGGTATTTACGAGTTTTTCCCCTTTGGGGCTGCACCATGTTCAGAAATGTGAACATGGCAAGAAGGATGGATACATTTTTAGATCAGTAAGTGCAACCAGATGTGTGGATGGGACTAAAGAAACACAATAAGCTTTTGTGAGGGACGCAGAGCTCTTAGACACAGCCTGGGGAAATGAGTTCATGACACAGCTGGGGAAATGAGTTCATAGCTGGCACAAAAATTCACAAGTCTAGGTGTTCTCTGAATGACTACCAGCTTCATGTATCCCATGAAAGACTGGCACCCTGTGCTACATTCATGAATCCAGCTCTCATGACAGCAGATAATAGCCAGGGGCTTGACACAAGTCTCTGTTTTACTCCATCACATCCATGAAACTGATAAGGAAACTGGGACTCAGTCTGGCTAAGTAACTTGGCCAGAGTTATATAGAAGAAAGCAGGCAGGGCTGAGATTTCTACCAGGATGGTTGGTCTCCAGAGTCCTTTTTCCTTCAGAACACCACAGTGTCACTTGGGAGCAATTTCTTTCCCCAGGGAGCTGGCTGGCCAGGGGTAGGAGGTCTCTGGTGCTCCAGGATGCTTGGGAGGCTCTGTCCCAGGTGATTCACAATGAGAAACACCTCCTGGCACTGTTGGAGCAGGCAGCGATGTTGCAGGAGGAAAAAGTATGATAGTATTCATTCCTGAGGAATTCAAAATCAAAGTTGAGGCAAGACACAGAAGCACCCTTGCACTGTGAAAGACGAATATCAATATACAATAATGCTTAATTCTGGGGAGACAAAAGGTGAATGCTTAGACCGGAACTGTGACCTAAAGTAACCTGGAAAATGTTCAGGGTGGAGGGATTCAAACTGTGCCTTGAAGGATGGGAGGAATTTGGAGAGGCAGAGGAGTGTGAGAAGCAAAAGAGGCTGAAGTATGTAAACTGGATAAAAAGAGCAGGAACACGGAGAGAAATTAAAGAGGTGAGGTTGGGGAAATGAAAAACAGTATTTATTAATCACCTATTGTGTGCCATGAATGGTGCTGGGTCTTGTATATAGTCTCATTGATTTAAATCAACTATATTTGGTTTTAGTTTACATATAAGAAAATGCATACATTTTAAAAGTGCAGAGCACAGTTCCAATCACCTGTGCAATAATATCAAGCAGTCTGGTGTCCATGAAATTGGACTTCCAGAAAGATGGAAAAGAGGAGTAAACAAAAAAGTATTTGAAGAAATTATCGCCAAAAAATTTCCCCAAATTTGTTGAGAACTATAAATCTACAGAAAGAAATGTCTTACACCATGACACAATATGATCAAGTTTCTGAAAAACAGTGGCAAAAGAACATCTTTAAAGCATCCAGAGAAAAAGACACATTTTGTACAGAGGAACAAAGATAAAACTTGTCACAGATTTATTATAAGAGACAGTGCAACCCAGAAGACAGTGGAATGGATTTTAAAGTGTTGGGGAAAAAAAGTCAACCCAGAATTTTAAATCTAGCAAAGATGTAATTTTAAAATGAAGGTGAAATGATGACTTTTTCAGACAGACAAAAGATGCAAGCATTTGTTGCCAATAGGCCTGAACTTAAAAAATATTAAAGTTCTTCAGGCAGTAGGAAAATAATGCCAGATGGAAAGTTGGATCAACACAAAGGCCTGGAGAGATTGGGAAATGGTAAATAATGTGGGTAAAAATAAGAGACCTTTTTTACCCTTGCTAAAAAAAATTTAAAAGACTGATGACTTAAAGCAAAAGAATGCATTGTGGTGTTAATAGCATATACAGCAGTAAAATATATGACAACACCAGCACAAAGTACAGGAGGGGAGCATAGGAGCATACTGTTGGAAAGTTTTATATGGGAAGTAGTATAATATTTGAAGATACCCTGTGATACATTAATTATGCATATTTTAAATCCCAGAGCAACTATTGAAAAAATAAGACAAGTGATATAGTTAGCAAACCAATAGTGGAGGTAAATGGAATACTAAAAAATGCAAAATTAATGCAAAGCAAGACTAAAAGATTAAAAAGAGAACAAAATAAAGGGAGCAAGTAGAACATAAGCAGCAAGATAGTGGATAGAAACCTGACTCTTATCAATAATTACATTAAGTGTAAATGAGCTAAACACGTTTTCTTGTTTCAGAAAGAGACCTCCCCACCCACCTTGAGCTGGCTCAGGGAAGAGGGGTTTAGTGCAAGGATCTGTGAGGAAGGGATGGTGACCCTAGAAAAGAAGCCTTGACCCAGCTGGCTCCCAAGGAGCAGGAACTGAGATGGGAAAGCCGCCCCAAGCTAAGGCCACACTCCCTGTCTTTCCAGGAGCCCATGGCCTCTAGTTCTGCTGTTGTCTGCTCCATTCTCCCGTCTTTGCCCCTGGCTCCTTTATGCCCTCATCTGGTGTGTGACCATCGCGGCGATCACCTCCTTCTCTCCCCTTTCTGCACCACAACCGTCTGCTTTGGTTTCCATTTCCAAAATGTCAGCAGCCTCTCTGTTTCCCATACTTATGGCCTGAAGAAGGCATCTTAGCGGATCATTTTTTTTTTTTAACCAGGCCACAAGTCAGTGGCCTTGGGAAAGGTAACCTGAGGTCAAAGGCCCCCCTGGTCTAGGCAGCTGTACCTGAGATGGGCAGAAGGGCAGGTTCTCATAGGTTGGGGGTAAAGGGTGAAATAGCATTGGCCTCCCAGCTTACATCTTTTTCCTTAGTGGAAACACAAGAGACAAAAGCTATTCTTTTGAGCATTCAGGGTGGCCCTTCTCATAGTATTCTCCAAAGAGAAGAAAAATGTCATCTCTAAACTCCAGATTAATCCCATGGCAATTGGGATGTTAGAAAATTCACAGAGAAAAGAATTTCTGTGTGTTAATATGATGAAAGCAATCATAATAAAGCGTGGTCAGTTAGCTAGACTCAGATCGTGAAGGTTTTAAAAGGACCTGAGAGAACCAGACGGGGAGCTGACTGCGGCTCAGATCATGAGCTCCTTATTGCCAAATTCAGACTTAAATTGAAGAAAGTAGGGAAAACCACTAGACCATTCAGGTATGACCTAGATGAAATCCCTTACAGTTGTACAGTGGAAGTGACAAGTAGAATCAAGGGATTAGATCTGATAGAGTGCCTGAAGAACTATGGATGGAGGTTCCTGACATTGTACAGGAGGCAGTGAACAAGACCATCCTCATGGAAAAGAAATGCAAAAAGGCAAAATGGTTGTTAGAGGAGGCCTGACAAATAGCTGAGAAAAGAAGGGAAGCTAAAGGCAAAGGAGAAAAGGAAAGATATATCCATTTGAATGCGGAGTTCCAAAGAACAGCAAGGAGAGATAAGAAAGCCTTCCTCAGTGATCAATGCAAAGACATAGAGGCAAACAATAAATGAGAAAGACTAGAGATCTCTTCAAGAAAATTAGAGATACCAAGGGAACATTTCATGCAAAAATGGGCACAAAAAAGGACAGAAATGATATGGACCTAACATAAGCAGAAGATATTGAG
>SJXQ01010764.1:143160-196241 GCA_006408695.1 Aepyceros melampus
TCACAGGCTGGCAAAGTAATGCTCAAAATTCTCCAAGCCAGGTTTCAACAGTATGTGAACTGTGAACTTGCAGATGATCAAGCTGGACTTAGAAAAGGCAGAGGAACCAGAGATCAAATTGCCAACATCTGCTGGATTATCAAAAAAGCAAGAGAGTTCTAGAAAAACATCTATTTCTGCTTTATTGACTATGCCAAAGCCTTTGACTGTGTGGATTGCAATAAACTGGAAAATTCTGAAAGAGATGGGAATACCAGACCACCTGACCTGCCTCCTGAGAAATCTGTATTCAGGTCAAAAAGCAGCAGTTAGAACTAGACATGGAACAACAGACTGGTTCCAAACTGGAAAAGGAGTATGTCAAGGCTGTATATTGTCACCCTACTTATTTAACTTATATGCAGAGTACATCATGAGAAACGCTGGGCTGGAGGAAGCACAAGCTGGAATCAAGATTGCTGGGAGAAATACCAATAACCTCAGATATGCAGATGACACCACCCTTATGGCAGAAAGTGAAAAAGAACTAGAGAACCTCTTGATGAAAGTGAAAAAGGAGAGTGAAAAAGTTGGCCTACAGCTCAGCATTCAGAAAACTAAGGTCATGGCATCCGTTGGTCCCATCACTTCATGACAAATAGATGGGGAAACAAGGAAACAGTGACAGATTTTTTTTCTTACGCTCCAAAATCACTGCAGATGGTGACTGCAGCCATGAAATTAAAAGACTCTTGCTCCTTGGAGGGAAAGCTATGACCAACCTAGACAGCATATTAAAAAGCAGAGACCTTTGTCAACAAAGGTCCGTCTAATCAAAGCTGTGGTTTTTCCAGTAGTCATGTATGGATGTGAGAGTTGGACTGTGAAGAAGGCTGAGTGCCGAAGAATTGATGCTTTTGAACTGTGGTGTTGGAGAAGACTCTTGAGAGTCCCTTGGACTGCAAGGAGATCCAACCAGTCCATCCTAAAGGAAATCAGTCCTGAGTGTTCATTGGAAGGACTGATGCTGAAGCTGAAACTCCAATACCTTGGCCACCTGATGCGAAGAACTGACCCACTGGAAAAGACCCTGATGCTGGGAAACATTGAAGGTGGGAGAAGGGGATGACAGAGGATGAGATGGCTGGATGGCATCACTGACTCGATGGACATGAGTTTGAGCAAGCTCCGGGAGTTGGTGAAGGACAGGGAAACTTGGCGTGCTGCAGTCCACGGGGTCGCAAAGAGTCAGACACAACTGAGGGACTGAACTGAACTGAGAGAACATTAGTTCTCATGTCATCTGTGCCCTCATGGAAAATTAGGCTTAATGGTGTAACATCCATTATTGATTCTTTTATTAAAGATTTTCCTTTTTGTCTGATTCCAGCAGAAGAGTTTCATAGTTTCCTTTGTTAAATCCTCACTTTTCTAGGAAGAAATTGAGAAGGTTACAGGAAAATATTGATCAAGACAGGTTGTAATTCTCTGAAGGTTTCAGCAGAAAGGATATTGATCAATTCCCACCCCTGGCCCTCAGTCCCCAAAGCAGGAGACCTTAGGCCACCTCTGGGGTTCTTAGTTCTCCTATCCAGGAGGCAGGCCCCATGCCACATGGCCAGACCTGGAAGGATTTGAAGTCAGCAGGGATGGAGCAGCGTCCCTCCTTCTGGCTCCACTGCCAGTCCTGCCAGGAGGCTTGGAGCTGCTCCTTGACCTGGGACCACCCCTGGGAGGGGCACAGAATTCTGCCAGAGTTTTACATGGCCACAGTGCAGCCTATCTCACCGAGGTCAGGAGGGCAGGAAGCCCAGCCCTGTTCACAGAGCCTCCGAGAGACTGACCCTACTTTATTATTATTACTTTGATCATATTAACACAAAGAATAACAAATGTTTTCAATATCCTAAACACATACTTGGAAGCTGCAATGTGCCATAAATATACAAAACCTACAAAGAGTTGGCTACTTGTCTGTGCTCTGGGAGGCTCAGATGGAGTTGAGACTGGTCACCCTTGATCCTGAGCTGGCCCCTGAGTCACTAGGTTGCCCACCCTTGGCAAGGACTGACAGTGGTCAAGTGCTAGTGTTCTAGACAAAGGTTGCCATCTGCAGAACCGCTTGCAAGAACTAGGACCTGGAAATCTTGGTAAAGAGAACTTTCTGTTAGAAAGTCTAGCCAGTTGCAGTGGGAGCCTGAAAGGACAGGTGTTATATAAGCAGGGTGGCCAGCACTGTCCAGACCTCTGATGTCTGCATTCAGGCACTGGTTCTCTGTCCCCAGGGGGACTGCCCTGCCCACGATTGTCATAGTGCTGACTGGGCCCAGTGGAGGGGCCACACTCGGTCCTGCTGAGCTCCCCACTCTGTCTTGCTGCAGGAGTGAAGCCAGGCTCTAGGAGCTCCCTCCCACTTTGGTAGGTGTTGCCACTTACAGCTGGGTCACACTGGGCACATTAGCCAGCATCTCAGAAATGGAAATTCTAGCCTCTGCCTTTCTGACCTCAAAGGGCTATTTTATCAGTGCAAAATGAAAGGGCTATGTAAATGGCCAGGCGCTGAAAAATGTGATGATGGCACTTGGTGAAATGACATTTAACTTAGAGGACATATTTTACTACCCACAAAAGTCTAGTCTCCTCTAAGGAGTAAGGACAATGGAAATTCCAGAGGAAAAAAATGTAAAACAAGAAACACTGGGCCAATAGCAAACCAGAAATGGCATTTCCAATTCCAGCCCTTAAAAGCCTTGACTGAGTCAAGGGTGACTGCGGCCTCCCTGGCATCTGCTTGGAGGCTTGTGGGTTCAGTCCGCTTTGCTGGAAGATTCAGAGTCTCATCCCCGATTTCCTCCCTGCCACCCTTAGACTCCCATTGCCCACCCCCTCCCCACCACCACATTACATCCCACATACCCTGCAGAGTAGGCTCATGCCAGACCCCTTACCTGAAATGCCATCTGCTGACCTCACAGTCCCTCTCCATCCCTCCTCGAGCCACCTGAAGGGGTCTCCCAACTCCTCTGGGCAGAGGGGTCCAACACTTTTGGATGGGATTGCTGTCTGTCCCAGTGTGGGTGCCCCCCACCCCCCAAAGCAGACTCTAGACAAGGATTTAGGTACAAGTTGTTTATTTGGCCTGGATAATTCCATGGACTGTATAGGCCATGGGGTCGCAAATAGTCTGACAGGACCAAGCAACTTGTTTATTTGGAGATGATTCCCAGAAGCATGGAAAAGGCCAGAGGGAAAGAGACAGGGAAGGGAGGAGACCACTCAGGGTTACATCAGTGAGTTCTGGGCCTTGAGCTTGGGCCACTGAGAGGCGATCCTGCTGAGGATCTGCTGAAGTTCAGTGTACAATTCACCTTGAGTCACCCTATTGAGGGCGAGAAGGCTGGAGCGGAGAGGAAGCTAGAGTATCTCCGCCCACTCTGGTTCTTTGTATTTTGAGCGGGTGCCCCTAAAAAAGCATTAACTCCCTCAAACTTTCAGTCTGACCTGTTCACAGGCAAAGAGTGCTCAGGGTTCCAGACAAAACCCTTGGTCAGAGTCTCAGGTGTTTGAGGCAAGAAGTCATCTGCACATACTGTTCTCTGAGCCTGCAAGGAACTTCCCCGCGGGCTGGGGGTCACAGACAGTGCCACAGTGACCACGGCTCAAAGGTGGGCTCTCGCTGCCTGTGCTGACATTGTCGCTGTTGACTTGAAAGCTGGCCCTGCCCCCAGAGCCAACCCTGACAGCTACCCCCACCTCTAAGCCTCACACTCCTCTTCAGTTCTAATGGAGGTACTTGTAGTCCCCCTCAAGAATGTTGTAGAGTCTAGGAGGGAACGGATGGGGATACTGGAGGGGATTTTAGAAACATGAATGGTCATGGAGAATAAGCAAGTCCCCAACACCTGAAATAAGCAGCAAGGTGTCTGCCACTCTCCAGGCGGTACTCTTCTCCCCAGCTCTAAACTCCACTGCCCAAACCAGACAAATATTTTGAAATGGCATTGTTGTGTGGTTTTGGAGATAAATGACACATGCTGAAATGTATATTGTTCATTTACCACAAGCTGCAGTTACTTACACTCTTGATCAATCATTATGGAAGTTTTAGTAATAAGAAGAACTGGCATGGCAATACTAGCATATTCCTGCCGATTATCCCACCAACATCTTGCCTGCCTGATTCCAAATGTTTTCCTGGCCTCCAGCTCATCTTGTTCCTTCTCTTTGCTCCCTTTCCTACCAGCACATCCTGTACCCTCCCAATAGGAGGCTTTCCTAAGATGTAATTTCACCTTAACATTTGCTTGCTGGTAAATCAAGAGAGTTTTCTTCATTCCTCTCTTACTGTACTAGATACCAAATGAGCTGCCTTCCTGCCTACTTTGTAGAAACTGCATCCCATCCACTCATTTGGTTAAAGCAATTGATCCTGGTAGCTCTTTCATGCACTTATGCATGGTTATGGCTAACTGTTTCAAGGGTAGACAAATTGGGGGTGGCAGAAGATGAGATGGTTAGATGGACATGAGTTTGAGCAAACTCTGGAGACACTGAAGGACAGGGAAGCCTGGAGTGCTGTAGTCCAAGGGTTCGCAGAGTTAGACATGACTTAGCAACCGAACAGCTTAGAATATGGACTTAGCAAGAGAGAAGTCAGACTGTTTCTAGGTGGCTGGATGTCTAACATAAACTCAAGAGCTGGAGAGGAGTCTGAGGCCCATGTTTTCCATCCTGCTCCCTGTTCTAAACTGGGGCACTAGACGCCAAGGCAGAGCTTGCAGAGGGGCTGGAACAAATGTGCTCCAACAGCACAGTCTCCTCTTCATTTTACTCTCTGCCCCCAGCAGTCTTGTAGGTTTCAGTTTTCCTTGAACATTTTTTGTTAGATTTATTCCTAAGTATTTGATGTTTTTCATCCTACTAAAAATGGGATTTAGTTTTAACAGAATGTTGTGGATTGTCTGGAAACCTGGGAGTCTTGCCTCTGGCTTTTGGGCTACTGGAGGGTTTGGCCAAAAAAGAGGAAGCGGGTTCTAACGCTGCCTGATCACTCCTGCTTCATTCCCTTCTGATGATGCGGATTTCATGCCAGTGTCATTTACCTTGTTCTGAAAAACTTCCATTAGCATTTCTATGTGCAGGTCTGCTGGTGTCAAATTCTCTTAGTTTTATCTGAAAATTTCCTTATTTGACCTTCATTCTTGGAGGATGTTTTTGCTAGATATAGAATTCAGGGCTGATGGATTTCCTTTCCTTTCAGCACTTCAGGAATATTGTTCTACTCTCTCTTGGACTTCCTAATTTCTGATAAGAAGTCAGCCGTTTATGGAACTGTTCTTTGAACGTAGTATGTTCTTGCTACCTCAGCAATGTGTACTCCTTGTATTCAGCTTTCAATATCTTGACCATAAAATGTGCCTTAGCACAGCCTGCTTGATGTTCTTTGAATACTTTGAATCTATAGATTTAAGTTTTCAACAAATTCATGAAATTTCCAGTGATTATTTCTTCAAATATTTTTTCTGCCTTATTTTCTTTCTTTTCCCCTTCAACTACATATATTTTTGACTGATGTTATCTAAAAGATATCTGAGGCTTTTGTTTTTTTCAGTTGTTAAACTCTGTTCTTCATATTGGATTGTTTCTACTGATCTATCTTCAAGTTCACTTACTTTTTTCTCTGTTATCTCCATTCTGTTAAATTTATCCAGTAGGTTTTGTAAAACTTCAGCCATTATACAGTTTTTATATATTATACACATATAATTTTTAAGAATATCTTAAATTTTTTTATTTGCTGAAATTTTCTGTCTTCATTGTGAACATTTTCTTTTACTTCATGGAGGATAGTTTTGATAGCTGCTTTAAAATTGGTCTGCTAATTCCATATTTCATTCATCTCAGGCTTTTTCCTCAGTGGATATTCTTTTCTCTTGAAAATACATTCCATTTTCTTGGATCTTTTTATGTTGAGTAATTTTGGACTGTATCCTGGGCATCATGAATTTTAATTTATGGAGACTCAGGATTATGTTATTTTACCCTGATAAACATTCTTTTCTTTAAAAACTGTTTTCTTTCTTCTTTCTCTTTTCTTTTTGAAGCAGGCAATCATCTTTGTTGAACTCAAACTGCAACACATCCTTTTGTGGCCACTGCCTCCAAATCAGATTGTCTGCCCTCAGCAGAGTGCTTTCAGTTTGTTCTGTGTATGTGTGATTCAAAGCCAATAGTGATGTGAACAGACAGAATTGGGGGATCTCTTCTCCAGCTCTCTCTCTTCTGGAGCCCCTTCTAGCAGCTGTGGTTCCCCCGTATTTAGTCTTCTGTTTCCCCAGAAAGACAGCAGTTGTTCCATCGGCACTCCCATTGTCCCATGTGCCACAATGACTGCCTGGCTCTAGTCTAAAATGGCAACTCACTCCGTACAGCTCCCTTCCTCCAAGCGTGGGCCCCTCGCCAGAACCTGCCTGCTTTTGTTCACTCTCCAGTGCCGGCAGATAGCTGTTTTACTTTAGTTATCACCTGCATTCTGTTGAGAGTTTATAGTTATTATAGAAGCTCATATCCTAGCTGAAACTCAGGACAGAGAGCAGCACAGGGTCTCAGGAAACACAGATACTAAGTACAGGGGAGGGGAGGAGGCAGGGGCCCACACCTGAGCACATATGTTCCTTCCAGAGGTGCGTAAGGCTCTCTTTTCTGCTTCAGCAGGCAATTTTACCATGATGTTTTAAGTAACAGTCTTGTGTGGTTTAAATTGAACAATTTCACAGTTTGGCAGCAAATATGTTTGTGCTGGAGGACTTCTCAGACACATTTTCCCACACCTCCTTTTTTCTTAGTCTAGTCAAAGGCCCCTCTTGGAACCTCCCTGTAGCCCTACTTGACAAGAGTCGAACATTAATCAAACCCATGAAACATGTAGATGAGGGAGACCCTACCAACTTCAGCTTCACACCAGCATTCAACCCCAGTTCCCAGGGTTTGCTAACATATTTCACTTTAGTTTACTAAACTAATACCTCCAGAGCCCAGACCATACTACGTCCTGGAAAAGAGTTGAATTTCCTTTTTAAGCCTCCAGGAGCCATACTTAGCCAGGTGTACGAGCAAGTGGTCTCCTGCCTCATTCCATTGAGGCTGTTTACACAAAGTGCCAGAGATAGGATAGCTTATAAACAGCTGAAACGCATTTCTTGTTCTTCTGGAGGCTGGAAGTCTGAGACCAGGGTGCCAGTGCAGTCAGGTAAAAGTCCTTTCTGGCTTGCAGACTTACAGCTGTATCCTCACTAGCACTCAACTCCAATTTCCAGGGTTCACTAACACATCTGACTTTAGTTAACTAAACTAATACTGATATCCTCAGAAGGTGCTAGGGCTCTCTCTGCTGTCTCTTTTATAAGGGCATGAATCTCATTCATGAGGATTCCACTGTCATCACTTACACATCGCCTAAAGGCCCCACCTCCTAATACCATCATCTTGCAGGTTAGATCTCAACATAGGAACCTGAAGGGGACACAAGCATTTAGACCATGGTAATCCCCGTAGGCCATGACTTGAGGCCATTGAGAGGCCTGCTTCTCCCTCCGCCGTATCCCTTCCTGTAGCCTGCAATTGAATTACCAATGAGTTAGAAAAGAGAGGCATAGCGTTGCCTATCAATGGGGGCCTCCAGTCATTAATTTAGTGACATTTTAGTACTTGTTTATTAGATGCTGGGCATTGTGGTCAGCGTATGGTTTGTCTGCAAGTCACTCTTTAGACTTCTCCCATTTGTTTGAGATGCTTTGGCCAGAAGGAAAGAAAATAGGCCAACAACACAGACCAAAACAATTCTTTCAACAGAGCTGGGTGCGGGATTCAGAGGCAGGAAGCCATTAATTCAACTTTCTATGTGAAACAGTGCCTGAGGCCCAGTGTGTATCAGGCCCTGTGATGGCGCTGGTGATGCAAGGGTGAACTGGATTCTGCTTTTGCTCCTCAGGCATCACATTCAAGTGAGGTGTCTGGGGTGAAAAATAAACGGTTTCTAATGCAAAAAGCCTGGTTGTAATGAAGTTATAAACAGAGTAGATGGGTATCCAGGAAGCGTCAGAGGAAATAACAGAGGGAGGCATGGGGCAGGGCTTTGCCAAGCAGATGAGGGTGGCAGGACAGAGGGCAGGGCCAAGTGAGGAGAAAGAGGAATGTGTGCAGAGAGGCAGAGCTGAGAGTGAGCAGTGTGTTCATGGACTGTGAGGATTCCAGAGCCACTAGAGACAGAGTGCATGGGTAGGAGGGGGCTCCAGGGCAGTTAGAAAGGTGGCCACTGGTCAGACCACAGAGGCCGTGTATGCTAGCCTATGGGATCTGGCTTGTATCTTATGGCCCCGGGGAGTCAGTGGAGCAGCAACTGTAGAAGTGATACTGGGGAGCTGTGGTGAGAGGAGCAGGCTGGCAGGAGTCAGCAGGCAGGGCAGAGAAGAGACTGGGAAGAAAGATGCCTCTGCTGGGCTTCCAGTCCAGCCCAGGGCTGCCCTCCCACCTGGGCTTCATGAAAGAAACGCTTATTTCTCATGACAAATTTTAGGGCTGCCACAAATGCTTGTGTTGCTTTATAAAAAAAGTCTTGCCTAAAATAAACATTAAAATCATAGTTTAATCTGCTTTTCAGGACTCCAAATAACCTATGTGACAACACAGCACAGAACTTGGGACCTAGGATGTTAGGAAAAGAACCACCTTAGGGGTCCTCTAGCCCATCACCTTCTTCGGTGGAAGGTTTTTCAGAAAGGGCATGACTTTGCCTGAGTTTCCTGCAAACAGATTGAGTGCAATCAGACCTTGGTCCTCTGCCCTGCACGCAGGCTGAAGGACCTCAGAGTGTGCTACTAAATAGAGGTGTCAAGACTAAAGCTTACACCCCACACTGCTCAGAAAGTGACTTTCAACCTTCCACATGTCATATTTTTGAAGTTACAACTGGAATATTTTTCCTTCTTACTAAGAATTACTCTCAGTTGTTGACTGTGCTCGCGCTCAGCCATGTCTGACTCTTTTGTGACCCCGTGGACTGTAGCTCACCAGGCTCCTCTGTCCATTGGATTTTCCAGGCAAGAATACTGGAGTGGGTTGCCATTTCCTTCTCCAGGGGATCTTCCCAACCCAAGGGTAAACAGATAAAATGCCCCACTGTTCTGAACAAATTATGTATATTTAGTATCTTAATATCTCCAAAATGGGCCAAAATCATACAGGGATTAGTGGGAAAATAAATAATTTTGCCATTATAAAAATTTTTTGGCAACAAACATTTTCATTAGAGGGAAATAATGGCTATATTTAGAATAAATAAGCCAACAGGTTGAAAACACAATTTGCTGATAATTTGTGGGTAGTATACTGTATGAATGGAGAAAGTAATTTAAAAATATATGTATACATAGACATATGTACCTGTACATAAATATGTACCTGTGTAGGAGATATGGGTTTGATCCCTGGGTCAGGAAGATCCCTTGGAAGAGGAAATAGCAATCCATTCCAGTATTCTTGCTGGAAAATCCCATGGACAGTGGAGCCAGGCAGGCTACAGTCCATGAGGCCACAAAAAGTCAGACACGACTGAGCGATGGAGCACACACACGTATACATAAACATATGCACACATATATATGTACTGATCAGCAAGAGAAAATGTCACAGGTTAGATTCTCCAGAATCAGGTACCGAGGCAGAATTTGGAGTGCAAGAATTCTCACAGGGGATCCCACCTGTGAGAAGGAGGAGAAAGAAGGATGGATCAGAAGGAGCTGATTTGTATTAAGGCCTCAGCCAATGTAGCAGGGAGCTTTGGAGTGAATACCGTCTGCAGAGTTGTCTAGAATGCTATGCTTTTACATCCCTGCCCCTGTCTGTTAATGGATATAAACTGTCCTGAGCATGGTAGCTTTTTTGCAGAGAAGTGGCTTTTTGCGCCTGAGGCCAACCTTAAAGGAACTGACAGTTGGAAGCTGATCGCCAACACTTCCTATAGATGGGTAGCTGGTTCTTTCTAGGATGGAGATCTAAGCAGTGCATCTGGTCTACAACAGACAATGGTGCCCTGATAATCTGGGTCACTAAAAAATTTTGTTCTTAGTCTTTATTGAATTTGTTATGATAATGTTTCCATTCTGTGTTTTGGCTTTTTGGCCCCGAGGTGTGTAGGACCTTAGCTCCCCAACCAGGACTGAACCTGTACTGCCTGCGTTGGAAGTCTTAACCACTGGACCACCAGGGAAGTCTCACTGTCATTTTGACAACCCCTTTTGGCTGTGACTCACTCTAGAGTTGCCTCCCCATGTCTTGGTTTACTTAATATTCTCCCTGCTCAACTAAAGGCAATTGGAGGGTAGGAGGGTGAAGAAGAAAGAGCTATTCCAGCCCTTTCTCTTCATCTCTCCAGCTCTGGATGTGGCTGTGTACAAATATTTACAGTCCGGATTACCTCCAACCCCTCAGGACTGGCTCCAGTTTCCAGCTTCAGAGTGTGTGTGTGTGTGTGTGTGTGTGTGTTAGTCACTCGGTCATGTCCAACTCTTTGCAACACCATGGATTGTAGCCCACCAGGTTCTTCTGTCCATGGAACTGTCCAGGCAAGAAGACCAGAGCAGGTTGCCATTCCTTTCTCCAGGGGATCTTCCTGACCCAGGGATTGAACCCGGGTCTCCTGCACTGCAGGCAGATTCTTTACTGTCTGAGCCACCAGAGAAGCCTCAGTTTCAGTACCTTTGTCCAAACCATGGATTCCTTGGAGTAGCTCCTCTATCCATCAGCTTCTCTTTGAAATCCCTAAATCTCTATTTTTGTTACTGATAGCCTACACCTGTGGCAACATTGAACCATGCAGCCTTTGTTTCATGCAGTAGCCTTTGCAAAAATTAATAATTGAGTAGGAATGTGCACTTGTTTTATTCCCTAAAGTGCCTAGTTAGTACTGAGTGCATGACAGGTACGCATGTATTTTGTACTGAATTGGAGGAAATTTCTTTAGAAGGAATGTTCCAAATGTAAAGTGATTAAGTTTTAACTGTATACAAATGGTTTTAGCTGTTGCATTTTCTTGTTTGAAAGAAAATGATTATGAAGGGGTCTGGAGAAATAGCATATGGGAATTTAAATTCATTAATTTATCAAATAGCAAAAAGTTATTTCTTGCTTCTTTACCAGAACTGACTAGGCTTCCAGAGTCATCCTGCAAAGGTGGAAGGAGTTGCTGGATCCAAGTTTGAATCCATGGCTCTTGGACTGTTAACCTTGGGAGCCATTGATTATTTCATTTGAGGCATCAGTAAATCCTTGACCTAATTTTTTTTCTTTTTTCCTTGACCTAATTTTAGGATTTTAAAGGTATTTTTCAAATCTCATGGTTTATTCTATACAACTGTGTCAAAATTTGCACTGATGGTGCAAAATGGTGCCCTTGCATGAATGAAGGCGTTGATAGCAAACTGTACTAGAATTGATTGTGTTCTGTACTGCTATGCACTGGCAAAGCAAAAGAGCCAGCTCCACCTAAGAAAGTCCTTGGTAAAGCAGTAGACAGGATGTTTTATTCAATTTCAACTCTTAAGTACACATCTTTTTAATATTATGTGTGCCCACAGAGGAAGTGAAAAAAAAAACATTCTGCTGCCTCTCAAAGTAAATGGTTGTTTCCATGAAAAGCACTTGTGTGACTGAGTTTCAAGTTGAACTAGCCACTTCTTAATGAAACACCATTTTTATTTGAAAGAATGGCTGACAAACTGTGGTGACTCAGATTTCTATCTGGCTGAAATTTTCTTGAAAGTGTTACTTCAAGGTAAATAATTGAAATGATTTGTTGCTAATGATAAAATTTGAGTTTTCAATCAAAATTTTGAAATCAAATATAAGTTTCCTAGTTATTATCAATGAGATTAGGAGTGCTGTTATCAAATGTGATTTTATAATATTGTATATTAAAATGCATAAATATTTGGAAGAACTGCATAATTCAGTGAACTAAGATTTTCCAGACGACCAATGCGTGATGCTGCAAAACTCATTCAAAGTGGCAGACAGACCATTAGTTCATTGATACAGTTGCAGACTCTGCTTTGTAACTAGTCTTTAAGAAACTATCATCTGCTGACTCTAGTATTATTGAGAAATAGCCACAATTATTTGAAAAGGCTGTTAAAATACTCCTATTCTAACTACATATCTATGTAAGGCCAGAGTTTCTTCAAATTCTTTAACCAAAGCAACATATTGCAGTAAATTGAGTGGAGATAAGAATATTCAGCTGTCTTCTATTAAGCCAGATATTTAGGAGACTTTCAAAATTAAAACAATTTGGCTCTTACCAATTTCTCCAAAATATGTTATTTTAAAAAAAAATGTTATGGATTTAATGTATAATGAATTTTTTAAAAGAAACATTTTATGTTTCAGTTTGTAAAATGGTAACTATTGATAGATAAATCATTAAAAAAAACTTTTGGGTGGGTCATCAATAATTTTATAGAGTGTAATAAAGTCTTGAGACCAAAAGTTTGAGAACTGCTGCTGTAAATGGATGGGAACTTAGGATTTCAGGGAAATGGGCTCAAATGATGTGAGGGAGCTGACTGTGGCTCAGATCATGAACTTCTTATTGCCAAATTCAGACTTAAATTGAAGAAAGTAGGGGAAACCACTAGACCATTCAGGTATGACCTAAATCAAATCCCTTATGATTATACAGTGGAAGTGAGAGATTTAAGGGACTAGATCTGACAGACAGTGTCTGATGAACTATGGATAGAGGTTCGTGACATTGTACAGGAGACAAGGATCAAGACCATCCTCATGGAAAAGAAATGCAAAAAAGCAAAATGGCTGTCTGAGGAGGCCTTACATATAGCTGTGAAAAGAAGAGAAGTGAAAAGCAAAGGAGAAAAGGAAAGTATAAGCATCTGAGTGCAGAGTTCCAAAGAACAGCAAGGAAAGATAAGAAAGCCTTCCTCAGCGATCAATGCAAAGAAATAGAGGAAAACAACAGAATGGGAAAGACTAGATTGCCAGGAGAAATATCAAGAACCTCCGATACACAGATGACACCACCCTTATGGCAGAAAGTGAAGAGGAACTAAAAAGCCTCTTGATGAAAGTGAAACAGAAGAGTGAAAAAGTTGGCTTAAAGCTCAACATTCAGAAAACGAAGATCATGGCATCTGGTCCTATCAATTCATGGGAAATAGATGGAGGAACAGTGGAAACAGTGTCAGACTTTATTTTGGGGGGCTCCAAAATCACTGCAGATGGTGACTGCAGCCGTGAAATTAAAAGATACTTGCTCCTTGGAAGGAAAGTTATGACCAACCTAGACAGCATATTCAAAAGCAGAGACATTACTTTGCCAACAAAGGTCTATCTAGTCAGGGCTATGGTATTTCCTGTAGTCATGTATGGATGTGAGTTGGACTGTGAAGAAAGCTGAGCGCTGAAGAATTGATGCTTTTGAACTGTGGTGTTGAAGACTCTTGAGAGTCCCTTGGACTGCAAGGAGATCCAAACAGTCCATCCTAAAGGAGTTCAGTCCTGGATGTTCATTGGAAGGACTGATACTAAAGCTGAAACTCTGGTACTTCGGCCACCTCATGAGAAGAGTTGACTCATTGGAAAAGATTCTGATGCTGGGAGAGATTGGGGGCAAGAGGAAGAGGGGACAGCAGAGGATGAGATGGCTGGATGGTGTCACCGACTTGATGGATGTGAGTCTGAGTGAACTCTGGGAGTTGGTGATGGACAAGGAGGCCTGGCGTGCTCCGATTCATGGCGTCGCAAAGAGTTGGACATGACTGAGCAACTGAACTGAACTGAATGCATCAGTTAGAGGAAGGAAGCGGTTCTGATTTCAGAAAGAGACAACAGAACGGAGACACAAGTAAAAGTCCAAACAACTGCCACTCCCAAATGTCTGGTGGAGCTGGAGCTGAGCTTCTGTGAGGGTGGGGGCCGTATCATTTCTTGAAGGAGTCATTTATTGGACACAGAGACCTCTGGTAAGCATGGAGATATTCTTTTTCCAAGATGTGAGGTTGAGAGATCCAGGCAATTATCATTTTTAAACACTTAAATTTAAGCAAAACTTATAAATTAAAACATTTTGAATCACTCAGTGTTATTCTTTCATTCAATAACAGAATAAAAATAATCATAGGATCAAACAATATAAAGTTTTTAAACTGAAAGTACTAGAATCACTCAAAGAGATTGGAACTGTTCTCTCCTGAAAAATGTTTCTGGTTTGATTATGTATTATTAGCTTTCCTGAACTCAACTGACTTAAGGTAGACTTTAGAATCAACGGACTTAAGGTAGAATTTAGCTTGAATTTAAGGATATGGTCAAAGTGGTTTGTTTCACCTGTCTTCACCTTGACTTTCCTTCCTAAGCTGACAGACATAGAGAAACAAATGCCTCTGCAGTAAAGCCTACACACAATGTCACAGCAGCCAGAACCCAAGGACAGGACACATGGTAGAAGTCACAAACCATTAAAATCAAAACAGTGCTTTCTTTGGCTTGGTCTGCATAATGGCTTTCAGACATTCCTTAAAGTGTCATAGAGCTTTCAAAATGTTCCATTAGAAACTGCTCCAGCGAAGGTCCCAGGATTCTAAACATTTTGCCTTAGAGAATGAAAGCACCACTGTGATAGCCATGCAGTATAAACAGACACGTTCAGGAGGGGCAGCTCTATGGCCTGTATCTATGTCCTCCCCTCGTCTCTCTGTCAGGAAATACTTGATGCTAATTAGGTGGGAGCGCTTTCTGCCTTTTACTGATGCATTGCAGGGCCTCTGAGACTCACTTCTGAACAGATGGTAGGCACTGCAACCTCAAAGCAAAACTGGCTTCTAAACCTCCAGCCGTTCTAGAATCAAAAGATGTGAGTTTATGGTTTCAAAGTTACCTCACCTGAGTTACTCTTTATGGTTTCAAAGATTACCTAAGCAGCAGAAAGATGCAATAAAGCCTAAAAAGGTGAAGTCTCAGTTTCAAAATTAAGAGACTTTTAACTATAAGGCAGTAAACTAATTAAGTCATTGAGTGAGTGAGTGAGTGAGTGAAGTCGCTCAGTCGTGTCCGACTCTTTGCAACCCGTGGACTGTAGCCCACCAAGCTCCTCCGTCCATGGAGTTCTCCAGGCAAGAATACTGGAATGGGTTGCCATTTCCTTCTCCAGGGGATCTTCCCGACCCAGGGATCAAACCCAGGTCTCCCACATTGCAGGCAGACACTTTAACCTCTGCGGTCATTAGGTTAGAATAAAGTACAATGACTTATTAATGTTTTGACATAAGTTAAAACTAGCAATTACACAATGCTAGCTTGCTTTTTAATTCCTTCATGTTTTATGTTTTATAAATGCATCCACAATAGATATTAAACTACTTAATTGTGGGGAATCCACTCTTTGAACAAATATCTACTGAGCACCTGCCATGAGCCACGAGGAGAGCTGGGTTCTAGGGATCTGGCTAGGAACTTGGTGGTATGGTCTCTACGTCCACAAACCCACAGGAATGCACAGCAGTGACTGTGTGTGTAAGGGTTTCCCTGGTAGCTCAGCTGGTGAGGAGTCCGCCTGCAATGCAGAAGACCCCAGTTTGATTCCTGGGTCGGGAAGATCCCCTGGGGAAGGGGTAGGCTACCCACTCCAGTAATCTTGGGCCTCCCTGATGGCTCAGTGGGTAAAGAATCTGCCTGCAATGCAGGAGACCTGGGTTCGATCCCTGGGCTGGCAATATCCCCTGGAGGAGGGCATAGCAACCCACTCCAGTACTCTTGCCTGGAGACTCCCCATGGACAGAGGAGCCTGGAGGGCTACAGTCTATAGGGTCACAAAGAGTTGGACACGACTGAGCGTCTGAGCATAGCACTGTGTGTCAAGTGGAGTTGGACATGACTGAGTGTCTGAGCATAGCACTGTGTGTCAAGTGGGAGGCAACAAACTAGGTGAGAAGGACAGGGAGATTTCCCCGGAAGTCTCAGTTATGAAAGCAGTCACACTGGCTTTCAGTCTCAGGCAACAATTGTCAACAGTATGGGTTTCTCACAGGATGACACTGTGATAATCTATATTGGTGAAACATGATGGCTACAACAGGTTTTAAGGCATCCTGTAGCCATGCCTATGCTGTGTGTGTGTGTGTGTGTGTGTGTGTGTGTATGTTTCCTAATAGTCATAGCCAGGTTAGAAAATAAAATGGTGCATTTGGAGAAAAATAATTCCTGAAACTTTTCTAAGTGTACTGCCACATTTCTACTGGGATATAAAAACATGAACCAGATGCTTAATGACTATACATCTATCACTTCCAAAGATAAATTCTTTTGCTTTATGGAAAACTAAAACATCTTATGAGCACTGAAATAAAAATTTGAATAGAATTATGGTTCTCTTTATCCTATCTGCTCCCCAATAATTTTCTGAGATTTAGAAATAATGTTTCAACATTTTGATTATGTCCATCAGCAAAACTCCACATTAAGCCAACAGCATATAAGAGAACTACTGGTTGAATTTACATTTTAGTCAAGCCCTTAACAGAGAAGAAGACAGACTGGTTTTGATCAGAAGCTCCAGATTCCAGTTCTGCACATCTGCTAATGTAATCAACAATGGATGGAAGGATAAGAACACAGTATTTACTGAAAACTTACTATGTGCCAGGCACTGTGCTATGTGTTTCTCAAGGATTAGTAAATGTATTTCCACACGACAGTGGGAGTAGAGATGAGCCTGAAATGAAGAAGCTGAGCCTGAAAAGAAGCTTACCAGCCAGTAGGCAGCTGAACTGAAGCACAACCCAGGCAATCTGACAGCAGCTACACAGCTAAAATAAACCTGAGTTCTTCCAAAGAAAAACGTGATTTAAAGGACTTCTTTCTTAATCGTTTTAGGTACATCTCTGTCTTTATATTAAGTCACATATTACAGATTTTTTTCAACTGCCAGAGTTCTGAAAATTAATGGTTAGTGCTTTCCTATCATGTCTTATCTGAGATAATTTCCAAAATGTGATTCTGTGAAATGGGCAGATAATTCCTTTGCAATGAGAAGCAGCAGAAGCCAAGAGAAACTGTAATTTGACCAAGGGGACATGAGTGGTCATCTCTGAACCTGAACCCAAGTCTTCTAACTCCATCACATCCCACCTCTCTGGTTGGTGGTTTAGTCGTGTCTGATTCTTACGACCCCATGGACTGCAGCCTGCCAGGCTCCTCTCTCCCTGGGATTCTCCAGGCAAGAACACTGGAGGGGGTAGCCATTTCCTTCTCGAGGGGATCTTCCCGACCCAGGACTCAAACCTGGGTCTCCTGCATTGCAGGCAGATTCTTTACCGACTGAGCTGTGAGGGAAGCCCAATCACATCAGATCTCTCTAAGATCTCATAAACTGTCATACAGTTTTTCTTCAAGGACACAGTTTTCTAGTTTTTAAAAAGATGACTTTCCATGCCATAAAACTTAGGGCGTGTAGTTTCACAGGTATGGTTACCTCCAACCACGTGAGGGGACTGCCTTGGTTTCCCTAGCAGTCATTTGTTCTATGTATAACCTGTGGGTTTTCCCATTCACCACAGGAGGATCATCATATTAGTTACCTCGTCTTTTTTTTTTTTTTTGGTATTTTTTAAATTGAAAGTATTTGATTTACAATGATTTACATGATGTACAATGTGTGATTTACATAGTTGATTTACAATGTTTCAGGTATATTTTAATAAAGTGTTTAGTTAAACATCTGTAACTATTCTTTTCCAGATTCTTTTCCATTATGGGTTACTACAAGATACTGAATATAGTTCCCTGGGGTATACAGTAGATCTTTCTTGTTTATTTTATATTTAGTAGAGTGTATCTGTTGATCCCAAGCTCCTAAATGATCCCTTCTCTTGCTTTTGGCAGCCATAAGTTTGTATTCTATGTCTGAGTCTATCTCTGTTTTGTAAATAGCTTCATTTGTATCATTTAAAAAAAATTCTGCATATAAGTGATATCATAAATATTTGTCTTTATCCATCTGACTGACTTAGTATGATAACTTCTAGGTCCATGCATTTGCTGCAAATGGCATTATTTCATTCTTGCTATGGCTGAGTAATATTCCATTACACACACCCCCCCCCCCACATATTCTTTGTCCATCCATCTGTTGATGGACATTTAGGTTGCTTCCATGTCTTGGATATTATAAATAGTGCTGCTGTGAACAGTGGGATGCATCCATCTTTTCAATAAGAAGAGCTTTTGTCTTTTCTGGATATATGCTCAGACTGGATCATATGGTAACTCTACTTTTAGTTTTTTTAAGGAACCTCTATACTATTCTCCATAGTGGCTATATCAATTTACACTTCCACCAACAGAGCAAGAGGATTCCCTTTTCTCCACACTCTTTCTGACATTTATTATTTGTAGATTTTTTGATGATAGCCATTCTGATCAATATGAGGTGATGCACTTATTTGCCTTTCTCTAATAATTAGCAATATTGAGCATCTTTCCATGTGCTTTCTGGCCATTTTTGTCTTTGGAGAAATGTGTATTTTTTTTTTTTTTTTGATTGGGTTGTTTGCTTTTTTTGATATGGAGCTGCAAGTACTGTTTGTATATTTTGGAGATCAATCTCATGTTGGTCTTATCATTTGCAAATATTTTCTCCCATTCTGTGAGCTGTCTTTTTGCTTTGTTTCTGGTTTCCTTTGCTGTGCAAAAGCTTTTAATTATGTGCAATTTGTTTATTTTTGTTATTTTCATACTCTAGGAGGTGTATCCAAAAAGATCTTGCTGTGATCCATGTTAAAAAATGTTTTGCCTATGTTTTCCTCTATAAGTTTTATAATATCCAGTCTTAAATTTAGGTGGTCTATTTTGAGTTTATTTTGGGGTATGGTGTTAGAGAATGCTCCAACTTTATTCTTTTACATGTAGCTGTCCAGGGTTCCCATCACTACTCACAGAGGCTGTCTTTTCTTTGCTGTATCTTTGTGCTTCCTTTGTTGTAGACTGGGTTACTGTAAGTGGGGCGTCATTTCTGGACTTGCTATCCTGCGCCATTGAGCTGTGTTTCTGCTTTGTGTGTGTGTGTGCCAATACCATGCTGTTCTGATTACTGCATCTTTGTAGTTTAGTCTGAAGTCAGGGAGAATGATTCCTCCACCTGTTTTTCTTTCTCAAGATTGTTATGGCTATTGAGGGTCTTTTGTATTTTCACACAAATTGAGATTTTTGTTCTGGTTCTGTGAAAAATGTCATTGCTAATCTGGTAGGTACTGCACTGAATCAGTAGACTGCCCTGGGTAGTATAGTGACTTTGACAGTATTGATTCTTCCAATCCAGAACACAGTACGTCTTTTCACCTGTTTGCATTATCTTTGATTTCTGTCATCTGCATCTTAGTTTTCAGAGTGCAGGTGCTTTGTTTTCTGTACCTTGTTGTCTCTGCCTTTAGCAGTAAGCTTTCCCATTCATAATTTTCCTATTTCTAGTCGTGGCCTTTTCTTTTCCATCTAGAGGAGTTCCTGCAGCATTTGTTGTAAAGCTGGTTTGGTGGTGCTGAATTCTCTCTTTTGCTTGTCTATAAACATTTGATTTCTCAATCGAATCTGAACAAGAGACTTGCTGGGAAGAGTATTCTTGGTTGTAGGTTTTTCCCTTTCATCACTTTAAATACATGATGCCACTCCCTTCTGGCCTACAGAGTTTCAGCTGAAGAATCAGCTGATAACCTCATGGGGATTCCCTTGTTGCTTCTTTAAGATTCTTTCTCTTTAATTTTTGTCCATTTGTCTCAGTATGTTCCTCCTTGGATTTATCCTGTATGGGACTCTCCACACTTCCTGGACTTGAGCGTTTCCTTTCCCACATTAGGGAAATTTTCAGCTATTATCTCTTCAAATATTTTCTTGGGTCCTTTTTCTCTTTTCCTTCTTAGAACCCTAGAATGCAAATGTTGGTACATTTAATGTTTTCCATAGGTCTTAGATTGTCATTTCTTTCCATTTTTTAAAAAATTCTCTTCTGCAGCAGTGATTTCTACCAATCGTCTTCCAGCTCACTTATTCTTCTGCCTCATTTATTCTGCTCTTGATTCCTTCTATTTTTCATTTCAGATATTGTATTATTCAGCTCTGATGATGATGCTGACTTCATAAAGTTCAGTTTTCCTTCCTCTGCAATTTTTTGGAATAGTTTCAGAAGGATAGGCATTTAACTCTTCTCTAAATGGTAGAATTCACCTGCAAAGCCATCTGGTCCTGGACTTTTGTTTGTTGGGAGTTTTTAAATTATTGATTCAATTTCAGTAATGGTAACTGGTCTGTTCATATTTTCTATTTCTTCCTGGTTCGGTCCTGGGGAGAGTGTAACCTTTCTAAGAATTTGTCCATGACTTCTAGGCTATCCACTTTATTGGTGTATAGTTATTTGTAGGTAGTCTCTTATAATTCTTTGTATTTCTGTGACAGCAGTTGTACTTTCTTCATTTTCACTTCTGATTTTACTGATTTGGGCCCTCTCCTTTTTTTCTTGATGAATCTGGCTAAAGACTCATCAGTTTTGTTTATCTGTTCAATGAACTACCTTTTTGTTTCATTGGGTTTTGTTTTTTGTCTCTGGGTGTGATCTCCTCTAAATGACATGATCAGGTCTCTCTGAGGAGGTGACATTTAAGCTTAAGAGATAAAGAATGAAAAGAACCTATCTTGCTATGTGGAAGACTGTGAAGGTGAGAATTTCAGGAGGGAGCCACCAGTGCAAAAGTCCTGAGGTTGGAAAGATATTGCAGTGTTGAGGCCACTGTAAGAAGCCAGCATGACAGCAGAGAAGGGAGCAAGGGGGGCAGCAGTGCTAGAAACAGTTGGAGAAACACAAGATTCCTTAGACAATGAACTGGAGTAGGAATTAAGGGATTCTAGGGGCCTTCTGTCTGGACAATCCCATGGGCTGAGGAGCCTGGTGGGCTGCAGCCCATGGGGTTGCTGAGGAGTCGGACACGACTGGGTGACTTCACTTTCACTTTTCACTTTCATGCATTGGAGAAGGACATGGCAACCCACTCCAGTGTTTTGCCTGGAGAATCCCAGGGACGGGGGAGCCTGGTGGGCTGCCGTCTGTGGGGTCACCCAGAGTCGGACACGACTGAAGTGACTTAGCAGCAGCAGCAGGAGCCTATTGCCTCGACACTTTTATGAATGGTTTAGAATCTATTTTTATCAGTTGTTGAAAATCTATTGTCCCCTTGACATGAAAATAAGGGACAAAGTACTGGAAGAAATTTGGTTCACAAAATTAGGATCCAGGAAATTAAGGTATCACTGATAAGCACTTAGGTTCTGGCCTCAACTCATGTTTGACACCTAGCTCCAACATTCACTCTCTCTGTGACTCTGGACAAGTACTTAACCCCTCTAAGTCAAGTATCAAGACAAGCAGAGGATTAGACACAGCAGCTCAGGTAAATCTTATGTATTACACAATAATTCATCTACTGCATCAGGTTATATATGGTTTGTTTTTTGGACCAGGAGACTGTTCTGACGGCTTCCCCTCTAGGATTTAGGTACATCACGCAGCTTCTGACAGAATCCATAGATTAAATGTAGACCCTTAACATTTATTTTGTTCATGTCACCGATGTGAATCTGCCTCTCAGATTACCTACTTGAAGGATGGAAATTTAGTATAGCCAAATTTTAGAAGTTAACTTTAGTTTTCTAATCCTATTATTACTCAGAAATTGCTAAAAGATATTTTAAAATACAGTTTGCAAATTTTATCAGTCTTGTAACTACTACTATATACTGAAATTTTTCTCT
This sequence comes from Aepyceros melampus, assembly GCA_006408695.1. Classification (NCBI taxonomy): domain Eukaryota; kingdom Metazoa; phylum Chordata; class Mammalia; order Artiodactyla; family Bovidae; genus Aepyceros; species Aepyceros melampus. The sequence goes on from SJXQ01010764.1 coordinate 165,004, forward strand.
ATTCCTATATAATGTCATTAAAATTCAACAATTCCCCTATTACACTCAAGGGCATCTTAAAATATAAAATTAGATAAATTATTCCAGTTCAATTTTAAAAATATATTCAAGTGTTTACAAAAAACTATAAAGTAATTCATCTTTAACAGAAGCCAATAAAAAGTAGGATTAAGTGCATAATTGTATGCATTTTAAGACAGATGAGAACTTATTAGAGTGTTCAGTGTAATGCTAAGTTGTAGTGTTTAAAAAATACCCTAAACTCTCAGGGTCTAGTTAAAATAAATACTTCTTAGAGAAAAAAGTACCAGAAAGTAAGTACTATACATTTATAAATATAACCCTGAGTACTAAAATAAGAACTTGATGCAGTCTTTACTTACTAAAATTAAAAATGAGAAAAATTCCATCAATTAGAATAGCTTTTGGGGGGTTTAAATTCAGTAACTCCCTCTTAAATCTTATTTTGCCGCCTGTTCTCAGCATTTTTGTCAGGTTGAAAAACATTTTTGATGTTTAGATTTTACATAATTTTCCTATTCTCTATATAAAGCTAAGAGTGGTGAACTTTCCCCTAAATATTACTTCTTAGCATTAAAAATGTGCCTTCCAAAAATACACTACCCATATTTTATTTAAAAACAGGATACATATTCATATTAAATGGGAGATACTAGCTTGGCTTTCCTATAATTTGCTTATATTTGGAGAAATTCTGACATACCTAACAATCCTCTAGGCAAGCAAAAATGGCGGGGTTCCCCTGCCCCTTTCCAGGTTCTTTCAGATGTGCTCCTCAGCTTAATCCCAGTGGTATTAAGGGACCCAGGCAGATTTCACAGGGCACCCTTTCTCCAGCCTCTCTCTGTTATAATCCATTTTACGGCTGCTGGCATAATCTCTTAATCTTTAATTCCACCTTGCTATGAACCTGGAGAAATTCAGACTCTTCAGTCTAGAATCTTCAAAAGTTACACTCAACAGATTCTTCTACCTCACGCTGCCTTCATCAGTTGCTACTGACCACTCACTGTCACATCTAACTTCTCCACTATCTGCTAATCAATTTCTTAGACATTCTTGTGATGAAATAAACCTAAGACACCAAATCACCCTGCCTCTAAGTGGGTCACTTTTCTATTTTTCCTTACCAAGCATGCACCGTTTCTGCTAAATTACTTTTCATTAGTCTATTTTCATATATTTTCACCACTCCATATTTATATACTTGCCTTTGTCCCCATTAGTTTAAAAGTTCTATGAGATGAAGATTCTCTTCTTCTACTGACATTTTTTTCAAGAAACTATCAGTGACCAGGGCTTAGCAGTGTCAGTTAATCTAACCATTGAATGACCTGTCTCAAAAATCTGAAGAAAGTTAGGTCCACACTGAATCAGGTAGACAGTAAAATCTGGACCATATCTGAGTATGCCCTAAAAGTGATTCAAGGTCCACAGCTCTCTTCCTCTCTTGGTATGATATCATCTATCTTTATCCATGTTTTAAAAACTTTCTTTTGTTAGAAATTCATGGATAATATTGGAAGAGAAAAATAATAAATATTAATAGCAGTTACCTCTACAAAATGGGAGTTGGGAGGGTCAAGGTCAGGGTTGATGATGGTGGAGGAAATGGTAATACGGATTTTGCTGTGGTCCTGATTATTTTAAAAAGTTTTTAGATTACACTGTGCAGCATGTGGGATCTTAGTTCCCCAACCAGGGATTAAACCTGTGCCCACCGTGCACTGGGAACATGGAGTCTTAACCATTGAACTGCCAGCAAAGTCCCATCTGAGGTACTAATTCTTTATAATCTTAGTATTTTCTAAATATTCCAAAATGAACTTGCTTTTTCATATAAACACTTGTACTAAAAAATGACATATTAATTTGACATGGAAAACATGACAACTAATTTGACATGAAGTTTTAAAACTAAGCTCAAGTCCTCTATTGAAAGTAGATGGCTTAAAAAACAAAAGTTAGATGGCTTAAAAAACAAAAGTTAATGATATAGAATCTTGAATTGACAAATTAAGTAAAGTACTGCCATAATTACTTCTCCCAAAGAAACACTTGCTTCCCTGGTGGCTCAGATGGTAAAGAATCAGCCTGTAATGCAGGAAACCTGGGTTCGATCCCTGGGTTGGGAAGATCCCCTGGAGAAGGGAAAGTATTACTAAATACTCCAGTATTCTTGCCTTGAGAATTCCATGGACAGATAAGCCTGGTGGGCTACAGTCCATAGGGTCTCAAAGAGTCGGCCATGACTGAGCAACTAACACGTTCACTTTTTCCAAAGAAACACTTAACCCTGCAAAATTCCTAGCTCTTGCCATCCTGTCCTGTAGTTTTAAGTATAATTCATATAGCAATGCCCTTTATTTTCTTTTCCCCCTTAACTCTACATTCAGACATCCCAATGTCTCCACTGAGATAAGTAATAGTAATTCATACATCCCAATGTCTTCCCTAAGATAATGAATAGTATTTCAAAATTCAGTATACCCAAGGTCAAGATTTGACTTATACTCTCCAATTTGCTCCTCCAATGTTATCTAAAATCATAGCATCACCATCCTTTGCTCAAAATCAGTCATCTTTGATTTCTTCTTTCTTCACATCCAACCTATCACCAAATCCTGTTATCTTTTTCCAGCAAAAGACTCCTCCCTATGACCACCACTCCAATCTAGGCTCTCACCATCTCTCACCTAGATGACTACAATTTTGCCCCACTGCAGCTTGTTCTCCATCTATTAAAGGAATATAAGGCAGACCATGTCACCTCCTTATTACCATCAGACTCAGAATAAAATTTAGATTCCTTACTTTGGACCCATAGCCCTAAGTGGTCAGGCCCCTGTCAATCTCTGCAACCTTATCACCTACCATTTCCCACCATACTCACTGGGCTTGGCTTACTAGCATTCTTTTTCAGTATAAAAGCTCATTCCTGCTTTCAGATCTTTAGTTTTATTGTTCATCAAAATACTTTTCTTTGATATTGGTGATTTTCTTCTCATCACTCAAGGTCACCATTCCCCAGTGACCCTGTAACTTTGTCTGATAACCCAGTGTGTACCCGTCACTAAAATGGTGATGGGCGCACATGGGTCTTCAATGAGTATTTGTTGAATGAATAACTGAAATGAGTCTTAATATTTAATCAAGCTTCCTGGGTATGGAAAGTTGTTCCAACTGATCCTTACTTTGTAAGGACAATTCATCCACAACCCGCCCCCCCCTCCCCTGCCCCAAACCACCAACCACCTCCCACAAAAACTCCATCCCAAACCTCCTTAGAAAGATGCCACATTGTGAAAGTCTATGTTTGTATTTGGCTGTTGCAAAAATATGAAACAAAACATGAGCCTAGATATGTAGTTTTTATGCACCAAGCAGTATTGCTTCCTCTGGAAATAATATTTTTCACCTTTAAGTCGGCGTTTAGTGTGCATGTTTATCTAATTTCATCTAGGTTACACTGTATGTGTTGTGGTATGGAATATGAAGGAACTCATGTGATCTGCACCGTGTTAACAACACACTCCCAGAGGTGAACATAGGCTCTGCATCTTTCCAAGGAGAGTTCTGACTCACTCCAGACTCTCTGCCACTACCAAAAAGCAACTTTATAGCTTTTTTATAAAAATAAGGGATCTAAGACCAATCTCAGTAAAACTTACCAAACTAATATTTAGTGATATGGAGCAAGAGAAAACTTAGGATGAAAATGAATAGCAACAAGGTCAAAATGTCAAAATGTTCATAAACTCTGAATTTTGTCAAAATGAATCTTAGAATTCAAGTATCAATTTTTATGGCTCAAGCCACTATAAATCTTATATAAATCTTCTCATGGACCTTAAGAACACACATCAGTTAGTGAAGTGTGATTATCTGGGCTCAACTTTTGTCTAAGAAATACAAATTTAATTATGACTCTTAATAACTATATTTAAACCAAGCTGTTTCTTCAAAGAATCTTTACTGTGTTTAGCCAGAAAAGAAAATTCTAATGAATGCTTTCTCTTTACAAGGTATTAAAAACAAGATTATGGTTATAAGTCTAAACTTCAGGTGCAGATCAAATCTGAATGGTACAAGGATAGTGTATATGTGTGTGTGTGTGTGTGTGTGTGTGTGTATACACACACATAAAGCCTTTAAATGATTTTGAATCAGATGTCAATGCTGAAAGTAATATTAACATCATAAACACATATGTATGTATGTATATATGTATATAGAGAATATGAATGAATGGATAATGAACTTAAAATCTTTCTTTGGGTTAATTATAATTACTTCTATATGAAGTCTCAACTTCTAAACAATTTCCTAGTTTGTATTAAATGCACTTCAAAAAAGCCATGAAAACATAAATTTAGTTGACAGACTACAGTGGGATTCAGAAAAAGACACAGTGAATATAGACTTAGGTGCAGTTTCATGCTGGTGATTTTTCTTTTTTTAAAATGTAAGCCACTAATTTTTTTAAGAAAAAAATTTAAACCAAAAGTTGCATATGAATATTACACAAACTGAAACATAAGTGACTTTTAGCACAGTGTATACATGCTTACATAAACTCAAATATTTACACATTTAAAACAATTTCCATTTAACATAAGAAATTTCTGAAATACATAAAAGCATTAATACTTTCTATAAAACTACAATTAAAACATCAATTTCCTACAAGCATATAAAACATCAAGTGCTTTCTTGGAGTTTCAAGTTACCTCTTTAAAACAAGATCTTGCTTGTATATATAGTCTTTCTCCAATAATCAGTATGAACTCTTTATTTCCCCAAGAGATTTATTTTTCAGGTACATTATAAGTTCAAGAAAACGGACCCAACAATTATGCAATGTAATTATGTCATAACAACTTAATTGCACATAATGCTTTAAAGTAGGTTTGGATGACGTTCTCAAACACTTTGGTATTTGTTCTTCAGGGACTTCTATTAGAAATGACAGGAATTATAAGTCCCTTCAATCCCCATTTTGCTTTAAAATGGACAAGTCTTTGGTTAAAGTTTATACATTTTGGGCATTTATTATTAATTAAAATGGTCCCCAAACCAATAAATGGTGCTGTTATTAATTCACAAGACTTCATTTAACTTGCTTCTGATGCAGGAGGCTACAGATATTCATTTACTATAACATGTCATTGATAGTTTCAATCTTTCACTTATAAGCAGAGAAATCAATAGGTTTAGTCAGTATTTCTCTGTTCATTTTCTGTTATAACCTAAACTATACAGTAATTTTCAGTAACTAGAGGATACTGTTCCACAGTATATGTGATTATGATTGGAAAGATGTACAGAATTAAATTTAGAATTAGCTTACTTGGAATAAGTAATATTAGACTGTTCAGTAATTCTGCATTAACTATAGTAGGTTGCCAGGTAATGCTTATTGAAAAACCCCAAACCATTCCATTTACAAGAGAAATTGTTGCAAATGTATAAAACAGCAGATATACAAGGAGAACACCAAACATACTTTATTAGCACAAAAAAGCAGCCGTAACAAGGCACAGCAAGCAAAAACATACATTAGCAGTCAAAGGGTTAGTGTTGCATACAAATATAGCTTTTCTTTTTTGTGGCCTTGGCAATAGCCATTGGGATGTAAGATAACTTTCTGTAGCAGCAGGTAAGGAAACTAGGGAGCACTCACCAGTGGTACAGAGCACGTTAACAGAAAGACACAAGAACGGATTTGACTACTTTAGTGCAAAATGTCTAAGACGGACTGTAAATTCGGTTCAATACTAAGAAGCAAACACTAGAACTTGGTATTACGTCCAAAATAGCTCACTCAAGTAGTATTGCATACTATTCTAAGTGACAAAAAGGTGCTAAGTAAAGTTATTTACAGATACAATGGTTGTACAGTACCTTTTAAATCAGCAATTTAGGTTTCAGATTTCCCATTAAAAATTAAGTGCACTGAAATTCTATAACTTGTACTTAAGCAATTCAGCTATGAGCATTTACAACAAAGAGATAAATACTGCCATCCAAATTATGAGTTACAGTTTAACAATAATTTCAACGACCAGCAACCACTGTAGTTAGTATCATCTGACTTGTCTGGGTATCTTCTCGTCTCACTTTCTTCATGGTTCACAAACTCATCATGGGCATAGAAGAGGATCCAGCTTTAATGATCCAGCAACTCGACTGCACATGTCAACTTAAAAAATCACACGCAGGCCTACCTTGCAGCAGCTATTTCCAATGCGTTTTAAGTTAAAGCACTCATTAAAAAAATGAATACCTAAGGCCTTAAATAAAATCCTACTACCAACTTTTTATAAGTCTGAAATTTTAAGAACTACTACTTAGAAAACCTGGTTTACTTAACAGTACCTTTTCAGAAGAGAAAAGGAGACTGACTATAAGCTATATCAACACTTACGTGAACTGCACTATGCCCTTGTGGCCAGAAAATTGCATTTTTTTTTCCCCCTAAAAGGAAGGCAGTCTTTATTTTTTTGGACTTCCAAACTTGACTTACAGTAACTATAAACATCACTACTTTTGGAAGGTTATAGAAAAATTCTTAGAAAAAATAATAATTTCAAACATTAGTCATACTGTTCAAATACTCATTCAATATTAATAATTTGTTCTTCAGTAAGAAATAGAATTCTTCATAGCAAATGCCCCAGAGTTGCTTCACTCAGTTATTACTACAGCCATTAAAAACCAAACTGTCAGCTAAATCGGCAGAGTGTTTTTGCAGCCTTACTGAATACCTGTAGCTCTATCCCCTGTTGTCTCAATAGGCACCACATTTACTGAGTAAAAGTTAACAGCAGATTGCGCCTGACAGATACTAACACTAAGCTTACATACTGTACTGAAAAAACCTAACACTGATATGTGTGCTTGCTATAGGTATACTGCCCAATGCACATAAAAGCAGATCTAGTTAATGCCCTTTGGGGACAGGAGGGTTTACTTTGCTTTGACTGGTTCTCGTTCTAGCCAGCGAACTCTAACTTTCTGTTTATAATGATACTCTTTTAAAAAATCCTGTAGCATTGATGGTAAAGGGAGCCCATCAATTCCATCATACGTGGTGCATCTGCAGATGACTGCACGGCAGATGTATTGCAGGCTAAAAGGGAAAGTCCTGTTTAGTGATATTGTAAGCAATGGTTCAAAAAACATGCAAGAGCTGGGGTCTTTGTAATGTTCCAAAAGTCCTGTTACAGTGGAGGAGTGAAACACACATGGGTCATGGGCATCGAAACTAAAGTTGTGATTCCACTGTTCAATTCGGGCATGCAGGGACCTGTTGTAGCGACGGAAGCTCACAGAGAAGAGGTAGTCCTCTTGTGCAGAGTCCCTGAGCAAAAATGTACCTTCAGGTTTCCCTTCCAGAAGGGCTCTGCTTCGTAGCGGTCCATCACTCCCCAGTAACAGGGATTACCTGTGATCTGGAGCAAGTCCGGCACGAGGCAGTGTATGTAATCAATCTGTGTGTGGACTTTCCAGGCTCCCTGTCTGCTAACATGGGCATGGCTGTCTCCAGATACCTGACGCTGCTTCTGCCTCCGAGACTGCAAACACAGCGTGGTTGTGTCCTCTTCTGAGTCACAATTAGCTTGTGGAAGTGCAGAACTGTCCCCATTTACTTCAGTCATTCCAGGAGCTAACTTTGGTCCCAGTTTATATAACGGGTTAACCTGTGCAGTGGCTTCGAATGTATGTATTTGTGCGTTGGGAGGGGGGTCTACCCCTTCTTCAATACTAAGCCGCCTTCTCTCTCGAAGCCGATCTTCTTCATCTTCTGTAGAAACCAAGGATGGATCAAATGTATCAAAAAATGTTGAATGTGGGCTCACAGGGGCCGTATGCTGCTTAATCAAATGCCATTTTTGGGCCAAATCTGAGCCAGCAGGAAAAGGGCATTTCTCAAGCATTAATTCAGAAAGATGTATTTTTCTTTTATTAGAAAATAGGGGCTTTGACTGCTTGCTGTAAGTTCTCATGGGAAAACACAAGCCCACAGTATCCTGCAACCTCTGTCTCAGAGAGCGACTTCCTACAGTCCTGCTGGACACGCTGTCCATGTCGTGCACGGAGCTGACCCCGTACCGCCGCTCTCTCCTTTGAAGTCCACTTCGAGTTCTACCAAACTTTTTATCCGTATCCAGGGAACTCTGTGTCTTTGTAGAACAGGAATGTTTCTTCTTCCCACCCCAAGGAGCATGTCGAGAGTAGGAATCTCTTCTTGCAAGTCTTGTTCCTGGGGTGACACATGAGTCATTATCCTTTTCAATGCTTATTTCAACAATCTGAGGAATTTCAGCGGCACAGTTTTGGTTTCTCCTTGAAGAATTCTTTGAAGGGCTTAACCCTAGTTGTAAGGCAACGTTTTCTCTTAAGGGACTGCTTTGCTGCTGAGGACTGAGTCTCCTAAACTGATGTTTTTCTCTTTGACAGACAAACATCTGTTGGAGTTCATATCCACATTTTCACTACGGCTTCCTCCCTCGTGACCGAAGAGATTCTGACACCTGTACTTGAAGTTATTCCACATTTTCCCCACTTTATCCATTGATTATAAGACCTAAAGACAAAAAATAGAAGAAAATAAGTTAATCAAAGGAGTGTGTGAAAACAAAAAAGGCAGTAAGTACCCACCCCTCTTTTTCTCATGGGAAACCTCAGTGGTTCTGGTCAGAAATTTACATCACCCCATTACTGTGATAAAGGTTATGAGACCCTACTGTGGCACCATTATTCAAGCAAGTCCTCACCTTCTACTTCCCTTCAAATAGAATACAGAACTCAGAGGAAAGGAAACAAACCCTTTTAATTAAACTCTGGTGGCTTTTTCATATGTGTTGTTGGTAACCACTAAGTTGTGTCCGACACTTTGCAACCCTATGGACTGTAGGCCACCAGGCTCCTCTGTTCATGGGATTTCCCAGGAAAGAATACTGGAGTGGGTTGCCATTTCCTTCTCCAGGGGATCTTCCCGATCCGTGGGATCTCCAGGAATCAAACATGTGTCTCCTGCATTGCAGGTGGATTCTTTACCACTGAGTCATCAGGCCATTATGACACTGGTTTCTGTCTCCTTACTTTGAATAATTTAGGTACTGCCTCAAGTACTATAAAGGGAAAATATGTTTTGCATTGTTGAAACACATCTTCATTCAACTTCTTAAAAGTGATAAAAAGGACCACATTTGTGTAATACATCAAAATTAATTAAAAAAACCTTTAAGCAGTAATCTAATTTCACTTACCAACTAACTCTACTCCACTAATCTAGCAATCTAAACCTTACAGGTCAATCACTTGTAAAAATTCCTAATCTACCCTCCTCACCCTATGACATAATTTTTTTCTGTGATTTTGAAGTAGTTTGAGTGTAACAGAAAACAGGAAAAAAGAAAGATAATATAGTGTTTAAACAGAAGTAAGTGTCTCGATTCTTAATCCTGGAAAAACTTGAAAATAACAGAGTAATAGAAAAAAGTTATACTATTAATTATGAAACAAAAACTATGCAGTTTGGGTTTTTTATTCTTGCTCCTTAAAAAACAATCTAAAGCAGTTCATGGCACTTTACAAGTAAATTATTTTAAGACTATGACATTTATAGGCACACTGTCTCATTTAGTAACCTAAAAATCAACATTAGATGAAATAGAAAAGCCTAAACTTCAACTTCAACCAGTTTTATCACAATATGACAGCAGAATCTTTTTCTTCTTCTATTTTGACATTTAATATTTATGGCACTTTTCCCCCTGAATTTTTTGTTCATGTTTATTTACTATCTCATTGTGTACTATTCTGCATAGTTCAGAATCAGTATTGGAAAACAGTTTTGTTTTAACAGTGATAAGAATCATTAGAGCTGATCTTTCCATAACTGACTAAATCTCTTTGTCAGAAATACTTCCATTTTCAAGAAGCTGACTAGGAGCATGAGAAATAAACTTTCTTAAGAAGAATTATGTATCTTCCCTTTAGTTTCCTACAGAAAGTGTCTTGAACTAACAGTGCTCTTGGAATAATGACAATGCCAACATAGATAATTTATGTCTCTGAAATCATAAAATATATGGTGAGAGTCCTCTTTATTAAAAGCATACTGTTAAGTACATAGAAATTTTCATGATAGGTGGTATATGTTCTAATAAAATGTTAGATGGGACTGTTAAATCTGTTAAAACTCTGTCAGAACATTTTGCTTCCTCCTCCTTGCAAAGAAAATCTTTTGTAAGCATTTTCTGAGTCTTACACCATTTGAATGTGTTTTGTTTTTATCACTTATTCTTTATTAAGATTTCACTTATGGCCCTATTATTTTTAGGACTAATTCCTGCTCCATTTTTATCGACTCTAGAATTTGTAGATGTACTCTTCCAATATCCTAGACCCTTTTAGCCTGGCTTCCGTCTCATTTCTTAAAGTTGCTTTTTATTTTTACCTATTCATACATTTACAGTTTCAAAAGTCAAACACTACTACAAGGCTTATATCAGAAAGGAGTACTGCCTGATACACTCTCTCCATTCTTGATTTCCACTCCCAGGGGTCAAGGAAAGTTACTTTGCATTTTGTTAAGCTGTTTCTGCTGCTATTTTCCTCACTGTTTCTAGACAATGTGTTCATATCAGTTGATAACATTCTAGGATGGAAATAATTCACCCTCAGAATTTTGAGGGCCTTATTCCACTATTCTAATGGCTTTAATTTGGCTGTTGAAAAGTCTAATGTTATACCAGTTCTCAGGCTTCTGCATGTGACCTGTTTTTATTTCGTGGAACACTGCAGCTTCTTTCTCCACACTTTATCCACAGTATGGGACCTTTTTCACACTCATTGTGCCAGGCCCTTTCCATTTCTTTTTACTCCATCATCTTCCCTCCCTCCCTCCTTCAAGTTCATTAGCCACCACTTAAGATTCATCTTCTGATTATCACATATCTCCTTTTTAAGACTGTCTTTCTTTTCATTTTCTACTGGTAGATTTCTTTGACATCACTATCCAACAGTTCTAGTGTGGTTACAGTTCTCTGTATTACAGTTTTAATTTTCAAGACAAATTTTCTTGTTCTCTGAATGTTCTTCTTAATAGCATCCTGTTCCAGCTTCCTGGATATAATACCTTATTTCTCTAAGGATACAAAGTTTTAAAACGTTGTTTTCCTTTTTTCTTCTTTTAACATTTTAATTTCTTCTAAGTATACTGTTTTTTCTCCTTAGATCTTTAGGCCTTTGTTTCTGACTTTAGAGGCTTTCTGTAAGTGTCTGATAAGGCATCAGCACTGACTCGAGGATCAGAAGCTCTGTTTGCTGGGGAGGGTGGAAAGGAGGGGGCGGATGGGGAGCAGGGGGGTGGTGCTTGCTGACTGGTTGGCTTTATTACAAGGTGATGAGACAATGAGTTGGTTTTTTATTAGGGAATCCTCAAAAGTTACTATCTGTAAGCTTTGTCTCCTGGCTGTTCATCCGGAAAGAAAAGCTCCAATCTCCTGTATGGGGCATACACACCTGACTGCCATGTTCTGAGTACAGGGAAGGCAAGTTGTGAGGTCTTAACTTCCATATTCTCACTTTCACTTAGTCTCTGTTTTTCAAAAGTGGCGCTTATTTCCAAAAGATATCCCAACTTTAGTTATGACTAAATTTCTTAAACTCCTCCCAGCTCTGACCTCTAGTTTTATCCAAGGTAAAGGAACAGTTGTTTCTAGGCTGCTCAGGGTGAAAGACACACGGAGACTGACACACAGATGGCTCACTGTTCTGCTTTCAGCTCCATACTCTACCCTTACCACCGGAGGTAACCGGTTCCTCAAATTTTTGAGCCAGCAGCATAAACTGGTTGCAGAAGCACTGAAGGGGCCTCTTAAATTATCTGTAGTGAAAGCAGTTCCTTTTTAATTTCATAGACTGATTCTTTTGTAAAATATAATAAAATTGCTTTAGAAATGAAATGTAAAAAAGACATGAAATATAAGTGCCAAGTTTCTCACTAATTGAACAGATATAAAGTAACTGTTAAATTACTATAAACTATTTTAAATGCTTGTTTTTAATTTCTACACTTACAAACACTGGTAACAAACTGTAGGCTGACACCAGTTCATGGTCCGTACTTTGCACAGCTCTGGTGTGGAACTGTGCTGTCTGGCACATGTGGTTACTGAGTCCCTGAAATGTGGTTAGTGCCACATATTGAAATAACAAGTTTGGATATAACTGGTAAAATATTATAGTTTCATTTCATTTCATCTGCTTTTTATTTTTTAAATGTGGCCACTAGAAAAATTTTAATTACATATATGGTTCAAATTATATTTCTACTGGACAGCACTGATCTAGAGCAGGGGTCAGCAGGCTATAGCCCAAGGAAGAGAGCTGGCCTGTGGCTTGCTTCTGTATAGATTCAAGCTAAGAATGTTTCCTACATTTTTAAAGGGATTCAAGAAAAACAGAAAGTCCAGAAAGAACATTCAACAAGATCACATGTACCTATAAAGTCTAAAGTATTTTCCATCTGGCTCTTTACAGAAAAAGTTTATTGACCTTGGTCTAGTGTATGTAAGATAATAAGCCATACCACTGCAGAAAGTAGAAGAGTAATATTCAAAAAGTACAGAAATCTCTCATCTCCATGTTTGTAAGATACATTTTGTAGCTATCTAAAGATACTTCTTTGACAAGCAAATTATATCTAAAAAAATAACCATTCATTGTAGAAAGCGACCAAACTTAAAACCACTGATTCTCATATACAGCTCTTTGTAAGCTGTTTGAACAAGCTGCATGACAGGCCAGGTGACAGCAGGCAGTTTCTAAACACTAAACCTCTGGTTCAGTTTCATAGACAGGGCATGAAATTCAGTGATCTCTCTATTCCTAATGTGGAAGGCTGCTGCTAGATTCCATTGTGACAAAATATCCTAACTTAAAAGACTAGTATGCTTCCATACTCCTTGGGGACAGAAAATGGATTTTTTCTTGATGTGTGGAATGCTATGTGGATGGCTGTAATAGTGGGAAGAAAATCCCAATAGTGATTCACAGAAGAGTCCATATAAGAATCAGGAAGACATATCAACTATCTTAATATTTACAATGTCAGTTTTGAGGCTCTTTTGTTTTTCTGGTTAAATTTTTGGAAATACAGCTGAAACCATTTAAGAACTAAATTACAAATCTATTACTTTACGGTTTCATATAAAGTTACACAGGGCTTTTTAATGAAAAAGTGTTAAATTTCTACTGTATTGATTCTAGACTGAAATCATGTATTAACAATCTTTCACACATTTCTATACCTGCAGAGTTATCTTTAAACCTATCCAAAGCAAAATTCTAAAAAGTCATTTCCTCCCTGAAGGACAATCATAATTTAAATTGGTTTTACAATACTGTAGTAAGTTAAACAGCTTTTGTTGAAAAGTGATAATTAACAGGATAAGCTATAAATCAGAATTATGAAAAATGAGAGGTCAAATTCAATTACTAAAAAATTTATATATATTAACAAGTAAAGACTGTAGTCAATGGCCCTCTTAATGCCAAGTAGTATCTATTACAAAATTTCCACAAAACAAAGTCATTGAAATAGTTCCCAGGAGTTCATTCCAGTGGAACTGAATCCATACTTTATCAGAAATAAATTAAATTCAACATATTTTAAGACTACATGGCATGCCATAGTGGGCCGAGAGGAAACATGTGACCCAACTAAAGCGCTCCTCTACTGTTTAATCTATCTAGACTACTAATCATAATACCTTTTCAATAGAAAGCTCCTCAGTTACAGGACAAAAACTGGGACACAAGGACTGACTAAAGTATTTCTGTGCAAAGTTGAGTACAAGATGCAGTTCAGGAGGTTCCATTTTTGATTGATATTTTGGCGACATTTCAATAACTTAAAAATACAGTGTTTAATATTAAAGACTGATCCAGAAATCCAGGGATGCATGGCTGTCATAGCTCTAGTCCCTTAGAAGAATCTGAGAACCAATGGGGTTTTTTAGAAAATTATTTTTAAGTATTTTTAACATCCTTTATAGCCTGTGACATGACCTCCATTATCCAACTGTATGCCTACCTGTCTTTTACAGTTATTTCATATTACATTCAACCATATAAAGCTGCTGCTTTGTGGGTAATAAATGGTCATATAATTCAGTTACAGTCTTACACTTCTAAGGCCGGACCCGGGGGCCAAGATGGGCCGCCCCTTCTCTCCCCGCGGCGGGGGAGGTCTCTAATGGAAGGAGCCCCCCAGATCCCAGGGACCAATGACAGCACACCTCACCAGCTAAAGCCGCCCCACCCTAGCCACTTAGAAGGACCTGTCAGCCCACGACGCCTCGGCCTGGCGACCTACCCAAACCCCCGTCCATCTAGCCTGACCATCCCTCGCAATGAACGTATAAAAACTACCCCCACCACGGCCCAAGCGCGGACTTCCTCGACCGCCTGGGAGCGCTTGGCCATTAAAAAGCCTGTTAGACACTCTACTGGTGTCCTGGTCTTTCCCTAGCGATACTACACCAGCACACTAATAAAGCAGAGCATGCACACGTGGAATCCTCTGACCTAGTGGACTCAGACTTCTTCCCGTCAGCTGAGTCTTACTGAGTTCTAGATCTGTTCATGTCATTTATACTTATTATTGTAATTAGGTGACTTAATTGTTAATTAACCTATCAAAATACGGGGGAATGTGAACACTGAGTTGAATAACTTTTGATATACTCAATAAAAGTGAGATACTTCTGTTGCTGAATTAGGTACAGGCAAGAAAAGAGTTTCAAAAATTAGAAAAAATGCTACAAAAATATACAAGGATTCTAAGATCAGAATGCATCAGAAAAGTCTAAACTCTTATGCTACTTAAAAAACCCAAATTATAAATCTTAAATGATATATTATGAGTTTAGTTTCTAAAAGATAAACAATATGGAACTGGCAACTAATGGACCTATTCTCAAAGAAAAAGCCTTTGTCCCTTAATAAAAAGCCTGACAAATGAACATAGTGTCATGTTCTGAGAGTAAAATACTTAAGGCATGCATCCCTTTTAATGATTTCTTGCTTTAATAGACTTTGTAGACTACTGGTACTGACTGAATCAAAGGAAAGGTCTTTCTTAATAACCAGTTAATCAATTTTATAGTCAGGTGGGAGTGGTACAAAGCCCTAATGATAACAGGGAGTCACGAGCTAGATTCAGGGATGGTAAGGAAGACTTCTCTCTGAGGAGGTGATATTTCAAAATTCTGTCAGGAAGGATGAGTGAGAATGAACAGTGTTCAACACTGCTGTAGAATACTAGGACAGTGTTCTACAGGCAGAGGAAGCAGCATTTGCAAAGGTCGTGGAAGCAGGAAGGAGCATGGCATGAACAATGGCTGAAGTTAACAGAGACTAGCAAGTGCTCTTGCCTGGAGAATCCCAGGGACGGGGGAGCCTGGTGGGCTGCCGTCTATGGGGTCGCACAGAGTCGGACACAACTGACGCGACTTAGCAGCTGCAGCAGCAGCAGCAAGTGAAGGGAATGAGGGCCAAGAAGCGCAGAAAAGGCAGGGCTGTAATCCAGAGAAAGAGAACAGGAAAGGATACTGATGCTGCACAAAGACCACTGCAAAGGTCCAGGTAAGGGCTCCACTAGGCTGGTAACAGTGGAGACACAGATTTGAAATGATCAGAAGGCAAATCTACAGGATTGATGATTGCCTTGATGTGGTGAAAGAGGAAGAGAAAGGTGTCAAAAATGAGTTTCTGGGTTGGGTAAATGGGTGGAAAGAAATGCTATTTCAGAAATAGAAAACATAGTCGATAGAGCAGTTTTGGCATGTGGGAGGCTGAAGAGAGTTAATAAACTCAGTTTAGGAAACACTACAGTTGAGGCTGTAACTGAGACATCCTAGTGAAACCTCATCAGTCCACGAGTGTACATCCATATGATGGATTACCAGACAAGCAGGAGTGATAACCCGCTTGCATCCATACTATGAAACTCAAAGACTGCTTAGAGAAAGATATGATACATAAGATATATACATTATGAATCAATTTATCTGTTAAAGTTCAAAACATGTTGTTGATATAGGCATACATATCTAAGTAAGAATATAAAAAGCAGGTAAATGGTTACGTTTGTGGCGAGGGATACAGAGTTAGTGAGAAGCACTTAGGGCGTTTCTAAGGCACTATTAATTTTCTATTTCTTTGGTTGGGAAATGGCTAGAATGGTTTTTATTTATTAAATATTTTTTTAGACTTCAGTTACAATTTTACACAGTCTTTCTTATACATAATACACAGCACAATAAAAGTTTTAAAATTATACAGCCACATTTTGACCACAATGGGAATTAATAAATACTGTTTTAAAAGCCACTAGGAAAATAAAAGGCTCTCATAACTCTTTGGTAGATGAATTCAAAACTGAAAATTACAGATGATTTAATAGCATATTAACATTTGGGACTTTTTTTTCTATATGCAATTTGGTAATTTATCAAAATGTTCCATTAAAGGATGGAACTGATATTAAAATGTGACAAAGCCAGCACTCAGAAGAAAACCACTACTTGTTCCATTTTAAGTGCAATGTGTGAAATAACACTAACCAAAGGAACCCAGAGCAAAAGGAGTATCCACAGGCCTACTGTGAGTGTTTGGTGTCTCTTCTATGCCTACCTACTATGAAAGTCATGACACTTTCTGTAGGCTTGTATCCCACTCAGAAATGTTCTGATATTATTATAACTAATGGGTCTATCAATATATGACTAAATTTCACTTTTTTTCTAGGCTACTACTTTCAAATATAAGATCAATTAAGAATAGGTTTGGATATTACCATATGTAAAATCGATGACCAGTGCAAGTTCGATGCATGAAGCAGGGCACCCAGAGCCAGTACTCTGAGACAACCTAGAGGGATGGGGTGAGGAAGGAGCTGGTAGGGGGGATGAGGATGGTGCGGAACCATATTTGGAACCACATGCTTAATTTCAAGAGATGAAGCTTAGTAATTTCTTGTATTTCTTTCTGCATATTAAGGTAAATACAATAGCACATCTTAAAAAAGAAAAAATGGACATTAAATCAAATTAAGAGTCACAGTGTTATACAGACACTGCCTTAATAAATCCCCCAAAAGACAGTTTAAGAGCTGTTTCTTTTTCTAATTAAGAGTCACAGTGTTATATAGACTGTCTTAATAAATCCCCCAAAAGACGATTGAAGAGCTGTTTCTTTTTCTAATTAAGAGTCACAGTGTTATATAGACTGCCTTAATCCCCCAAAAGACGATTGAAGAGCTATTTCTTTTTCTGATTAAAAAAAAAGTATCTGAAATCTGCGTGTTTCTTAAATTTCACTCACACAATTCTAATTTCCAGTGTCACACAGGAGGGTGCTCGAAACCATCAAAACCCCAAATTTTTAAACACAGAGTACTTGTAGTGATTCTGCCTGCACTTTGCTTAGGACAACATAGTGAAAAGGACATAGGCGTGAGATAGCCAACTGAGGGGGTGAGTGGGGGAGGAGGTTGAACAAGAACAGTCCTTCACATTTCTGAACCTAAATGTCCCTCTTGGTAAATGAGGATAACAATATCTACCTCATAGGTTGGATGTGAGGATTAGAAACCATATCTGTAAAGCCTTTGGTTCATGGGAGACACTCAAAAGACAGTGGCTGTTACCAGTACTATCTAGCATGAACCTTTAGCTTTCCTTTCTTCTTAAAAATAATTCTCCCTTTCAGTTCTTCTAGGTCATGCCACAAATGTCAGTATTTTCCTATGTACAAAATCTACCAGACTGAAAGCTTTATCATTAATCATTTAAGATTCTATATTATTTCCTAAGAAATATTACAGGGATTTCAGTATTCCTTAGCAGTTGAAGCCACACCTCATCTACAACCTAAACTAAGCATAGCTAATCTGTACAGTACTAGGCAAGGCCCACGAACATAGTCCTCATTCATTTTTTTTTTGGTGACTCAAAATTTCTTTATGACACTGCCATCATTTAAATTCTACCATATATATACTGCACGTTAGGGAGGCATAAAATCCTAGTAAGTTATGCTACATTTTCTATGTATGGAGAAAGTATCTTATGTAATATACTAACAAACATACTATTCATTGAAATGTTTCTTATCTGGCCAGCATTATTGGCAGACTGTGGTAGAACACAAAGAACATGTGCTTTCACTTCAGAAAGCCTTAAAAGCAAATTCAAGCACTCACCAGCTGTGAAATCTGTCTCAGCCTTTCCATCTAAAAATAGAAATAACTACCCCTCTCTTACAAGGGTTTTTAAGAGGATAACATGACATAAAGGTAAGTAGAGCTGAGTATATATAACAAGGGCTCAGAAAAGGTAGCTTCTGGTATACAATCTACAGGGCAGCAGAAAGTACATGCTGGTGATAGCAGCAAAAAGCAAAACTGTTTACTAAGCATCAAAGCAGGATGCGACTAGTTGCTGTTTAGTTGCTAAGTCATGTCCAACTCTTTTGCGACCTCATGGACTGTAACCCCCCAAGCTCCTTCTGTCCATGAGATTTCCCAGGCAAGGATACTGGAGTGGGTTGTCATTTCCTTCTCCAGGCATCTTCCCGACCCAAGGATCGAACCCAAGTCTCCTGCATTGGCAGGCAGGTATTTACCACCAATCCACCATGGAAGTCCAATTTAGTACCTTCTCAGAAATGCCTGTAACATTTCCTAGAGCATGGGGACAACCCCCTACCCCCAACACACATATACAAGTTTCCCTTAATACCAAAAAGTAAGCTAGAAACAAATATCTACAAAGGAAAACAGCTCTCGGTTGAGGAACTTAGTGGATCGAGCTACTACACTGGTTAGTCTTCATTGCTGATTGGGGCCTGTTTAACAGGTCCTGCTAATAATTTACAAAGAATATTTAGTTAACAATGGTAAGTGAGCAATTGTAATCTGGAGCATTCCTTCTCTAGGAAGGATATCCATTTTGTAACTCCAGTAGTTTAGTGTCACAAGCAATACAAAGATTCCAAGGACTAAAATAAAATGATTTTTTAAATAACACTTTCCTTCTATTATCACTATCATACAAACTAAAGGATACTATTTCCTTCTATGCCAAATTATAGGCCTGAAGATAATCCATGGTCTTCAAATAATTTGACAGCTTGTAATGAATGAGTAAAAGAAAGGAAGAAGCCCCATAATCAGAACAACGTCTCTGGTTTTTTATCTAGATCCTTAAATTGGCCTAAGTAAAAGAAATTTTAAACATCTTGAAATGAGTTTATTCTTCAGAAAGATATTTGGGAGCAATACTGGGAGAAGTAAAGACAAACAGGATACCTTTTAACCATTTTAGAAAACTAATTTCAAGAGAAGCACTCTAAAATTATAGACTAGAAACTCCAAGTAATATACCTCACTTTTATGTATTAACATGTTACATACAATTTAATTTTTTTTTAAATAGGACAATCAAAAAACCTTTCGTTTGCTAACAACTGAAATAAAACCTCACCTATCAAAAGATTAAAAACAATCTGAAAAGACAATAAAAATATATATTCATTTTAACGTTTACTGATTCTACATGCAGAAGTGCATAGCAATTTGGAAACTGTGATGAAAAAAGGGTGGCAGGGGCAGAGAGGTTTAAAGGGAAGTGCTGTGAGGAAGTAAGCTGACCGGAGGAAGAGACTAAAGAACCTTAGAAAGCGTTAACAGCCTGGGGTCAGCAACTACAGGCACACACACTGTAAGACATTTAAAAGGAACAAACAGATGTAAAACATGAGGAATTTTAAGCCAACAAATTAAAAAGGGTTTTAGAAAGGCTAGATTTTTAGAAAAACATAAAATTTCAAAACTGACTCAAGAAAAAATAAAAAACACCAAGCCCATAACACTAAAAGATTTTGAATCTGTAATGAAAAATCTTTGCATAAGGAAAGCACCAACCCAGGCAAGTGTTCCAGGCAGAAGTCAGTCTAACAACTATGATTTCTAAATCACTGGTGGCCAGAGCAAGAGATTAGGGTTAAAAGAGAAGTGAAAGCCACCACAATAAAGCAAGAAAAAGAAAGGTTAATTGATTGGGCAGGAAGAAATAAAACTGCCCATTTTCAGATGACATGATTCTCCACATAGAAAAACCTAACAAATCCTGCAGCCATGAAATTAAAAGACACTTACTCCTTGGAAGCAAAGTTATGACCAACCTAGATAGCATATTGAAAAGCAGAGACATTACTTTGCCAACTAAGATCCGTCTAGTCAAGGCTATGGTTTTTCCAATGGTCGTGTATGGATGTGAGAGTTGGACTGTGAAGAAAGCTGAGCGTCGAAGAATTGATGCTTTTGAATTGTGGTATTGGAGAAGACTCTTGAGAGTCCCTTGGACTGCAAGGAGATCCAATCAGTCCATCCTAAAGGAGACCAGTCCTAGGTGTTCATAGGAACGACTGATGCTGAGGCTGAAACTCCAATACTTTGGCCACCTCATGCAAAGAGTTGATTCACTGGAAAAGACCTTGATGCTAGGAGGGATTGGGGGCAGGAGGAGAAGGGGACAACAGAGGATGAGATGGCTGGATGGCATCACTGACTTGATGGAAGTGAGTCTGAGTGAACTCCAGGAGTTGGTATGTACAGGGAGGCCTGGTGCGCTGCGATTCATGGGGTCGCTAAGAGTGGGGCATGACTGAGCGACTGAACTGAACGAATCCTAAAAAAAAAAAGGAAAAGAAAACCCAGCAGGGTTGCAGGATACAAGATCTACATGTTAAACACGTGGAAACTGAAGAGATGCAACAATGAACATGGCCTTAAAGGGCTGGTAGGTCATTTCTTCACTCTTTAGGCAAAGCCCTAACTTTTGTATGCTTTGGAAGTATGAGATCCTACTTACCACTGCCTTTACACTTCCGCTAGGGAAGGGTGAGCTGGAAAATGTGGTCTGCAGTCCACCCGAGAGCCCCGTCAGGTCCATGCCTCCCCGCGGTTTGCTACTGCCCTCTCCCAGTTTCAGTCTTCATCATCACTTGCATACACTACTTGAAACAGCTCCCTTCACTCTCACTCCCCTCTAGAACATCTGCCTTAAGATTGATCCCAGGATTTCAAGCAGCGAGGAAAAGTCAAGGGACTCTATGTCTGGCTCTTCCTCTACATTTTAAGATCTCAGTACAAAAGGAGCAACAAATCAACAGTTATCAGTATTATAACTTAGGAATAGAAAGATACAGCTGAAACCATATCACCTGGAGAAATAAGGTAACCAGATGGTTGTTGTAGGGATATAAAGAGTCTTTCTCCAGTAAGAATTCTGAGTGGTCACTTTTTAATCCTTAGGAAGACAAAAACAAAGAAACTCTTAGAAAAAAATCAGTATTTCAAATAGTTAAAAATGTAAATAAACAACCAGAAGAAGGTTGTAAGGAGTCTTTCATGGGAGATGTTAAAGAGGATAAGCAACCCTCTGTCTCCAGCCAGCCCAGGGACTCCTCTCTCTACAAGCAACTACATTAACTAACCTCAACGATCTGTGATTTTTTAAAATATCAGAACTTAAAATATTTAACTATAGCATTCCACAAAGAGAGTCACGTTATTTAAGATCTACCAGTAGCAAGCACATCAGATACAATTCTGAGTCCTAATCCTACTAGGTGTGATTAAGATATAATCCCCTAATGTCCAACATACTAAGCTATTCTAACAGTCTTGTACTCCATATAACTAGTCAAGTTTCAGTCAGGTGCTGACTTAATGTTCAACTTAAACATTAAAGGTTCAGGGTCAGCTGGAAAGCAGCAACAAAACCCCTCATAATAGCAATACTATTCTGTCACAAACTTTCTCCTTCCTGTCTTCCCTTACAAAAACCTTCCCAGCACAGTTTAAGAGATATTTACTTGCCCTACATACAGCTTAAAAATGAGAGTTATTTTTACAGATAAAGTAAGTTTAAATTGTGTCAAAGATAAACTGAGCAATTTGAAGTACAGTTAATTCTTAATATTCTTTGATAATAAAGCAGTACTTTAAAAAATTAGATATTCTGTCAGATCTGAAATGAATTAAGATTTACTATTTACTTAAACTGTTCACATTTTAACTGTCTGAAGTGAAAATACCGAGTAAAAATAGTTTGTTATTGCTTGTAGGTAATTCTGGAAACCTACTTATATGAGATAATTGACCTTGTCAAATAATTAACTGCCTATTTTTCACAATGAAATGTCACACTTTCCAGTTAAAACACTTGGATCTAATGTGTATGAACCATTCCACAATTGCTATTTCCAACTGGAATCACAAATACACACAAATCAAAATCTAATTTTTAAAAATCTCAATTATTATACTGAAAGTGTTAGAGAAATATCTAACCAACCACAGACATTTTCTAAACTCTCCACCTTATCAAATAACCAGAAAGACACCTATGTGGTTTGTATTATTTTGACTCCTGCAGATATAGTATTTTACCAGAATTAAAGCTTAATATTATGCCCTTAACTTTTATTAAGAGTTTATAAAATAAATGGCCTTCTATTATTCCATGTCCTATAAAAATGGTATCAAAGACATCATTCCTCATATAAAGATCCACACAAAAAATTCCTATGACTTTACTGCCAAGATTTCTCTCTTAAGAAAACTGCTCTGCTTCCTTTAAGCACACAAGAGAAACATGTAACTCATGCTCCTCCTCTTTTCTGCTGTTACCAACAGGAAACCTGAATGGAAGGCCCGCAGACTTGGAGATTACCCCTCCTACTCCCTCGCCTAAGTATAAGTCAATTATCACCATACTAAATGTCCAAGTGTAGATTTATTGTTAAATCATTTTTTTCCATTAAGGAGATGGGAGTAAAAATAAGGCTAACAGATTTTCTTAAACTAGAAAACTCTATAATTCTGAATCTAAAATTCTGTAATCTTTCCAATGTAAAAGGAATGCATGAGCATTTCAATGGACTGTAAAAACAGACTCACCATAAGCAAAAAAAAAAAAACATAAGAGACTGCCTAATCTGTCAAAGAAGAGATGGGAAAGTCTACTTAAACAAAACGCTGAAGAAAGAACTGAAAGGAAATTACCAAAAGACTTAATGGCTGAATACTTTAAACTTCTACCTGTCAAAGAATGCCATAAACAAAACTGAAGGACAAATGGTATGGTATGCTACATAAGAAACTTTCAACAGATGACAAAGTGTTAATACATTTATAAGAAAAAGATAAAGCACAACACCACGAATAGAAAACAGCAAAGGGTATGTCCAGAAAAAAAAAAAATCACAAAATCAGATAAAACACTTGACCAATATATGTACGAAAAAGATCATTCTTAGAATTTACTAGACATCCAAAGCAAAGTGTAATATAAGATTTTTTACTTACCAACTTGGCAAAGTTTGTTTCCTTTATTTTACATTTTAATGGTACTATCTAAACATGGTATTAAGAAGCCTGTATTCTTACAAACCTGAGGACATGTCATTTCCACATGGCATTTCAAGAAGGAAATTTTATGTTATCAAAACTTTAAAACAGATGTGTATACTTTTTGACCAGACTTCACAATTAGAAACATATTCCAAGAAAATAATCAGATAAAGACACAAAGGTTTATATACAAAGAGATATTCATCATAGCCTAAGTAATATTAGCAAAAATTGGGGGAAAACTGTATTGTTAACAGGGAATAGTTAAATAAATTGTGGTGCTTTCATTGACTGGAATAATAGACATTAAAACCATGTTTCTGGAGCATTTAGTGTTTTGGAAATGTTCATGATATAAAACAAATACGGTAATAAAATATCAGTATGTAAACTAACCTCAACACATAAATACAAACATTTTAATAAAAAGATTATGGATAGGAAATACCACTGTAGTTATTTTGGGTGGTTTTCAATTATTATAATTTCATTTTTTTCTTTCTTTTCTGTATTCCTGTTTTCTTTTCTGTCTTTTCCAAGATATTACTTTCAAATGTAATGCATTAATTACCTAGCTGGAAAAATGATATTTCAAAAGGAAGTAGATCTTGAAAAACACCAATCAGATTTCATATTATAAAACCCAAATTATGTGTAAAATGCAGAAGAAATAAAGTATTTTTAAAAGCTTTTTAAAGAAAAGGTGGGAGAACAGTGAGTTAGAAAAGATACAAAGAAATGGGGGTTGAAGGGGCTGATAAACACAATCAGTAGAGAAAGAAATAACAAATACAGAGCTCTCCATTAAAGCCAACCTGATTCTCAAACAGTATTTGGGATCAGCAGTGAATAACACCAGACTGGGAAGCAGGAAATGCCCTTTGCTAAAGAGTACCGATGATAAGTAATATGCATTCTTTTGTGTATGGTAATACTATTTATAGGATAACCAACAGAAAGAGTATGTGATGCAATACAACTTTAATACTTCTAGTACAACTGAGCTTAGAAGATGAGTTTCCAACATGTAATAAAAAGATAAAAAGCAGTGGTAGGAATGGTGGGAATTCTATTGTTATAAAAATATTAATAAAAAAAGTAGCACTCTGATGTGAATTCAACCCTATCACCTTAGTATCTTCAGTGAAACTCCAGTCATCTCTATACTAATAGACTATTTCTCCAATTATATTACCTTTATCATTACTGTAACATATTGTATCTTAAGGCAATTTCTAATTATAAGAGAAACACTTTATTGCCAAGGCTTTTTTCTACTAACTCCATATGGTTATAAATGTTTTGCTATATACACAAAGAGCCATTCTGAGACAGAAAGCCTATAAACATTTGGCATAGCAGCTTCAACTAAATGTTCCACTAAAGGAAAACATGAAACATTCAATTATACACTAGTAGATTACTTCAATGTTATAAATCAAACAAATTAAATAGTTAATTCAGTAGCTTATAAAATTTAGGAATATAATGCTCCTTGGCAAGACATTATTGTGCCACAATATTTATTCTAAGATGTTTTCTTTTGTGAAAGAATCTAAGTTCTTGTCCCTGTTCTTCATCCTTCTATGTAAGGCATAGATTCTGCTTTCTTATTTAATAGTATGGGAGAAGAAATCCAGTGTCCTGGATGTGATTTATGAATTACATCTATTTAAATAGTCTCATCCAGAGAAGGCAATGGCACCCCACTCCAGTACTCCTGCCTGGAAAATCTCATGGACGGAGGAGCCTGGTAGGCTACAGTCCATGGGGTCGCACAGAGTCGGACACAACTGAGTAACTTCACTTTCACTTTTCACTTTCCTGCATTGGAGAAGGAAATGGCAACCCACTCCAGTGTTCTTGCCTGGAGAATCCCAGGGACAGGGGAGCCTAATGGGCTGCCGTCTATGGGGTCGCAGAGTCGGACACAACTGAAGCGACTCAGCAGCAGCAGCAGCAGCAGCAACCAGTCTCAGCAGTTGAAATGAAGCTAATTGGGGGCGAAAAATACCTTATTTAAGGGGTGGGAGGTGGGAGGGAGGTTCAAGAGGGAGGGGACATATGTATACCTATGGCTGGTTCATGCTGATATAAGGCAGAAACCATCATAATATTGTAAAGCAATTATCTTCCAATTGAAAATAAATAAATTTAAAACACTTATTTAAGAGTTTCTCAGGTATGTAGAAGTTAGGAGAAAATGTGCTCTCACTGTTACTCTTATAATCAGTGATCCTATTTTCCAGGACCAGTTCTCACCTCCTCGAGTACAGCTAGATTTGTACCACATATTCCACCACTTTTCAGTCTACTATGAGCCTAAAAAAAAAATCTGTCTCATTTTGGCTATTCTCTTTCGCAACTCAAATTCACCATATCTAAAGTTAATTCAATAACTTTTCCCCAAATGGGATATCAGTCACATTTCTATGGAATTTCTCAGAAAATTTTTTATTTTGCTCTTCTTCTACATGACACAATTATATTTACTGTTATTTAGTTCAATAGATTTTTTTCCCCCTCAGAATGGCTCTCAAATTTACCTTTTTTCCTGCACTTTCACTGCCAGTAACCCTGTCCAAATTTCGACTGCCACTTTCCTAGATTTCTGCCACACCTTAGTTTCTCTTCTTTTCCTGCCAGACTCATTTCCTTTCAGGAACATTCAACAGTCACACACACCTTGTACCTCACTTTCACTCACTGCCATCCATAATCAGGCCCCATTTTATTCGAACTTATTTCTTACTCTAAAACACCTCCACTGTTTTGTCCTTTACTATTCACGATTTTTAATGTCTGTATCAATTTGATTTCCCTAAAAGAATTCCGAGCTAACACCACAAAGTGTTCTTTTCTCCTCAGATCCCTTCAGGGGTGTCAGTTTTATCTCTGTAACTGTACTAAAAGATTTAAATGACAAGGAGGTCTGAGACTGCCTCTTCTAGCTCAAAACACCTAGGGGCAGGATGGAGACTTACATTCAGACTTTCAGGAAAAAGATAAAATGTTAAAACAGAGCCCGGGTTCTCTATTCTATTCTGGTGCTTTGGTCTTGACTTACGTAACTGAATAAATCGACAGCTGGCCTGTGGTTGGCTGGAGAAGCAAGACTCACCATTTTGCCAAACTGACCAGCCAGCCGCAATGGGAAGGTGTCTGTGAGATTCTGTTTAAACCACTGGGCATGCACTTTGATACTTATGTAACTTTGAAAGTTTAGTCAGAATTTTAGTAAAATAATTTAATTCCTAATTTGGACGTCGCATCTCGTGGGATAGAGGTCAATATCCGGAATTTCCTAGGCATCAGACATGCTGAGTTCTGGTGAGGGATGGTGGTGATGACTCCAGAACAGAGTGCACGTACTTAGTGCCACAGAACAATATTCTTGAAAGTGGTTACAATGGGAGCTCTTAGGTAAATTTTACTACAGTTTTTAAAAATGGTATAATACAGAGAATATACAACCTTTTATTTTTCATTGTTCCTGACACTAGTCATTTTTATTTATTTTCTTTGTCAGAAACATAGGAATTCTATACTCATGGCACATCAAGAAGCATATTCTATATGGAATGGACAAAGTTCTACTGTATAGCAGAGAAATATATTCACTATGCTGATAAGCCATAACAGAAAAGAATATATATAAAAATGTATATATATCTATGTGTAACTGAGTCATTTTGCTGTTCAGCAGAAATTAACACAACACTGTAAATCAACTATGCTTCAGTAAAAATTTTTTTAAATGAAGCATGATTCTTGTTTATATACATTTTAAATAACTCTGTGTTCTAATTGTGAGGCATTACTGAAAAGAAGCCATGCCCTCTACTATTGGCAGTGTCCACTTCCCTCTACAAAATGGCAAAAAAAGAAAAAAAAAAACAACTTAGGTCTAAGAAATCAGTGTCTATACAAGCAGTTTCCCTTGTTGACATGGATATTTAAGTATCATTGCCTGCTGTTGTCTCTGATAATTTTGCTCTAATTTTCCTAATGCCTTTAGAAGTCCACAATCTGGTGGAGAAGATACATGAATTCTAATACAACCTAAATACTAATCTGAGTGCTGCCCAGAACACAAAGCACAATGCCACCATCTCTAGCTGGGCAACTGTGGCACACTGCTAGCTGTATTCCATACATGTTCTCCCTTTCTTCCATAATAATACAATTAGCTGGTACAGAGCCACCAAGAATACAGACCATATTTCCAGATCTTCCCTGGGGCCAGTGAGATGCAAGCAGATACGTCATTTGGCAGCTTTAGGGACATTTTATGAGACAGCTCACAAATATCCTTAGTCCCTTTCTGTGTTCCTTTCCTCTGTACTGATAGTACATAAAATAGATTACTTCCATTTTGGATGGTGAGGACAAGGGTTACATCTGAGAGATTCTGCCACCCTGAGGGGGACATCGCTTCTCGAATGACATCAGGAAGCAGAGCTGTCGTTTCAGCCCTATGCTGCGTATTCCACTGTCACAGAAGAGACATAAATCCTTTCTTAAGACCGTTCTTATTTTGTAGGTTCTGTTGCTTGCCACTGTACCTAATCCTAACTAACACAGGGGGTCAAGGAAGACTTCACAGAAAAGGTGATACTGAGCTAGGTTTTGAAAAATGAACAGCTGCCTGCTGACTGAGTGGGGAAAGGTATATAAGGCAGAGACAGAGGACAGAATCTGGCCTCCCAAAGGAGAGGTATGTTCAGCTGGCTGAAGGACAGGGTAGGTGGCGTGCAGTAAAAAGAAACGCACCCTGTAAAGCTGGAAATAAAGACTCTAAACATGATATGCTTAAAAAGGGTGCTTCTCCTCCTGGACTTGGTTGTACTGAATGACTATGACTTCACTGAAGATTCTCTGCATATTCTAGAAGAGCCAAACGGCTCAGTGAGAAAACAAAGCATTATTTCTATTAGAAAAGGACACACTGTTATTTCGGTAAATCCTGAGGACTAGAAGAAGTAATATTTGGCACCAAGATTACGAGTTCAAAGAGTGTGAAGGGAAAACATGGACAGTATAAAAAAGTTGTATGTTGTATGAGCATACATACAACACGGCAATGTCTGGGTGAGGCAGAGATTAGAATCTGCCTTTTAAAGCAGACGGAGGCCCGTGAACTACAGTATAAATATGGCCTTCTGATTGTAACACACTTTATTTTTATTGTATACCTATACCCATGGGTTCTTTTCAAAATGGCTCTCAGAGACTATCATATAAGTAATAACTGAACGGCATCTAGTCCACAGTAAGAACTTGGTATTTGATGGTCAAACTCCTTTCACCATCAAAGAAGAGTTATAAAAATCAGAAGGGAGCAAAAACAAACAAAATAGCATTAAGTTATTACGAGTTTTAACTTTTATTTATGCAAGTAGTATTATTTTCTGCAATAATCATATTTTATTTTTGAAAAACTTTAGTTTTATAATTAAGGAAACAAGCAACCACCAATGCCTCATCAAAAAAATAAAAAAGCGGCAGCAACTATTTAAAGTATTACAGACAGAACACTGAGAGAGTATATGGCCTCCATAATCCATAATCTCATAATTATATTCCCCAAAGTTTCAAAGATCCGAAAATTCTTTTAAGAAGTCTCTCAATGTTTCCGTTATTTTTGTCTCTGCTGCTGCTAAGTCTCTAATTCTCCCTAAACTTAAATATAGCATTTTAGCCTCCTAATAAATGTTTATTACTTGCTGACCAAACCCTAAATACCGTATGGAATATTGGAATTTATTAACTGGAAAACTGCAGGACATGGTTTTTTTTTTTAAATATATATTTTATCCTGATATTATTGTTTTCAATTAGTTTTAGAGTATCTTTGGTATCTTCAACCATATTGTGAGGTTTATCAGTATCGTCCTCTGGTAACTGGATTCAAAATATGCTATGGAATCCTGTGAGGAAAGATACACTTTCTTAAGGGGTGGGCTAGATGGCTTTCTTTATTTAGACTTGTAATTAAAATCGTTTGTATCTAACTTTTGCTGGGAAGACTCTAGATATATCTAGTTATATCTTAACCCCTGAATTTCATCTGATAATTACTTATCCCTTACAACAGTTATCCTTTATTATAAAATAATTTGGGCAAAAACAGGAATTCCAATGGGCAAAGAGACTTTTGGCCCATGTCATTATTTCTCAGTGAATGCATGATGATACAGCTTCTGCAGGAGTGATTAGCCACATCATTTTTAAACATTATATAAATAAAGCTAACAGTGAAACTAGCTACTGTGGAAGCTGGTTATATTAATAAATTCACTGGACTCCTCACCATATAGAAGGCTAACTTTCAAGGTCCTAGCCCATAAAACCAAGAAACAGGGTTACAGTAGTAAGGACTTCTGGGACACGGCAAGGACACAGTTGCTAGTAAGCATCTACAGCTTTGCTAATATTCTCAAAAGGGTCAGGCTATCCAACAGCCACACTAGCTCCTCCCTATCCCATGAGATTCCCAGATTCCAGCTGCGCCTCCTTCAGCCTACCTGCCATTCTGCCACAGTGAATGCTACATAAACCAGTGACAGAAAAATATAATTCATGGTTGAAAATCTTCCAGTGTTCTCTACCCGCTAAGGGATAAAATGTAAAGTCTTTAAACTGGTATGCAGGGCCATTGAGAATTTGGCCCCTGCCTAACTATTATGTTTTATTAACTATGTTTCCTTTCTTTCCTTCTCTCCTTCCTTCCAAGGTCTAACCTTCTTTAAGGCTGAACTACATGGGAGCTTCTCAAGCATGCCAGGCTTACATCTGCCTGCTTTTCAGGTGCTGCTATTCACCCTATCTGGAATGCCCTCCTTCCACCTATGTCGTACCTGGCAAAAGACTCCTCAGTTCAGCGGTCTTTCAGGACTCCTCCAGGTGGACCAAAGAGCCCCACTTCCAGAAGTGTGCTGGTGAACCAGGTCTCAGAAGGGGAAAAAAGCCCTGTTACGCTCAATTCTGCTCTAACATTTGTTTAGAAAACTTAAATTTGTTTCACTGCCCTTGTTTCACTACGGAACAACAGGAGCATCGCAGGAATGCCATTTGCTTATGCGCAATTAACCACTGGATGAATGCAGAAAACTGCACCCAGCTGCACTGAGCACTGTACACATAGCTCCAACATCGCCCAGCTACTTCAGCCCACCTCCTGCCGGGAGCCTCACCCGTCCACATCAGGCGTTAACTCTGCTGCAGGTATCAGACGCCTTCCCTCCATCATTCCACAACTCACAGGAGGCAATCTCCCCCACACCTACTTCACAAGCAAATAGGTGCTTTTCAAGTTAAAGCACCCTATTTATATTATTTTTTCTTAACCATTTTCATTTTAATATGCAAAACTGTTTTACTGTTTTAATAAGGTTTCTTTTTTTTTTTTAAAACAAAGAAATGTGTGGCTGAGGGAGTTTTCGAGTAGTGTGTCCCAATCCCATTTTCCCCTACACTTAGTGATTTTCAGGAATGCGTTTGTCCTGTTACAGCAGAACTGATTATATACATAACATTTCTGATTTCTGTGGTATACATACCACCACAGTTCAGTTCAGTTACTCAGTCGTGTCTGACTCTTTGCGACCCCATGAATCGCAGCACGCCAGGCCTCCCTGTCCATTACCATCTCCCGGAGTTCACTCAAACACGTCCATCGAGTCGGTGATGCCATCCAGACATCTCATCCTCTGTC
>SJXQ01010764.1:197557-265840 GCA_006408695.1 Aepyceros melampus
TTTTTTTTTTGGAATAGCAACTGTTTCTCTGTAAGCTTCTTGAGGGCAGGGCCTTTTTACCTTACAAGAGTACTCAGTGATTATTATGTGTCTTACTAATGCAGATACCATGGGGTAACAGACTTAAAAATCTAATATAAATAGTAACTATAAGCCCTACTTCTACAATAGATAATTTATATCTACTCTACCCCAATCCCCAGCTATTTTGCCAGTAAGAGGGATTATCACAAAAGAAAATGTTCCATAACTAACCTACTAATCTAATCAACTAATCCACATATCTCAAAAGCTTAGGTGGATTGTGGGCTAATTTAAAAAATTCTGAAGATGTGGTCTAATAAGATTTTTTTCTGATTGGTAAATTTATATAAAATGTTCCCCCATATTGATGGCAATGGGTTCGCAGAGTTGGACACGACTGAGCAACACAGATAGCCAACAGGCATATTTAAAGATGCTCAACACTGCCAATTATTAGAGAAATGCAAATCAAAACTACTACAAGTTATCACCTCACAGTGGTCAGAAAGGCCATCGTTAAAGAGTCTACAAATAATAAATGCTGGAGAGGTGTGAAGAAAAGTGAACCCTCTTACACTTGTTATTGTTTAGATCACTAAGCTGTGTCTGACTCTTTGCAGTCCCCTAGACTGCAGCACACCAGGCTTCCCTGTCCTTACTATCTCCCGAAGTTTGCTTAAACTCATGTCCATTGAGTCAGTGACATCTGTACATGAAAAACCATAGCTTTGACTACACAGACCTTTGTCAGCAATGTAATGTCTCTGCTTTTTAATATGCTGTCTAGGTTTGTTATAGCTTTTCTTCCAAGGAGCAAATGTCTTTTAATTTCATGGCTACACTTACCATCCACAGTGATTTTGCAGTCCAAGAAAATAAAGTCTGTCACTGTTTCCACTTTTTCCCTTTTTATTTGCCATGAAGTGATGGGAATGGATGCCATGATCTTAGTTTTTTGAATGTTGAAGTTTTAAGCCAGTTTTTCACTAACTTCTTTCACTTTCATTAAGAGGCTTTTTAGTTCTCTTTGCTTTCTGCCATTAGGGTGGTATCATCTGACTATCTCAGGTTGTTGATATTTCTCCCCGCAATCTTGATTCCAGCTTGTGATGTATCCAGCCCAGCATTTCACATGATGTATTCTGCATGTAAGTTAAATAAGCAGAGTGACAGCATACAGCCTTGACATACTGCTCTCCCAATTTGGAACCAGTCTGTTGTTCCATGTAAGACTCTCACTGTTGCTGCTTGACTCTCAGGAGACAGAGAAGACGGTCTGGTACCCCCATCTCTTTAAGAGTTTACCACAGTTTGTTGTGATCCACACAGTCAAAGGCTTTAGTGTAGTCAATGAAGTGGAAGTTTTTCTGGAATTCTCTTGCTTTCTCTATGATCCAAGGAATATTGGCAATTTGATATCTGTTCCTCTGCCTTTTAAACTCAGCTTCTACATCTGGAAGTTCTTGGTTCACCTGGCTTGAAGAATTTTGAGTATTCCCTTGTGGCTCAGCTGGTAAAGAATCCGCCTGTAATGTGGGAGACCTGGGTCGATCCCTGGGTTGGGAAGATCCCTGGAGAAGGGAAAGGCTACTCACTCCAGTATTCTGGTCTGGAGAATTCCATGGACTACAGTCCACGCAGTCTCAAAGAGTTGGACAGGACTAAGCGACTTTCACTTTCACTCACTTTGGTAGCACGTGAAATGAGCACAGTTGTGTGGTAGTTTGAACATTCTTTGGTATTGCCCTTCTTGGGGACTAGAATGAAAAGGGACACTTTCCATCTCTGTGGCCACTGCTGAGTTTTTCAAATTTGTTGACATATAGAGTGCAACACTTTAACAGCGTGATCTTTTAGGATTTTAAATAGCTCAGTTGGAATTCCATAACTTTCATTAGCTTTGTTTCTAGTAATGCTTCCTAAAGCCCTCTTGACTTCACACTCCAAGATGTCTGGCTCTAGGTGAGGGACCGACCACGTGGTTAGGCCAGTCATTAACGTCTTTTTCGTATACTTCTTCTCTGTATTTTGGCACTTCTTAATTCTTCTGCTTCTGTTAGATCCTTACCATTTCTGTCCTTTATCGTGCCCATCCTTGAATGAAATGTCCCCTTGCTATCTCTAATTTTCTTGAAGAGATCTCTAGTCTTTCCCATTTTGGTTTCCTCTGTTTTTTTGCATTGTTCACTTAGAAGGCATTCTTTTCTCTCCTTGTTATTCTCTGGAACTCTACATTCAGTTGGGCGTATCTTTCCCTTTCTCCCTTGCTTTTCGCTTTTCTTTTCTTGGCTATTTGAAAAGCCTCCTCAGACAACCACTTCCCCTTCTCACATTTCTTTTTCTTTGGGATGGTTTTGGTCAGCACGTCCTATACAATGTGATGAACCTCTGTCCATAGTTCTCCAGGCACTTGGTCTGCCAGATCTAATTCCTCCACTGTATAATCATAAGGGATTTGATTGAGGTCATACCTAAATGGTCTAGTGGTTTCCCCTACTTTCTCCAATTTAAGTCTGAATTTTGCAATAACAAGCTCATGATCAGAGCCATATTTAACTCCAGGTCTTATTTTTGCTGACCGTATAGAGCTTTCCATCTTTGGCTGCAGAAAATATAATCAGTGTGATTTTGGTACAGACCATCTGGTGATGTTCTTGGGTTGTTGTGAGAGGGTGTTTGCCTTGACCAGTGTGTTCTCTGGACAAAACTCTGTTAGCCTTTGCTCTGCTTCATTTTGTACTCCAAGGCCAAACTTGCCTTTTACTCCAGATATCCCCTGACTTCCTACTTTTGCATTCCAGTCCCCTATGATGAAAAAGACATCTTTTTTTGGTGTTAGTTCTAAAAGGTCTTGTAGGTCTTCATAGAACCATTCAACTTTAGCTTCTTCGGCATTAGTGCCTGGGGCATGGACTTGAATTACTGTGATACTGAATGATTTGCCATGGAAATGATTCTCACCTCTTACACTAGTTGGTGAGAATGTAAACTGGTGCAGTCACTATGGAAAACAGTACAGAGGTTCCTTAAAAAACTAAAAACAGAGGGGCCATATGATCCAGCAGGAGGGGCATATGTCAGGAGAAAACTACAACTGGAAAAGATACATGCACCCCTGTGTTCATCGCAGCACGATTCAGAGTAGCTAAGAGATGGAAGCACCCTAAATGTCCGTCAACAGATGACTGGATGAAGAAGGTGTGGCATATATATACAATGGAATATTAGTCATAATGCCATTTGCAGCAACATGGATGGACCTAGAAATCATCATACTACGTGAAGTCGGGTAAAGAAAGACAAATATCGTATGGTACTACTTATATGTGGAATCTAAATTATGATATAAAGGAACTGATGTAAAAAACAGAAACAAACTTACACACATGGAAAAGAACTTATGGTTACCAAAGGGGAAAGAAGGTGGGGGAGTAATAAACTAGGAGTTTGGGATTAGCAGATACAAACTACTACATAGAAAATAGACAAACAATAAGGTCCTACTGTAAGCACAGGGAACTATATACATTCAATATCCTGTAAGAAACCATAATAGAAAAGAATGTGAAAAGTAATAATGTGTG
This sequence comes from Aepyceros melampus, assembly GCA_006408695.1. NCBI lineage: Eukaryota > Metazoa > Chordata > Mammalia > Artiodactyla > Bovidae > Aepyceros > Aepyceros melampus. The sequence continues at coordinate 201,166 of SJXQ01010764.1, forward strand.
TGTGCGTATGTATGTATGTATATATAAAAACTGATCACTTTGCTGTATACCAGAAACTAACACATCTTAAATCAACTACATACTTCAATTTAAAACTATTAAATGTTTTATAAGGACATGCAAATTAAACTTAGGCATACATTTAATCTTTTGTGAGAAAAATAAAATTACACAAATTAGGACTATCTGCAAATTTGGGCCATTTTATCTAACCCAATCTTAGTCTAAACCTGTATAACAAGTTACCCTGAAATCTAGGGAAATAACTATTAATATTCTAAACTTTAAAATACAGATCATGGACTTCCCTGCTGGCTGAGATGGTAAAAAATCTGCCTGCAAAGTGGAAGACCCAGGTTCAATCCCTGGGTTGGGAAGATCCCCTGGAGAAGGGAATGGCAACCCACTCCAATATTCTTGCCTGGAGAATTCCATGGACAGAGGAGCCTGAGGACAGTCCATAGGGTCACCAAGAGCTGGATATGATTGAGAGACTGACCCTTTCACTTTCTCATATAATATAGCAACTATCAGAGACGAAGTGACTTATTGGCCAAAAAATCGCCTCTGAATTGGTATCCTGGCATACACACACATTTAAATTTTTAAATTCATAGTATTAATATTTTAACTACTGTGAACTTGAATAATAAAGTGCAATTTTAAAGCTGTGTGTTATTTGCATCAGTAAGAAAATTAGTTCTCATTCAGCATACTACCATATGTCTCAAACAATGGTGAAAAGCTACTTCTGTTTCCTAGAGTTTAGAAAAGAAACTAAAACATACTTAGTATTGTGAAGTCCTATAGCATAGAGAAATGGTCCTCAATATGAGCATCCATCAGGTTAACAGAGGCTCATCAAAACCAATTACTAGGCCCGCTTCCTACAATTCAGATTTAGTCAACCTGAGGTGAGGCTAGATCATTTCTATCAAGTTCTCAAGTGGATCTGATGATGCTGGTCCTGGGAACACACCTAGGCTCCTCTGTTCAATTCCCAGCCTGTCACTTACTATCTCTGGACCTAGTTTAAGAGTTCACTCCTCAGTTCCTCATGTCCAAAGACAGACAGTTGTCAGAGAATTAAACAAATAATATATGTAAACTGCCAAGCACATGGTCCTCACTCAAATGATAAGGACATATATAGGTTGAATAAATAATAACCTACTTTAAAGTACACAATACAAGGTTCCAGTGGCAATTAAGATAAAAGTAAAAACACACCACCCTGTCCCTTCTACTGAATATACCTATCAAATCTAAACAAAATGTCTGGAATAGTTATTTAAAGGCTCTAAAATTTGAATGGTAGCAGGTAGCTTGGGCAAGACCAGAATTCCAAGTACCATGGAACCAGAGGTGGGTTTCTTTTTTTTCCCTCTGTATCCTACCACTCACCTAGATTGGGAAAAACCTGGAAGTGGGCAGTAATACAGACTGTGTTTCACATGGCAGCCTTTAGTTCAAGGCTTGGGCAGGAAATGGGAGGCAGTAATGGCAGAGGGCCCACAGGTACTTTAAAGCGTGAGCAAGAGAAATCTCTTAATCTCAGAAGCTATGGTTTCAACAGTGTGGGGCAAACCCCTCTCCTAACCCTTCCTCCCCTGCAACTTGGTCCCGGCATGTGGGCACAATCACAGGAAGTAAGCATAGCAGACAGCGTTCAGGGAGATTCCAGGGAAGCAGAAAGGGTAGGGGAAATAGACTGAGTGGGAGGGATTCAGAAAAGCAACTCCATAGGTTGATTATGAACACCTGGGGTCACTCCAGAGCTGAACATAGCATTGGATTTATCCTAAATAACAAACCAAAAAGGTTGAGAATTGAACAAAGACACAAAGTCACCTATCTCAAACTGGCCAGTGGGCAGGGTACACACAGGACAGATCCAAACAGCAGAGTACTACAAGCTTTGAAAACCAAACGATACTCAGATCTCATCCCACAGAAAGCTAGCTGCAACTCGCAGCCTAAACCAACAGGGTCCACTGCCTGCTAAAACACAAAAATGAACATTCTCCACTGAATTTAAGCAAAATCTAGAGTCTCATACTCTTGCCTGGAAAACCCAGGGATGGAGGAGCCTGGTGGGCTGCCATCTATGGGGTCGCATAGAGTCGGACACGACTGAAGCGACTTAGCAGCAGTAGCAGCAGCAGAGTCTCATAATATTTCAGGATGCAATTCAAAATTACTTGACATATGAAGAACCAGGAAAATCTCAACTTGCTTGGTACAATAAAGAGCCATCAACATGGAAATAACACAGTTGCTGGAATTATCGGACAAACTTTAAAGCAACTGTTATAAAAATGCTCCAAGAAGGGCAAACACCTTTGAAATAAATAGGTCTCTAAATATTTCCAGTAGTCTCTTGTTCTTTGACAAGAGAAACACAAAGGTTTTATTCCTGAGTTTAAATTCCATAGTTATAAGTGTAAATTTATCATCAAGTCTTTGGAACATCAATTTACAAATTATGAAAAACAATTTAACATTCATAACACAATATACTAATTCTAGTTCTGCAAAGCCATTTCACTGAACAGTTGGGTTTTGCTTTTTTTTTTTTTAGAATTTATACTAGTGTAAAACAAAAAATAATCTTCACACTACACCTCAATAGGGAAAGATGTTAACTATTTTGTAGGTATTAAAAATAATGCTTACCTAGAATTCTACTTCTAAAAATTTACAGATATACACGTGTATGTGTGTGCATGAAATGGCAACCCACTCCAGTACTTTTGCCTGGAAAACTCCATGGACAGAAGAGCCTGGTAGGCTACAGTCCATGGGGTCACAAAGAGTCGGACACGACTGAGTGACTTCACATGTATGTGCATGAATATACATATACAAACATGCACGTTGGTTTCCACAGAAAAAAAAGTGAAAACAATTTATATGACCATTAATAGTAACATCCATACAATGAAATTTTTAAATTCTATATACTTCCACATATTTCTATTTTACAACAAGCATGTCCTGTTATGTAAATTAACTAACATAAACTAAGTTATATTAAACTAATACTTTAAAAGACTAAAAGAAAACATCTCAGCAAAGAAACCAAACCAAATGTAATTTTAGATTTAAAAAATAAAACAACTGAAATAATTCACTGGATGGGTTCAATAAGCAAAATGGAGGTGACAAAACAAAGTCAGTGAACTTGCAGACAGACTGATAGAAATCATCAGGTCTGAACAACAAGGAGGAAAAAAAAAAGGACCTCTGGGATACTAAAAGGTCTAACTTTGGTGTCACTGGCATTGTAAAAGGAGCTTGAAAGAGTTCACTTCAGAGAAGTACTTGAGAAAATAATGGTGAAAACTTTCCAAACTTGGTGACAGACACAATGTACACACAGATTTGAGACGCACAGAGAACCCAAACACAATAAACCTCTAAGAAATTGGTGCCCAGACACAGAACAGTAAAACTGATAAAAACTAAAAACAAAGAAAAAATCTGAAAGTAGACAGAATGAAAGTGATTAATCGCTTATGAGGAAGAACAATTTGAATGGATGTGAATTTCTCAACAGGAACCATTAAGTTCTGAAAGAAAAGGCATATTTTTAAGAGACTAAAAGGAAAAACTGTCAATGCAGAATTTCTATATCCAGTGAAAATATCCTTCAGGTGAAGAGACAAGCCAAAAAAATTCACTACCAGCAAATTAGCTTTGAAAGAATTACTGAATGGCACAAGGGATATTATGCCAAGGGAAAAATGGAACATTACTAATAAAAAAGAATTAATAACCATCTGAGTAAAGACAATAAACTATTTTTTCTCTTCTTGAATTCTTTAAAATGTTTAGTGGTTTAAAGTATAAGCTGCAGCATTGTTTGATGGAGTTTTCTAGGTATGCAGACATAATATATGACAATACAACAAAAAGAGGCAAGCTATATAGACAGTAATAAGGTTTCTACACCCCACTTAAGTGGGAAAACATTCATCCTAAGTAGACTATAAGAATTTAGATATATTATAATCCATAGAGCAAACACATATACCCACACCAAAACTAGAATGAGATATAATAAAAAAATAATAATAAAATTAAATGAAACACTAAACAATGTTTTAGTTTCTGCAAAAAGAAGGCAGAAAGGGGTTAAAAAAAGAAAAAATTAAAAAGAACAGAAAGCAAACAATAAAATGGTACACTAAATCCAAATATATAATTATATTAATTGTAAAGCACCTAAACACACCAATTAAAAGACAAAGCCTATAAAATGGATTTTAAAAACAGGATCCACTTATATGCTGCTGCTGCTGCTGCTGCTGCTAAGTCGCTTCAGTCGTGTCCGACTCTGTGCGACCCCAGAGACAGCAGCCCACCAGGCTCCTCTGTCCATGGGATTTTCCAGGCAAGAGTTCTGGACTAGGGTGCCATTGCCTTCTCCCCACTTATATGCTACCTACAAGAAATTTATTTCAAAAGCTTATAAGTAGGTTACAAGTAAAAGGATAGGGAAAGATGTATTACAGAAATATTAATCATGAGAAGGCTGGAATGGCTGTATTAATCTCAAATAAATTAAACTTCAAAGCAAACTCCAAGGCATAAAAAGTGGCATTATAAAATGATAAAAGGGTCCATTCACGAAGAAGATTATAATACTCCTACATGAGCATGCACATAATAGAGCTTTAAATTACATAAAGTGAAGTCTGACAAAACTGGAAGAAAAAAATACAGAAATCTCTAACGATAGCTGGAGGAGACCTTAACACTCTTATCTCAGTGATCTATATGATTAGTAGACAAAAAATCAACAAGGATATAGAATACCATCAACCAACTGCATCTCACTGTCATTTATGGAACACTCCACCCAATAGGAGCAGTGTACTTTCAAGTACACACAGAATATTCACCAAGGCAGACTTTATCCTTGGTCAGAAAATAAATCTTAACAAATTTAAAGCAACTGAAGTAACACAAAATACGTTCTCTGACCATAACGAACTTAAGCTGGAAATCAGTAACAGAAAGATAGCAGGAAAATCTCTAAAAATTGGAAAATTAAATGGTGCACTTACAAATAATCCATAGGTCAGAGACAAAATCTCAAGGAAAGCCAGAAAATATTTTTACTTCAAATAAAATAAAACACATCAGAATTTGTACAATGCAGTTAACAAAGCTCAGGGGACAATTTATAGCATTAAATGCTTATGTTGGCAAAGAAGAAAATTCCCAAATCAATAATTTTAAGTGTCTACCTTAGTTAGGCGAAAAAAAAGAGCAAAATAAACCCAAATCAAGTAGAAGGGAGGACACGCTTACAGCTAACATCATACTTAACAACGAAAGTATGTTGACTATAGGTCCTATTTGCAGACAACTTGATTGTCTACATAGAAATCTCAGAGAATCTACACAAAACCTCCTGGAATTAATAAGTAAAATTATAAAAAGTTATAAAATATAAGGAAAACATACAAAAAAAATCAGTGACATATATATCAGCAATGAACAAGTGGAAACCAAAATTTTAAAATGCCACTACAATAGCTTCCCCAAATTTTAAATACGGAGGTATAAATCTAATAGAACAGGTACAAGATCTGTATGCCAAAAACTACACCACTATTTAAAAAGTCAAAGATCTAAGTGGAAATTCATATTACATTCATGAATTGAAAGTACAACATAGTATAGGTGTCAATTTTTCTCATTTAATCTGTAGATTTAACACAGTTCTGATCAAACTACCACCCTCTAGGACATGTTTTTGTATATATAGACAAACTTACTCTAAAAACAATAGCAAAGGAGCTAAAAAAGCCAAACAATTCTTAGTTACAGTAGTCAAGAGGCTATGGCATTGGGTTCAAGAACAGACACATAATCAATGGACTAGAGCTGAGAAATGGATCCACATGAATACAGCCCATATGATTTTGGACAAAGGTGTTTGCAAAGGCAATTTCTTCTTCTTTTTTTAAAATTTATTTATTTTTTAATCTAAGGATAATTGCTTTACAGAATTTTGTTGTTTTCTGTAAAACATCAACATGAATCAGCCACAGGTGTCTCCTCACTCTTGAACCTCCCTCCCATCTCCCTCCCCATCTGAGCTCTCTAGGCTGATCCACAGCCTCTGTTTGAGTTCCCTGAGACATACACAGAACATCTACTTTACACCTGGTAATGTAAGTTTCCATGTTACCCTCTCCATACATCTCATTCTCTCCTTCCCTCTGACCCCGTCCATAAACCTGTTTTCTATGTTTCTCCACTGCTGCCTTGCAAATAAATTCATCAGTACCATCTTCCTATATTCCATGTACATGCATTAGTATAGTATATTAATCTTTCTCTTTCTGACTTATTTCACTCTGTAATAATAGGCTTGGGTCATCTACCTCATTAGAACTGACTCAAATGTGTTCGTTTTTATGGCTGAGATGAGCGGCGCTGGAGCAGTGAGCAGCTGAGAGGAGATACTCTTTGTCCAAGACAGTAGCGGAGGCTGCACGGTGGGTGCTAGAGTGGCAAGTGGCCCAGAGGAGATACCCTACGTCCAAGGTTAGTAGCGGCAGCCTTGAGGAGATATCCCACGTCCAAGGTAAGGAGCAGTGGCTACACTGTGCTGGAGCAGCTGTGAAGAGATACTCCACGTCCAAGATAAAAGAAACCCCAGTAAGATGGTAAGCACTAAGAGAGGGCACCAGAGGGCAGACAGACTGAAACCACAATCATAGACAACTTGCCTATCTGATCACACGGACCACAGCCTTGTCTAACTCAATGAAACTAAGCCATGCTGTGTAGGGCCAGCCAAGATGGACGGGTCTTGGTGGAAAGTTCTGACAAAATGTGGTCCACTTGAGAAGGGAATGGCAAACCACTTCAGCATTCCTGCCTTGAGGACCCCATGAAAAACATAAAAACGCAAAAAGATAGGACACTGAGAGATGAACTCCCCAGGTCGGCAGGTGCCCAATATGCTACTAGAGATGAGTGGATAAGTAAGTCCAGAAAGAATGAAGGGATGGAGCCAAAGCAAAAACAACACCCAGTTGGGGATGTGATTTATAGAAGCAAGGTCCAATGCTGTAAAAAGCAAAATTGCACAGGAACCTGGAATGTTAGGTCCACGAATCAAGGCAAATTGGAAGTAGTCAAACAGGAGATGGCAAGGGTGAGGTTGACATTCTAGGAATCAGCGAACTAAAATGGACTGGAATGGGTGAATTTAACTCAGATGACCACTGTACCTACTACTATGGGCAAGAATCCCTTAGAAGAAATGGAGTAGCCACCACGGTCAACAAGAGAGTTCGAAATGCAGTACGTGGATGCAATCTCTAAAACGACAGAATGATCTCTGTTCGTTTCCAAGGCAAACCATTCAATATCACGGTAATCCAAGTCTATGCCCTGACCAGTAATGCTGAAGAAACTGAAGTTGAAAGGTTCTATGAAGACCTACAAGACCTTTTAGAACTGACATCCAAAAAAGATGTCCTTTTCATTATGGGGGACTGGAATGCAAAAGTAGGAAGTCAAGAAATACCTGGAGTAACAGGCAAACTTGGCCTTGGAATACAGAATGAAGCAGGTCAAAGGCTAATAGAGTTTTGCCAAGAGAATGCACTGGCCATAGCAAACACCTTCTTCCAACAATACAAGAGAAGACACTACACATGGACATCACCAGATGGCCAACACTGAAATCAGACTGATTATATTCTTTGCAGCGAAAGATGTAGAAGCTCTATACAGTCAGCAAAAACAAGACCAGGAGCTGACTGTGGCTCAGATCATGAACTCCTTATTGCCAAATTCAGACTTAAATTGAAAAAAGTAGGAGAAACCACTAGACCATTCAGGTATGACCTGAATCAAATCTATTATTATTATGCAATGGAAGTGAGAAATAGATTTAGGGGACTAGATCTGACAGAGACGGAGTGCCTGATGAACTATGGATGGAGGTTCGTGACATTGTACAGGAGACAGGGATCAAGAACATTCCCAAGAAAAAGAAATGCAAAAAAGCAAAACAGCTGTCTGAGGAGGCCTTACAAATAGCTGTGAAGAGAGAACTGAAAAGCAAAGGAGAAAAGGAAAGATATACTTATTAGAATGCAGAGTCCCAAGGAATAGCAAGGAGAGATAAGAAAGCCTTCCTCAGTGATCAGTGCAAAGAAATAGAGGAAAACACAGAATGGAAAGACTAGAGATCTTTCAAGAAAATTAGAGATACCAAGGGAACATTTCATGCAAAGATGGGCACAATAAAGGACAGAAATGGTACGGACTTAACAGAAGCACAAGATATTAAGAAGAGGTGGCAAGAATACACAAAAGAACTGTACAAAAAGAGCTTCAAGACTAAGATAATCACCATGGTGTGATCACTCACCTAGAGCCAGACATCCTGGAATGTGAAGTCAAGTGGGCCTTAGAAAGCATCACTATGAACCAAGCTAGAGGAGGTGATGGAATTCCAGTTGAGCTATTTCAAATCCTGAAAGATGATGCTGTGAAAGTGCTGCACTCAATATGCCAGCAAATTTGGAAAACTCAGCAGTGGCCACAGAATTGGAAAAGGTCAGATTTCACTCCAATCCCAAAGAAAGGAAATGCCAAAGAATGCTCAATCTACTGCACAATTGCACTCATCTCACACTCTAATAAAGAAATGCTCAAAATTTTCCAAGCCAGGCTTCAGCAGTACATGAACCGTGAACTTCCAGATGTTCAAGCTGGATTTAGAAAAGGCAGAGGAACCAAACATCAAATTGCCAACGTCCACTGGATCATCGAAAAAGCAAGAGATTTCCAGAAAAACATCTATTTCTGCTTTATTGACTATGCCAAAGCCTTTGTGTGGACCACAAATAAACTGTGGAAAATTCTGAAAGAGATGGGAATACCAGACCACCTGACCTGCCTCTTGAGAAACCTGTATGCAGGTCAGGAAGTAACAGTTAGAAATGGACATGGAACTGCAGACTGGTTCCAAATAGGAAAAGGAGTATGTCAAGGCTGTATATTGTCACCCTACTTATTTAACTTGTATGCAGAGTACATCATGAGAAACGCTGGACTGGAAGAAGCACAAGCTGGAATCAAGATTACTGGGAGAAATATCAATAACTACAGATATGCAGATGACACCACCCATATGGCAGAAAGTGAAGATGATCTAAAGAGCCTCTTGATGAAAGTGAAAGAGGAGATGAAAAAGTTGGATTAAAGCTCAATATTCAGAAAACTAAGATCATGGCATCTGGTCCCATCACTTCATGGCAAATAGATGGGGAAACTGGCTGACTTTATTTTTTTTGTGTCCAATATCACTGCAGATGGTGACTGCAGCCATGAAATTAAAAGACGCTTACTCCTTGGAAGAAAAGTTATGACCAACCTAGACAGCCATATTGAAAAGCAGAGACATTACCTTGGCAACAAAGGTCCATCTAGTCAAGGCTATGGTTTTTCCAGTAGTCATGTATGAATGTGAGAGTTGGACTATGAAGAAAGCTGAGCACCGAAGAATTGATGCTTTTTTTTCACCTGATGTGAAGAGCTGACTCATTTGAAAAGACCTTGATGCTTGCAAAGATTGAAGGCAGGAGGAGAAGGGGACGACAGAGGACGAGGTGGTTGGATGGCATCACCGACTCAATGGACATGGGTTTGGGTGGACTCAGTAGTTGGTGACGGACAGGGAGGCCTGGCATGCTGTAGTTCATGGGGTTGCAAGGAGTTGGACTTGACTGAGCAACTGAACTGAACAAACACATGAAAAAATGTTCAACATCGCTCATTATTAGAGAAATGCAAATCATTGCTACAATGAGATATCACCTCACACTGGTCAGAATGGCCATCATCGAAAAGTCTACAAACAATAAATGCTGGAGAGAATGTGGAGAAAAGGGAACCCTCTTGCACTGTTGGTGGGAATGTAAATTGATATAGCCACTATGGAAGACTGTATGGAGATTCCTTAGAAAACTAGGAATAAAGCCACCAGAAGACTCAGTGATCCCATTCTTAGGCATATACCCTGAGAAAACCAAAATTGAAAAAGACATGTGTACCCCAGTGTTCATTGCAGCACTATTTAGGCTTCCCTGGTGGCTCAGAGGATAAAGTGTCTGCCTGCAATGCAGGAGACCTAGGTTTGATCCCTGGGTTGGGAAGATCCCAGGAGAAGGAAATGGCAGCCCACTCCAGTATTCTTGCTTGGAGAATCCATGGACAGAGGAGCCTGGCGGGCTACAGTCCACGGGGTCGCAAAGAGTCGGACACGACTGAGCAACTTCACACACACCCCAGTGTTCACTGCAGCACTATTTACAATAGCTAGAACATGGAAGCAACCTAGATGGCCCTCGACAGATGATTGGATAAAGAAGTATGGTACATATACACAGTAGAATCAGTTCAGCTCAGCTCAGTCACATCTGACTCTTCGTAACCCCATGGACCACAGCACGCCAGGCCTCCCTGTTCATCACCAACTCCTGGAGTCTACTCAAACTCATCTCCATTGAGTTGGTGATGGCATCCACTGTCTCATCCGCTGTCATCCCCTTCTCCTCCTGCCTTCAATCTTTCCCAGCATCAGGGTCTTTTCACGTGAGTCAGCTCTTCACATCAGGTGGCCAAAGTATTGGAGTTTCAGGTTCAACATCAGTCCTTTCAGTGAACACTCAGGACTGATCTCCTTTAGGATGGACTGGTTGGATCTCCTTGCAGTCCAAGGGACTCTCAAGAGTCTTCTTCAACACCATAGTTCAAAAGCATCAATTCTTCAGCACTCAGCTTTTTTTACAGTCCAACTCTCACATTCATACATGACTACTGGAAAAACCATAGCCTTGACTAGACGGACCTTTGTTGACAAAGCAGTGTCTCTGCTTTTCAATATGGCTGTCTAGGTTGGTCGTTAACTTTCCTTCCAAGGAGTAAGCATCTTTTAATTTCATGGCTGCACTCACCATCTGCAGTGATTTTGGAGCCCCCAAAAATAAAGTCTGCCACTGTTTCCCCATCTATTTGCCATGAAGTGATGGGGCCAGATGCCATGATCTTAGTTTTCTGAATGTTCAGCTTTAATTCAAGTTTTTCATTCTCCTCTTTCACTTTCATCAAGAGGCTCTTTAGTTCCTCTTCACTTTTTGCCAGAAGGGTGGTATCATCTGCATATCTGAGATTACTGATATTTCTCCCGGTAATCTTGATTCCAGCTTGTGCTTCCTCATGTGTGTGTTAGTCATGTGTTCCTCATGTAAAAACAGCACGTGTTTGTTAGGAATCTGTATGTCTTCTTTGGAGGAATGTCTGCTTAGGTGTTTTTCCCAATTTTTGACTGGGTTTTTCTGGCAGTGAGTTATATGAGCTGCTTGTATATTTTGGAAATTAATCCTTTGTCAGTTGTTCCATTTGCTGTTATTTTCTCTCATTCTGAGAAGAAAAAGAAATAAAAGGAATCCAGATTGGAAAAGAAGAAGTAAAGCTCTCTCTTGTTTGCAGATGACATAATACTATACATGGAAAACCCTAAAGATACTATCAAAATTACTAGAGCTAATCAGTGAATTTAGCAAAGTCTCAGAATACAAAATCAATACACAGAAATCACTCACATTCCTATATACTTAACAATGAAAAATCAGAAAGAGAATTTAAGGAATCAATCCCATTCACCATAGAAACAAAAAGAATAAAATATCTAGGAATAAACCTACCTAAGGAGACAAAAGCACTGTATGTAGAAAATTATAAGGCACTGATGAAAGAAATCAAACATGACATGAACAGATGGAGAGATATTCCATGTTCCTAGGGAAGAGGAATCAATATTTTGAAAATGACTATACTAACAAATGCAATCTACAGATTCAATGTGATCCCTATCAAATTACCAATGGCATTTTCCATAGAACTAGAACAAAAAATTTCACAATCCATATGGAAACACAAAAGACCCTAACTTCAGGTTGTACCTGCAAAGCTACAGTCATCAACACAGTATGGTACTGGCACAAAAACAGAAATACAGACCAATGGAACAAGATAGAAAGCCCAGAAATAAACTCACACACCTATGGGTACCTTATTTTTGACAAACGAGGCAAGTATATACAATGGGGCAAAGAAAGCCTCTTCAATGAGTATGCTGGGAAATCTGGACAGCAACATGTAAAAGGATGAAATCAGAACAGTTTCTAACACCATACACAAAGATAAAATGGATCAAAGACCTAAATGTAAGACCATAAACTATAAAATTCTAGAGGAAAACAGGCAGAACACTCGACATCAATCAAAGCAAGATCCTCTATGACCCACCTCCTGCTGCTGCTGCTGCTGCTGCTGCTGCTAGGTCGCTTCAGTCATGTCTGACTCTGTGCGACCCCATAGACGGCAGCCCACCAGGCTCCCCCGTCCCTGGGATTTTCCAGGCAAGAACACTGGAGTGGGTTGTCATTGCCTTCTCCAATGCATGAAAGTGAAAAGTGAAAGTGAAGTTGCTCAGTCGTGTCCGAATCTTAGCGACCCCATGGACTGCAGCCCACCAGGCTCCTCCATCCATGGGATTTTCCAGACAAGAGTACTGGAGTGGGGTGCCATTGCTTTCTCCAGTGCATGAAAGTGAAAAGTGAGAGTGAAGTCACTCAGTCGTGTCCAACCATTAGCGCCCCATGGACTGTAGCCCACCAGGTTCCTCCGTCCATGGGATCCTCCAGGCAAGAGTACTGGAGTGTGTTGCCATTGCCTTCTCTGCAAGTGGGCCGTAGTTAAACTTAAAAGCTTTTGCACGGCAAAGGAAACTATAAGCAAAGGCAATTTAAGGACAGACTTTTCCAAAAACAGTGTTGTAACAACTGGACATCCACAGGCAAAAATATAACCTAAATCTCATATCTTATAGAAATTAAGTAAAACTGGATTACAGATCTTAATGTAAAATACAAAGATAAAAAACTTAGAATCTGCAGGATAAAACTGTTATAAGATGGAGTCAGACAAAGAATTTTTACACATAACAACAACAAAGCATGATCCATAAAAGAAAACAATTATAAATTAAGACTTCAATTTAAAACTTTTGCTTCATCAAAGACAAAGAAAATTAAAAGCAAGCTATAACTGTGAGAAAATATTTATAAATGGCATATTTGACAGAGGATTTGTATTCTAAATATGTAAAGAACTCTCAAAACTCAGTAGTAAGAAAAAAACAGATACCAATTAAAAATTGGGGAAAAGACTTGAACAAAAAGTTCGCCAAAGAGCTAGACGGAGGGCAACTACTACACTAAAAGACGTACAATAATTTTAGCCATTAGGTAAATCCAAGTTAAAGGCATAACAGTATTATAACAGCTAAAATTGTTTTTAAAGAGTGACAATGCCAAATGCTGCAGAAGATACAGAGCAACTACAATTCACATACAGTGTAAGTAGGAAGGCAAAATAGGACAGCAACTCTGAAAAAGTGTGGCAGCTACTATAAGGTTATTAATAAATATGCACTTACTATATGACCCAGCAATCCCACTCCTTGTATCTATCTTAGAGAAATGAGTATCTGTGCTCACACAAAAACCTGTACATAAATGCTTATAATAGCTCTATTCATAATCACTCCAAACTGGAAATAACCCAAATGTTTTTCAACAGATGAACAGATAATCAAACTTTAGTATAGTTTACCAGTGGAATACTACTGAGCAATAAAATGGAATGGATTACTGATACATGCAATAGCTTGAATGAATTTCAAAAGCATTATTGTCAGTGAAAGAAACCAATCTCAAAAGAGTACATACTGTATGATTCCATTTATATGACATTAGTGAATCATCAGGGGCTAAGAGAGGATAGCCAGGGGTTTGGGGTGTGACACAAAGGGACAGCATGAGAGTGTTCTGGGGAGGATGGAGCTATTTAGTATCCTGATTGTGGTGGTGGGTACGTGGATGTATATATCAGTTAAAATTTATATAGCCATACACTCTCATTTTCTTGGGCTCCAAAATCAATGTAGACAGTGACAGCCATGAAATTAAAAGACACTTGCTCCTTGGAAGAAGAGCTAAGACAAACGTAGACAGTGTATTAAAAAGCAGAGACATCCCTCTGCCAAAAAAGGTCCGTATAGTCAAAGCTACGGTTTTTCCAGTAGTCATGTATGGATGTGAGAGGGACCATAAAGAAGGCTGAGTGCTGAAGAATTGATCCTTTTGAACTATGGTGCTGGAGAAGACTATGGAAAGTCCCCTGGACAGCAAAGAGGTCAAAACAGTCAATCCTAAAGGAAATCAATACTGACAGTCATTGGAAGGACTGATGTTGAAGCTCCAATACTCTGGCCACCTGACGCAAAGAGCCAACTCATTGGAAAAGACCCTGATGCTGGGAAAAACTGACAGCAAGAGGAGAAAGGGACAATAGAGGATGAGATGGTTTGATGGCATCACAGACTCAATGGACATGAGTTTGAGCAAACTCAGGAAGACACTGAACGACAGGGAAGCTTGGCATGCTTCAGTTCATGCGGTCGCAAAGAGTCAGACCTGACTTAGCAAAGAGTCAGACCTGACTGAACAATACCCTCCCCACCAAAAAAGTCTATTATACTGTAGGTTAATCAAGATTTTTTTTAAAGCTTTTAAAAATATATAGTTTAAGTTATCTTAGAACTTTTCTAGTTAGTCACAAATTAAGTCTCAAAATAAATGCTTTGAGCACGTGAAAACCAATGAAATAGGAGGACAAAGAGATAGTTGACAGGAGACTTAAATTTTTTAAAATTATACAAAGATATGGCAGATATACAAAGATATAAATTCTAAACTCAGAAACTCAAATTCTATCCCTCAACTAACCATAGAGGCTGTTAATACACAGTAATAACTAAATACAAATATTTAACATCACCATGTAAAAAGGATAATTTGAGATGAAACAAATAGAGCATATATTAAGTCAAAAGAAAGATTCCACATTAGTACTAGATATTCATTTGGTCCTTGAAATAAAAATGACATTGTTTATTATTAGGGTGGTATGTCCCTTGTTTTTCTTAGTAGCAATTACAGATTTACAGTGGTTTATCCAAATTTTTCTCAACTGATTCTGCTTGATATATATATAAAAAAAAAAACACTTTTAAGAATGCTGACATGATGAATAAAGAAAAGGTAACATACATAAAAACAGAAAGTAGAATGGTGTTTGCCAGCAACTTAGCAGCAGCAGCAGGGTAGGGAGGGGGCCGGCGGGTAGGAAAAACAGGGACATGTTGGCAAAAGGGTACAGACTTTCATTTATAAGATGAATAATTTCTGTATGCATGGTGACTATGGTTAATATTACTGTATTCTATATTTGAAATCTGCAAAAAGGGTAGATCTTGAATGTTTTTGTTTCCCCCTGCAAAAGAGGGTAACTATATGAGGCAATGGAAATGTAAATTAGCTTAACTGCAATAAGCATTTCACAATGTATATGTGTATCAAATTACCATGCTGTATTCTTTAAATATACAGCCACTCCAGTATTCATGGGCTTCCCTGGTGGCTCAGATGGTAAAGAATCCGCCTGCAATGTGGGAGACCTGGGTTCAATCCCTGGGTTGGAAAGATCCCCTGGAGGAGGGCATGCAACCCACTCCAGTATTCTTGCCTGGAGAATCCCATGGACAAAGGAGCCTGGTGGACTACAGTCCACGACTCTTCGTGACCCCATGGACTGCAGCCTACCAGGTTCCTCCGCCCATGGGACTTTCCAGGCAAGAGTACTGGAGTGGGGTGCCATTTACTAAAACTGTCATAACTACCACTCTGTACCATCCTAAGGAGCCATGAAATAAATTTTTTTTTTCTTCTCAAGAAATAAACCCAGAGCAAATCAATCTACTAAAACACAGAGGGTTGTAATTCGAGAGAGCTATTCTCTGTAATGATATATATGTGATGAGTGCCATAAAATTAAACCTTAGGTTATGACTGTAAAAAGCAAAAACAGATGACCACAAGTCATTTACTCAAATAAGTGGCCAACCTCACCATCCGCAACTTTGCCTGGTTCTTAAAGCATTGCAGTTACCTGTGACAGCGCTCAGTTTCTTCCCAGTGATAACAGCACTTCTGTAACTCTGTTCAATCTTAACTCTTCCAAGGATATAAACTTTAAGTAGCAAATACTGATCTTTCTCAAGTTGAAAGTACGTTAAAATGTAAATTTTGGTGTAATTAAAAAATTTATAACATATTTACTCATCGATCAACAATTTACTGAAAGCTTAAAATATTCCAAGCCCTAAGGGTCACAGAAAAGAGATCAACGCCAGTCAGAAATGGCTGCTATCCAAAGTCCATAAGCAATAAATGCTGGAGAGGGTGTGGACAAAAAGAAACCCTCTTACACTGTTGGTGGGAATGCAAACTAGTATAGCCGCTATGGAGAACAGTGTGGAGATTCCTTAAAAAACTGGAAATAGAACTGCCATACGACCCAGCAACCCCACTGCTGGGCATACACACCAAGGAAACCAGAATTGAAAGAGATACGTGTACCCCAATGTTCATCGCAGCACTGTTTATAATAGCCAGGACATGGAAGCAACCCAGATGTCCATCAGCAGACAGATGGATAAGAAAGCTGTGGTACATATACACAATAGAGTATTACTGAGCCATTAAAAAGAATACATTTGAATCAGTTCTAATGAGATGGATGAAGCTGGAGCCGATTATACAGCGTGAAGTAAGCCAGAAAGAAAAACACCAGTACAGTATACTAACGCATATATATGGAATTTAGAAAGATGGTAATGATAACCCTGTATGTGAGAGACAGCAAAAAAGACACAGATGTATAGAACAGTCTTTTGGACTCTGTGGGAGAGGGCAAGGGTGGGATGATTTGGGAGAATGGCATTGAAACATGTATATTATCACATATGAAACGAATCACCAGTCCAGGTTTGACGCATGATACAGGATGCTCGGGGCTGGTGCACTGGGATGACCCAGAGGGATGGGATGGGGAGGGACGTGGGAGGGGGGTCCAGGATGGGGAACACATGTACACCCGTGGCAGATTCATGTCAATGTATGGCAAAACCAATACAATATTGTAAAGTAATTAGCCTCTAATTAAAATAAATAAATTTATATTAAATAAATAAAAAAGAGATCAAAATGGCACAGATCCTCAAGGATTTAGCTGAGGATACAATACACACCTGTGAGATAATAAAACACCAGGATTTTAAGTAAGAAAGTACTATGTATAACAATTAAAGAATAATATCTAAACAGATGTCAAAACACTCTTTAACAAGTCTTCTATGTAAGTCAAATGGTAATTCAGAAGAGAAGAAAAATTTCACTCATGTAGGGAGAACGGGGGTATGGCAAAAAGAAGAGTGTGCTGGAGTCCAGAGGCTTGTCTCAGCCCTGCCGTTAAAACTCCAGGTTAAGTCCCAGCTGTTCCACAGTGCCCAGGGAGTAGGCACGGTACCTGACACAAAAGCACAGTTGCTCATTCACTGTGATTTTCTGGCTAAGCAAGAAGGAAGGGCAAGCAGGGGCTCCTTTTAGAAGGGAGCTGCTCAGGATGTCTGCTACTCAGGCAGACACCACAAGCTCCCTGCTTGCATTCAGTAACACCTCACAACCACGTGAAAGAAAGGATGCTGACCCCTAAAGGAAGGAGCTAGCTGCTCTCCTTGTCTCCTCCAGAGTACAAACTCATCAAGGGCTGCGCCGTCCTGGACCCAGCTGCACCAGCACCTCACAGTCCCAGAGACCCACTATGATGCATCAGCTTAGTCTGACTTAGTTTCAGGTTGGTTCTCGGGGTCTCAGTAAGCTCATCTGAAGGAAAGGAAATGGGATCAAGTCCAACATTATAATCTATGAATGTAATAAATTAGAAATATTAACTACAGAGTATGAATCTTACTATGTTGTCAGCAACAAGTAAAAACAGTTTATTAAATCCGTTACCTGGACTTGTTTGTTTTACAAGAAATACCAAGCTGTTTAGAAATGTCAAATTAAGAAGAAAACACTATCGAATTCTTTAAAAGAATGATTCTTACCTTAGTCTCAAAATATTAAAACGGGGGCTTCTCTGATGGCTCAGTGGTAAAGAATCCACCTGCTAATGCAGAAGACATGGGTTCAATCTCTGATCCAGGAAAATCCCACATGCTACGGAGCAACTAAGCCTGTGCGTCACAACTATACAGCCTGTGTTCTAAAGCCCAGGAGCCACAGCTATTGAGCCCATGTGCCTTCACCCACTGGAGCCCATGTGCCCTAGAGCCTGTGCTCCACAGCAAGAGAAGCCACTGCAATGAGAAGTCCGCATATCACAACCAGAGAGCAGCCTCTGCTCTCTGCAGCAGAGATATCCCACGCAGCAACAAAGACTCAGCATAGTCAAAAATTAATAAATAAAAATTTTTTAAATATGAAAATGGTTAGATCTCACAGTAGAACATAACTTATACAAAGATTCATCAAGGTTCTTCAATAAGTTGAATTATCTTTATCACTCAGAACAATATTTTTAGAAATCAAATAGTGTTAGTACCTCAACACCACCTAGCCTAGAGTAGGGTTCTTATCAATGCCTTCAGGGAGCAAGAAAATATAAGAGTGCCTGTCTTAACTCCCAGACCTCAAATCTAGAGTCAAAGACAACAAATCATCTGAACAATTACCGAACGGCAACTCTCTAGGAGCCACTGCGGTACATGGATTACCTTATTTAGTTCTCACAAGTCTGGCAAGTAGCTAGATATTATCACAATTTTAATGATGAGACAACTGAGACTGCAGAGATTAAAAAATTTGCCCACAGCTAAAGAGTCTTTCACAAAGTCTAAAAACAAAGTAATCAAACAAGAATGTACTGCCTTGAGCCTTCAGGAAAACACAGTCTGATTAGCTGGACCCTACCAGTTCACATCTGAATGCTGAGTTCCAAAGAATAGCAAGAAGAGATAAGAAAGCCTTCCTCAGCGATCAATGCAAAGACATAGAGGAAAACAACAAAATGGGAGACTAGAGATCTCTTTAAGAAAATCAGAGATAACAAGGGAACATTTCATGCGAAGATGGGCTCGATAAAGGACAGAAATGGTATGAACCTAACAGAAGCAGAAGATATTAAGAAGAGGTGGCAAGAATACACAGAAGAACTGTACAAAAAAGACTGATAATCACCATTGTGTGATCACTCGCCTAGAGCCAAACATCCTGGAATGTGAAGTCAAGTGGGCCTTAGAAAGCATCATTATGAACAAAGCTAGTGGATGTGATGGAATTCCAGTTGAGCTATTTTAAATCCTGGAAGATAATGCTGTGAAAGTGCTGCACTCAATATGCCAGCAAATTTGGAAAACTCAGCAGTGGCCACAGGAAGTTGGTGATGGACAGGGAGGCCTGGTGTGCTGTGATTCATGGGGTCGCAAAGAGTCGGACACGACTGAGCGACTGAACGGAACGGAGACCCATAGTAAGGCCTATTATCATGAAATTTCAAAACACTGAAGAAATAGGAAAAATCATATGTACTGCCGGAGGGAGAGGAAAAAAACACATGTCATAAAAAGGTTCAGTAGTCAAAAGGGCATCAAATTCCTAAAGAGCCAGCAGTAGAAACTAGAGAAAATAGAATCCTTAAAATGTTCTGATAAAAGTGATTTTCAACCTAGAATGTTAGACCCACTGATGTGGGAGAACAGACATACAGACATAGTTCAAACTTTTAATTTTGAGTAAATATAGATTCCTAGGCAGGTCTTATGTACACTTGTTACACAGTAACAATAGTTACATATACAAACCAGGTATAGAGTACAATAGCAAAACTAGGAAATTATAATATTGGTCATGTCATGTCATAATACACGATGAATACAAGCAGTTTACATCTAAAAATTTGTTTCTCAAGCACTCTACCTCAGAATACTACTAGGATGTGCTCCACTAAAACAAGGGAAAAGAGATGTGGGGTTTAAGAAACAAGAGGATCTGGACTTCCCTGGTGGTCCAAAGGTTAAGAATCTGCCTGACAGTGCAGAGACACAGGTATGATCCCTACTTCTGGAAGAGTCCACATGTCACAGGGCAACTAAGCCCATTCACCAAAACTGCCGAGTTCGTCTTCCAGAGCCAATACACTGAACTACTGAAGCCCGAGCAGCCTAGAGCCCATACTCTAGAACACGGGAAGCCGTCCCAATGAGAAGCCCATATGCCACGAGGGAAGCACCTACTCTCCGGAACGAGAGAAAATTTGCACAAAACGAAGACCCAGCTCGGGCAAAAACAACTTTTGTTTTTTTTAAAGAGGGCTTTCCTGGTGACTCAGGAATCCACTTACCAATGCAGGAGACACAGACACAGGTTCAATCCCTGATCCAGGGAGATCCCACATGCCACGGAGCAACTAAGCCGGTAGGCACAATTATTGAGCCTGTGCTCTAGAGAATGGGAACCGCAAATACCGAGCCCTTGAACTGCCACTGTTAAAGCTCACACACCCTAGAGCCCGTGCTCAGCAATAAGAAAAGCCACCACAACTAGAGGGTATCCCCATGCCTGCCATAACTGGAGAAAAGCCCACAGAGCAACGAAGACCCAGCAGAGCCAAAAAATAAATACATAAAAAAAAAAAAAAAGACAGAAATAAGAGGATCCAACACAAGTAAGAGGTGAATCGAAACCCCAAGAAAACCGTGAAGAAAAAGCCAGAGAAGACATCTGTGCAGCAAGCCAAGAGAGCAGCGTGGGTGGAGCAGAGCGGGATCGAGCGCTCCGCGAAGGACTCCTCAGGACGACGAGGGTTGACCGCAGAGCACCTAAAATACCTGAGCACGCTGAAGAGAGAGTTATGAAACAAGCAGACTTCAGTGCAGCTGGTAATAAATACACAGTAAGCCAAAGAAAAGCCCACAGAGCAACGAAGACCCAGCAGAGCCAAAAAATAAATACATAAAAAAAAAAAAAAAAAGACAGAAATAAGAGGATCCAACACAAGTAAGAGGTGAATCGAAACCCCAGGAAAACCGTGAAGAAAAAGCCAGAGAAGACATCTGTGCAGCAAGCCAAGAGAGCAGCGTGGGTGGAGCAGAGCGGGATCGAGCGCTCCGCGAAGGACTCCTCAGGACGACGAGGGTTGACCGCAGAGCACCTAAAATACCTGAGCACGCTGAAGAGAGAGTTATGAAACAAGCAGACTTCAGTGCAGCTGGTAATAAATACACAGTAAGCCAAGTCCCACTCACCCTCCAAAAATGCAATCGTTAACCCAGGAGAAACAAAATACTCAGCAGGAAAAGCAAAGTCATCATGATACACCACCTGGCTCAGCTGTGAGGGGTTTTTACACACTGCTTATAATGTAAACTCTGGAAAAAATCCAACTTATGCTGTGATATTACTGAGGTGCAGCAATGAGAGTGTGGAGAGAACTGTCTTCATCTTCGATGGTTTCAGTTTAATAGAGAAGGCCCAAATCTCAAAAGTCAAGTGATAGCAATTCTAAGCATGCTACCTAGATCCTAGATTAGAGGTAAATGGACCATCCCTGCAGAAACCTTGCTTAGCAGGAAATAGGGAGAAAAATGATTGTTTTTCAAGACAAGACTCACAGAGGTATTTAACTCTTTAGAGCGTGGTCCCTGACCTTTTTGGCACCAGAGACCGATACTGTAGAAGGCAATTTTTCCACAGGACAGGGGCAGGGGGACCCAAGGGATGGTTTTAGGATGATTCTCATAAGAAGCTGGCAACCTAGATCCCTCACACGAACGGTTCACAATAGGGTTCATACTCATATGAGACTCTAATGCCACCGTGATCTGACAGGAGGTGGAGCTCAGGCATTAACACAAGCAATAGGGAATGGCTGTAAACACAGGTGAAACTTAGCTTACTAGCCTGCCATTCACCTCTTGCTGTGCAGCCCGGTTACCAGCAGGCTATGGACCAGTACCAGTCTGTGGTCTGGGGGCTGGGGACCCCTGCTTTAAAGTATGCTTTATAACTTTGATATAAACATCTAAATTAAAAGAATTAAGAAGGATATAAGTGGATTGTTGCCTACCCTTTGAAGAAGGTTAGAGCGGAAGAAGAGAATAACTAAAAGAAAACAAATTTGAGGAGTATTTTTACATTTGAACAATTTTATATTTAGCGAAAATATCCATAACAGGGGAAGAAGATGATACTCCATACAAAAAGAATAGATCAATGACCTTAGAAAGGAAAAGAGGGCTGGTGTGCAGTTAGGATCCCAGGGATGGGGAAGCCTGGTGGGCTGCCGTCTATGGGGTTACACAGAGTCGGACACGACTGAAGCGACTTAGCAGCAGCAGCATTAGATAAAAAGCTATTCACTGAACTGAGAAAAAGATAGGAATGACTGCATTCAGCCAAGGTGCCCAGTGGAACATGCAGGGAGCACTTACTTTAATGATGTTGTCAGGAGCTCTGTTCATTGTGAGGTTCTTAATTCTCAGTCAGCTGGTGGGCAGTCTTGCAAGTGAGAAGGTACTTACTGATCAGAGGCTTAGGAAAATGGGTCCCTTCAAAGTGCTTCAGGCCTAAAGCTAACAAACTGAGAAAGAGGCAGTAACACTCAGTCTCACTTGACAATCCATCCTGCAAAAAAGCCTCCCAGAGGAATTCCACATTTACAACCCATATTTTTTACAGCTAATTCTTGTACAAGTTAATGGAAACTCAACAGAAAATTTCAGATATTCACTGAATACTAAGAAGTACTATGCAAGTAAGACTCAGTGAGGTGTTCCCATTAAGTGATAAGAGGCAAAACCAGGCATCAATTGCTAATAAATGTCACAACATGATGTGTTTTATAGCAATCATAAAAACAAAGTTTGAGGAAAGGAGAATGGCTCTAATAAAACAAATATAAAATGAATATTGGGCACCATGTTAGATATATTAAATCCACACCAACATTACCTCCCAACATAACATACTCAATTAGTTACCTGTATACATATTTGCTGATGGCAGTGGGGAAATACACATTACAAGCCAGAAAAGTGTTTATAACCTTTATCAAATAATCTCACTCTTGAGAATTTACCCAAAGAGATAAACAAAGAGTTTCAAAAGTGCTATGCACAAAGAGCCTTGGTGAAGCCTCACTTAGAACAGCCAAACAAGACAAGGAGAGAAAAGAGGCAAATAAAAGGACTATGATAGGGCCATTAATACAGCCTGAAAGGACAATATACAGAGAAAAAAAAAAGACAATGCTACACCATGGCACATAGAAAAACAATTTCAAGAAGATGTTAAGCTAAAAAAAGCAGAACAAAATTAAACTCAAATTGGCAATAATTATGTACAAAATACAAAAAGAAAAAAATCATTGTCTTGGGCTGGTGAGGATAATGGATACAAATGTTTTTTCTTGAAAATATTCCCCCAACAGTATTATGAGATTAGTTTTTATGATAAACAAAAGACAAATTACAACATAAAATGTTTCCAAAATGTACATGTAATCCCGTAAAAAGAGCATTGCTGAAACAGGTACATATATAGAACTGTGTCCATCTACACCGCTTTTCTTTGTCTTTTGTGTCCATTCTTTATTACACAAGTCTTCTGATTTTCTTCTCTGCTACACTAAGTCCTTACCTGTCCTCTGCCTTGGTGAAGAAATTCTTATCTTGGGGATTTTGGCCTTCAGAGAACACATTGGAATTAGCTCTGGATACAAGAAAACCTTGCTCGTGGCTAGGATCCAAGCCACTTGCTTTGGCAATCAGGGCAATCTATAGGCTGTAAGAAGAAAATTCATTGTAAATAAAATTCCAGAATAAAAGAGGGCTTCACAAAAGCTTCTGAATGTATTTTGGCATTTAGAGAGAGCTGACCCTAAATAATGTGGGTATCCACCCACATACCCTTCTCCCAAAAGTTTCTACAATCATTCTCAGCCTAACATGTACCTAAAAGGAGTCCCATTCCACGTTATTAAAAGTTGATTCTCTTTTTCTTTCCTGTGTGGAACACTTAACACACTAAATGACATAAGCACTTATAAAGTACCAAGGGACACCTGGCAGAGACTCTATGCTCAAAAAATTTTTACCTCCTTCCCCTTTTAAATCCTTGAAAGGTAAGTGACCTTCAACAATGTTTTCTTTCTTCCAGGATAAGATTCCAACTTCTTTACTCTCACTCAAAAATATGGTATTCCAAATTTCACTTATTCTTACTTAACTTTCATTAAGTTCTCCCAGATTCTTCCTGAGGTTGGGACAAAAAATTCAGAAAGAGAATGAGATAATTCAGTCTAATTCATTTCTGTCTTGTTGTCTAAGCCTCCCAATTCCAGGCACTTCTGCCTTTTCAGAGATAAGCACCTCTACAGTCATATTTTTCCTTCCATAAATGTAATTTTTATATCCCCAGAAGAAAAACACAGGTCACTATATATGTAAGTTATAACCACATGCGTACTCTGTTGTGTCCAACTCTTTGCAACCCTATCAACTGTAGTCCGTCAGGCTTCTCTGTCCATGTGATTCTCTAGGCAAGAATAGTTGAAGTGGGTTCCCGTTTCCTTCCATAGGGGGTCTTCCCGAGTCAGGGATCGAACCTGTGTCTCCTGCATCGCTTGCCTTGGCAGTGGATTCTTTTACCACAGAGGCATCTGAAAAGCCCAAGTTATAACTGCAGTCTGGTGTTAAGTTTTATTACCAACATATAACTAATCAAGCAGTTTGAGATCAGTGTCTATGACATAATGTATTTACATTCCATTGAATTATAAGAGTGGGAGTTAAAATGAAGACCAAAGAGTAGGAGTTAAAATGAAGACCAAAGTTTACCAGAGTAAACCACAATTAATTTGTTAAACCAGGAAGAAATCAGAAGCAAATATTTGATTTACAGGAACAGCAAATATTTTCACAAAAAAAAACTAAACCAATGAAAGTAGAAACCAAACCTGCAGATGTCTTTAAAATATTGAACACGGCAAATGTACAACATTTTTACTTTGTTCCTAACTCCCAAATCAATGTTTCTCTCAAAATAGAGACACCACTATAATCATTGTGGGAAATAAAATGATGTTAATGAAGAAGACAATAAAAACCTAAATATAACCTTACTTTACCACTTGACTTCCATCTTTATCTCATAAAGATGAGCTAATACTTGACCTAATTCCTAATACTTACCCTCGTATCTGTTTAAGTCCAATTATTAGCAATGAGTCCCACATCTCTACCTCCCACATCCCTGTCCTGTTCATTGACTCCATCCTCTACTTAAACCCAAGTATTATTACCTAGTTCTAGAACTTAGGTAATGAACACAAAGGGAAGATAAAAGAGAAGAAAGAAATTACAAATACCCGTCTCTTCCAACCCTAGGAAATTATCCCTAGGAAATGATCTGTGGGGTAAGTCACCCACCTCATACTGCAAATAAAAACTTAAAGCAGACCCATCTGTTCCCTACCAGTCTTCGTGACAGTTTTACGAGGATTCCAGTCAACGCCGACTTGTGTGCTGAAGGCTTCAGTGAGCTTCATGGCTCCCATCAGGTTACAGGGTTGGAACAAGGTCTGAAACTTGGGATTGAACTGATGATGAAGGGCAATGGAGCTTTGAGCAAAGGTTCCCAGCTCTTTCTGGGAAAACAGAACACAAAGGAGATGTGAGTTCCAGACAATACCAGTAGCTCTTAGCCTCTGAGAGAAAAACTGTCTTCCTACAATAGGATAAAAACAGGTTAAAATCATCATAACGTCATTCATAATAAACGTTTTTCCATTAAGAGAGCTATTCTACTAAATCATCAGATATTTGAGGATCTCTGATGTACTAATTTATTCCTGTTTTATTCTCAGTCTGAGTGTTCCTAAGCCTTTTGGATGTATGTTCTAGCTCCCCAGATGGAATTAAAATTCTCAAGAGTGAGAGCCATTACTTAAAAAATTAATAAATAATTTTTTATTTGTTCCTCTGAATAACACTCAGAATAAAGTATTGCTCATGATCCTCTGAACACAGTAAGAGGGAAACATACTCCGTTGACTATCCAAGGAAGGTGTGATTACGAGTCAACTCAAGACTCCAGAGACTTACCCAACAAGCAAAAAACATCCTTATTACTGCCCCAAAGTTCAGATTTTAAAATGTGAATTTTTTGCCCATTCCCTGCTGCTCATGGGATCTTATTTAGCTCCCCAATAAGGGAATGAACCTGGGCCCTGACAGTGAAAGCGATGAATCCTACACTACTGGACCACCAGGGAATTCCCCAAATTTTGAAATTAAAAGCCCTTCCTCCAAAATACTTCAAAATGCCACAAGCAAAATTAATTTTATACATAAAACAATGATATCAAGCTTAATAAACTATGAATTCAATAAAAAGAAGAGAAGTACCAAAAGCCTAAGATGGGTGGATCTACAGGTGAGGAAGAGCACCCAACAAAAAGATAAGAGGAACTGTCTTTAGAAAATTGAATACACACTCTGTCCTTTCCTGGGAAGCAGTAACTTATGTTTTCTCAGCAAGCATAGGAAGCCATACAAATACTTACCAAAACATGCAGGAGAGAAGAATTAATGTAGCTCATGATGACTTGATATCTGTGAGAAATGACTTCTTAACTAATTGAATACACAATTCTTTAGATTTAGGAGTATCTGAAACCTTACAAGAAATATCCTGGTGGTACTGGCCTCCAAACTGAGACTGGGGTTGGAACTGGCGAGAAGGTGATTTGCGTCAAGAGCTGGACATCCTGGGAAGGGAAAGAAAATAATACAGTGTGACATGTTATGATGTTGTCATCTCAGGAACCCAGAAGACCAAAGTCAGTGACTTTATCAAACACATTTCACTTTCTAGAGAGACTATGAAAACAACACAGTTACCTCAGTATGAATTTTTTGCTCAGATATGCTCTACTTCAGCAAAATGACAGAATCAAAGGAAGTTTAACCTCAAACCGGAGGAACTGAGATTAGAAAGAACAAAAGCTACTCTGGCATAGGATTGTTCAGTTCAGAAGGGACTACTAAAGATTCTTTGAAATCTTACAGCATTCTTTCTCATGCTATGCTGTGCAGCATGCGGGATCTTAGTTCCGAACCAGGGATCGAATTTGTGCCCCCTGAATTGGAATCTTGGAGTCTTAACCACTAGACCACCAGGGAAGTCCTTTTACATGCATTCTGACCTGAGCCATAAAGACACGACACGGTGACTTTTCAAGGTCCTGACTGACGTGAAGATGCTGTGGTCCTGTGGTTGCAGTGGTTACCAAGACACCTATTGCTGACTTTCACAAGCTGCTAATTTTTGGCTTCATCTCAAAAGATGAAGATGATCCAATATTAACATTACCAAGAAGAGTCTTACCTGCTGCATCTGCTGCTGCAGCCTCTTCCTCTGCGCTGGGTCTAGAATCAGAGTCTGATGAACCTTCTCCCTCTGGGGCTTGACCCTCTCTACTTCCTGCTGCTTTCATCTTCAGCTGTTCAAGTAGCTCCTTCACGTGCGATGTTGCTTATTTAGTAAGTTGGCCAGTGGTTCCTCAAACCTATCCCCCACAGGGAGATGACTGGATTTGAATATTTTCATGGGTCCAAAACATATCCAGTTCCTTCCTACCATGGGCTAAGCCAGTCTGACCAACTTCCATCTACTGCTAATCCTCAAGTCTCACTTTAGCCAATAGGCAAACTCCTAGCCTACCCAAATCTTCTCCCAAAGTAGATTCAAATAAGATGGTTCTTAACGTCCTCTACCCATTCTCCTAAAAGCAGTACTCTAAGTAATATACTAATGAAGGTAAAATTAAACTAAAATCTAAACATAGGGCAATGTCTGGATAACAAAGCAGCCAAGGAGCTAATGGGAACCCACGATTTTTGCATCCCACTGACAGTTACATTAATCTGGGACTTATTCTTAATGGTGATACAGAATCTTCCCAAAGCACAACATCTGTTCTCTAAGCTAGCTGCTACTCCCACCCCAGGTCTAGCACTTCCTGTTCTCCAGCTCCTATTCATTCAGGCTGCCCTGACTTCCTTTCTTAAAAACTCAAAGACCTTCTAACATGGAGTAGAAAGGGCATAAACTAAAACATGGAGCTCCATGCACGCTACGTCACTTCCATCCTGTTTCTTTGTGACCCTCCAGACTGTAGCCCTCAAGGCTCCTCCATCCATGGGATTTCTCAGGCAAGCATACTGGAGTGGGTTGCCATTTCCTAACTCCAGGGGCTCTTCCTGAAACATGGATTGAACCCACAATTTCTTGCATCTCCTGCACTGGCTGGCGGGTTCTTTACCACCAGTGCCACCTGGAAGCCCTAAAGCACACGGCAGTTTAGATGAATAGTGAGAAGGTGGTCCAAGTATGACCCTACTCATCTCCACGAAAATATCTTAGCCCTCTAAATTCCTTCTCCAAGCTTTCTATCACTTCCCTCCCACCCCCACTTCCTAAGAGACAGAGAAAGACTGTCAGGGGCTGAAGTAAGAATCCAAATGCTAGTTCTGAGGTAGACGCAGAAGAAGACACTCAAGTGATTAAGCAAAAGTTGCTGCTCTATGAAATCAGCATACAACCTGCTCAAGCAGCTGTGACTAGCAGGTTATCCTAATTCATTAAATCCTCTAGATTGTACAATAGTTAAATGATCATAACTTTGTTCCAATGGCCCCTGGGAATAAACATTATGTTTCCTTTAACAGTATTTATTGAAAGCATCCTGGCAGGCCCAGGATGAAAATCTATAGACACAGGACTGTCTCTGTACAGTTTTACTGAGAACTGAAAACTCTTTTGATTATCTGCATACCTAGCAGAGGAACAGACCAGAAGCAGGAAAAAAAGTAGATAATGCAAAAAGAGCTGTACCTGATTCTAAGAAGCATTATCTCAAAGGACAGCTGATACGGGGAGCACAGGTAACCTACTTTCCATGTGATATTTTACTCATGATCAAATAATAAGCTAGGTTTGTATTTCCAGCTAAAAGAAAAGCAGCAGCAGCCTAAGCGGATCAACTGAATACCAGAAGGTAACTGAACTGAATAAGAATTTTTTAAGTAGTTCTATAATTCCCAAATTTAAAAAAATTGACACACAGAGGTGTGTAGTGGAAATGAAATAGGTCTACTGATCAAGTCCCATGATAACAGGTGCTTAGGTTCTATTCTGCTACACTAGAATTTTTTTCTATGACATATGGTGTGAAGTAAGTGGATCAAATACAAACTCTAAGGAACAGTGTGAAAGTTCTTTAAAAAATAAAAACAGAGCTACCATATGACCCTGCAATCCCACTCCTGGGCATATATCCAGAGAAAAACGTGGCCCAAAAAGACGCATGCACCGCAGTGCTCACGGCAGCACTGTTTACCATGGCCAAAACATGGAAGCAGCCTAAACGTCCACTGACAGAGGCATGGATAAAGATGGGGTGTGCCACCGTCCTGCGCTCAGCCACGTCCGACTCTCTGTGACCCCACGGACTGTAGCCCACCAGGCTCCTCTGTCCTTGGGGATTCTCCAGGCAAGAATACTGGACGGGGTTGTCATGCCCTCCTTCAGGGGAAGATGAGGGGCATATACACACACATATATACATACTTGTGTGTATGTACATGCTGCTGCTGCTGCTAAGTCACATACATGTGCATATATACATGTATGTGTGTATATATGTATACACACACACACATAATGAAATATCACTCAACCATTATAAAAAAATGAAATAAAGCCATTTGCTATAACATGAATGGACCTAGAGTATCATACGGAGTGAATAAGTTAGACAGAAAAGGAGAAATATCATGTGACCTGCCTTATATTTGGAATCTAAAAAGAAATGATACAAATGAACTTACTTACAAAACAGAAAGAGACTCAGACTTTAAAAAGAAACTCATGGTTGCTGCGGGGTAAGGGATAGTAAAGGAATTTGGGAAGGTCATGTATACACTGCTATATTTAAGACGGATAACCAACAAAAAACTATTGTACAGCACATGGAACTCTGTTCAATGTCATTTGTGCCAGCCTGGATGGGAGGGGACTTTGGGGGAGAATGGATACATGTATATGTATGGCTGAGTTGCTTCACTGTTTACCTGAAACTATCTCAACATTGTTAATTGGCTGTACCCCAATACAAAATGTTTTTGGTGTTAAAAAAAAAAATCAATAAAAATAAAACTGAAAAAAAAAAAGAACTCTAAGAAACCTTGAAAATGTTCTCAAAAAAAAAGAAAAGCGGTAAATATGCGAGGTGACAGAAGTATTCATTAACTTCATGGGTGAAATCCTTTTGTAATACATAATGTATATCAAATCATCACGCTATGCACTTTCAAAGTTTTAGAACCTTATCTATCAATTAAAACTCAATAAAGTCGGGGGGAAAAAAGGAACTCTTGAGTTTTCTCTTGTAGTTATATTATGGTATTTATTATAATGGAATATGACTGAATAGTCATTGGAAGGACTGATGCTGAAGCTGAAACTCCAATACTTTGGCCACCTGATGCGAGAAACTGACTCATTGGAAAAGACCCTGATGCTGGGAAAGACTGAAGGCAGGAGGAGAAGGGGACAACAGAGGATGAGATGGTTGGATGGCATCACCTACTTGATGGACGTGAGTTTGAGCAAGCTCCGGGAGCTGATGAAGGACAGGGAAACCTGGCATGTTGCAGTCCATGGGGTCTCAAAGAGTCAGACACGACTGAGAGACTGAACTGACTGAATTGATGACTGCTACTCCCGACTTCTGGGCATTGGTTAGTATACCTAGCCTTTTTCACTAAATGCATGTTACCTGAAGGTCTAGCTTTCAGGTGAATCCAAAGCTCTCGTTAGGTAATGCTGTTAAGGTAAAGCACAGGACTAATTAAAAGCTATGAGTCCTTGGGTTTTGCTTTGTTCCACCCACGGCACAAACCATACCCTGACATCTAGCCAGTACCTAATGATAGTACGCTGCTACTCCAAATGGATAACAACAAAGTATGGATGAACTCTGCAAACTCATCACAAACATAAGGGGAAAAATTAAAGCTTCTACCTTCTGAGTAGGACAACAGAAGTGCTAATTCATGTGAAGAGGGCAGTACACACTTTTCAGACTCCAGGGCATTACCGCAGGTGCTTCATGGTTTGCTCAATTAATGCCCTGGAGACTAACGAAGGTTCATTAACTTTTACTAGACTATCATTCTGTTAATGAAAAGCAGAAGAACAAAAAGGACATACTGGATATTACACTTTGGAGTAGTTTGTATGGCTGACAACACAGTCCTACATACCTCTCCAGCACCACTCCCCTGGAGAAGCTGCTATGGATGCCAGCTACTGCTTTTTCTCCCTTCCCAAACAGATACAGCTTGGTCTAGAGCTGCACTGCCCCATAAGAAGGAGAATTATTCACTTCACACCCAATACCCCCATGGGGCTCAGCATCCTTCTAACAGTAACAGCAGGTAGTCAGGGATGGGAAATTGTTAACCAAAACTTCTCAAAACCTTCTCAGACATACACTTTTCCTCTACTCTAGGTCTCAAGGTCTTTGGTTAGCCTACCGTACAGCTCGAGAAGTGTTAAAGTTAGGCTGAGGCTCAGCCACACGTTTCTCCTGTTATGGGCCGTCATCTTCCGTGCTGGAGAATCCCATCCCATATTGAAACTGAGGGCAGAGGAAAAGAAGGATTTTCTTGGGCAACGGGCATGTAACAGTCACTCCAACAGTGACAGGGGAAAATGAAGACTGGTTTACAGGACTTTAATAATGCTGGCACACAGAAAGAGCTTGCATCGGATCCTTTCTCACTTCTGGCTCAACCAGTCCAGCACATGGCATAATTTTCATGCCAGAAGAAAACTTCCTCACTTGGCCAACTTGTAATGGTAGACAGAGCATGGATAACTCAAAATGATCAGATTATCTTTCAAGAGAGAAATTTATGAAAAAGGAACTATAATTAGTTTGCAGTCTTTAAGGATGCACCAAGTGACAGTTGAAAAAGATTATGTAAAAGCTCATAAGGAAAACTTTACTAAGATACGGATATTCAAAGTTTATTAGTTACCGAAATTCTCCTGTCACTATAGTCTCTCCTGGGTGGACTGAAAGGAGAAGGCTTGGTCAGACCATTGTTCTGGAGAGAGAGGCCCTGAAACCAAAGGATAGAGCTTGCTGGAGAATCCACCTTTAGTGTTCCAAGTGCTCATTCAAAGATCACTACTCACAGTTTCAAACGACTCTTCCATCAGTTCATTCATGTCCTTTTCTGCAAAAAAGCCAAATAGTATGTTGCTGGCACACACTTATTTCATTTTGCAATAGAGGGAATTCCAGGAAAACAAAGAAAGTTATTTTTGGCAAGGCTTTTGATAAAATCCTCAAATGTATTAATATCCATCATTCACTCATTCATTTAAAAACATTTATTGAACAACTATATGCTTTAATCCCTGTTCTAGATGCTCAGATATATGACAGAAACTCTCATGAATGAAGCTTAAATTCTAGTGGGAAAACAAACAAAAACATACTCTGCTACTGCTAAGTCACTTCAGTCATGTCTGACTCTGTGAGACCCCATAGACGGCAGCCCACCAGGTTCCCCAGTCCCTGGGATTCTCCAGGCAAGAACACTGAAGTGGGTTGCCATTTCCTTCTCCAATGCATGAAAGTGAAAAGTGAAAGTGAAGTCACTCAGTCGTGTGCGACCCTCAGCGACCCCATGGACTGCAACTTTCCAGGCTCCTTCATCCATGGGATTTTCTAGGCGAGAGTACTGGAGTGGGGTGCCATTGCCTTCTCCAAACATAAGCTAGGCATTTTTTTAAAAATTATTTATTATTTGTGGTCACCCCGGTCTTTGTTGCTATGTGCAGACTTCCTTTAGTTGTGGAGAACAGAGGGTACTCTCTAATTTGTGGTGGCATGGGCTTCTCATTGCAGTGGCTTCCCCTGTTGCAGAGCACAGACTTGAGGGAACTGGCTCAGCAATTGTGGCACATGAGCTTAGTTGCCTCAATGCATGTGGAATCTTCCCACACCAGGGATTGAACCCATGTCCCCTGTATTGGTAAGTGAATTCTTGACCACTGGACCACCAGGGAAGTCCTAGATGACTTTATGAGAGAAATTCATAGTCTGCTGGCCTATCCTACTGAATGGAGTCAAGAGAGAAGTCTCCAGTAATGTGTCAAAGGACTCTATCTTTGGACTAGCCATGCCATTAACAACTGAAAACACCCAGAAAACACACTTTCAAATCTGTAAATGATACAAAGCTGGAAGGGATCACCAAACCAACTAATGACAGATTCGAAATTCTAGGTTTTCTCAAATTAACTGGATGAAACGGAATAAGGATAAACAAGTCATACATTTAGGATTTTCAAAAATCAGCTTCTTAAGTGCACAAAATGGTAACATGGCTTAAAAACAATTAATCTGAAAAAAGTCTCAGTTTTTTTGGTTGGCCTTCAGATCAATTCTAGAGGATGGTGATCATTTCTATTAAAGCCCTTCTTAGGTGAAGGTGAAGTCGCTCAGTCGTGTCCGACTCTTTGCGACCCCATGGACTGAAGCCCACCAGGCTCCTCAGTCCATGGAATTTTCCAGGCAAGAGCACTGGAGTGGGTTGCCATTTCCTTTTCCAGAGGATCTTCCCAACCCAGGTCTCCCGCACTGCAGGCAGACGCTTTAACCTCTGAGCCACCAGGGAAGCCCTTCTTAAGAGGGCATTAAAAAGCTAAAATCCAAACATTTATGAGGATGTGAATCAACTAGAACTCTAAAAAGGATATAAAAGATCTTTGGAAAAAGGGCTGGCAATTTCTCAGAATATACAGCTACTATATGACCACGATTCCTCCCCTAGAGAGCTTACCAAAGGAAATGAAATACTTGTTTACAACTCTAACAAGAGAACACATACACGATGGAATACTACTCAGCCATAAAAAGGAACACATGTGAGTCAGTTCTAATGAGGTGGATGAACCTAGAGCCTATTATACAGAGTGAAGTAAGTCAGAAAGAGAAAGATAAATATCATATACTAATGCATATATATGGAACCTAGAAAGATGGTACTGATGAATTTATTTGCAAGAGAGCAATGGAGAAACAGACACAGAGAACAGAATTATAGACATGGGGAGAGAGGAGAGAGTGAGACGTATGGAGAGAGTAAAATGGAAACTTACATTACCATAATAAAATTGATAACCAAAGGGAATTTGCTCTACATCTCAGGGAACTCAAACAGGGGCTCTGTATCAACCTAGAGGGGTCGGATGGGGAGGCAGGTGTCGGATGAGGGGTCGGATGGGAGGGAGGTTCAAGAGGGAGGGGACAAATATACACCTATGGCTGATTCATGTTGAGGTCAGACAGAAAACAAGGTTCTGTAAAGCAATTATCCTTCAATTAAAAAAATTTTTTTTTATTTTAAAAATAACAAGGGAGTTCAGAGCTATCTTTATTCAAGACAGCCAGAAATTAGAAAGAATCAGGTGTCCATCAACAACTAGGGATTGATGAAAAATAAACAAATTGGTATATTTCTACACTGGAATCCAACTCAGCAATAAAAAGGAAGAAATTAAATAATACAAGCAATACATATGAATCTCAGAAACATGCTAAGTGAAAGAAGTCTTACACAACACATACTACATGATTCCATTTACATGAAGTTTTAAAACAGGCAACACCTAATCTGTGATAGAAAAAAACAGAACAGTGGTTGCACCTGGGAGAATGGTTAGGGTACTGATCTCGAGGGGCCAGTAGGTACTTCTAGGGTGATAAATATCTATCTTTTAGGGGTTTCACTCATCAAACCTCACTGAATAGTACACTTAAGATTTCTATGCAATAATTGTATGTGAGTGACGTGAAGTCACTCAGTTGTGTCTGACTCTTTGCAACCCCATGGACTGTAGCCTACCAGGCTCCTCTGTCCATGGGATTTTCCAGGCAATAGTACTGGAGTGGATTGCCATTTCCTTCTCCAAGGGATCTTCCTGACCCAGGGATCGAACCCTGGTCTCCCGCATTGTAGACAGACATTTTACTGTCTGAGCCACCAGGGAAGTCAATAATTTATACAATAATGTGTATAAACATACCTAAAAAGAAAAACTGTAAACAAATATTCAGTTCTAATTCATGATGCACGTGGGCTGAGTCGCTTCAGTAGTGTCTGATTCTTTACGAACCAATGGATTGTGGCCCGCCAGGTTTCTCTTTCCATAGGATTCTCTAGTAAAGAATAATGAATGGATTGCCATTCCCTTCTCCAGAGGATCTTCCCGACCGAAGGACTGAACCTGTGGTATCTTACCTCTCTTGCTTGGGCAGGTGGGTTCTTTACCACAAGCACCAGCTGGGAAGCCCCTAATTCACGATATGCGCGATGAAATGTTTGCTGCTGCTGTGAAGTCGCTTCAGTCGTGTCCGAGTCTGTGCGGCCCCATAGACGGCAGCCCACCAGGCTCCCCTGTCCCTGGGATTCTCCAGGCAAGAACACTGGAGTGGGTTGCCATTTCCTTCTCCAATGCATGAGAGTGAAAAGTGAAAGGGAAGTCGCTCAGTTGTGTCCAACCCTCAGTGACCCCATGGACTGCAGCCCACCAGGCTCCTCCGTCCATGGGATTTTCCAGGCAGGAGTACTGGAGTGGGGTGCCATTGCCTTCTCCCTGATGATATGTTTGCTGCTGCTAAGTCACTTCAGTCGTGTCCGACTCTGTGCGACCCCATAGACGGCAGCCCACCAGGCTCCCCCGTCCCTGGGACTCTCCAGGCAAGAACACTGGAGTGGTTTGCCATTTCCTTCTCCAATGCATAAAAGTGAAAAGTGAAAGTGAAGTCGCTCAGTCGTGTCTGACCCTCAGCGACCCCAGGACTGCAGCCTTCCAGGCTTCTCCGTCCATGGGATTTTCCAGGCAAGAGTACTGGAGTGGGGTGCCGTTGCCTTCTCCGGATGATATGTTTAGATATCTACAACTCACTATGAAATGCTTAAAACAAAAAAAAAGATTAGGAGATGGATAGAGAAATAAGTGAAGCACTGCATAATTAATATATGAAAATTTAACTATAGAAAGTAGGTGGTGAGAATATGGTTGTCCACTGTACAATTCTTTCAACTTTTCCATATGTTCGAAGTTTCATAATAAAATGTAATAAGGGAGAAATTTTCTTAAAAACAAAGGCTAGAATCCAGAAGAAGGTTAACTTAGGGGTTGAAGTGTGGAAAGTCTGAAATGTAGAGAACCGAAGAAACTTGGTATGTTTAGCACAGTAAAGAAAAAAATGTAGGAAAAGAAACGTACTATGCACATTTGGGGGTAAATTATATTCTTAGCAACAATGGACAAAAGAGAAACACAAAAGATAGATTTAGGTTCAATAAGGAAAACGTTAGCTGAGGAGGTGTTTGAGAGCAGGACACGCTATCTGCAGAATTGATGAACTCCCTGTCACCCCAGTTCCCCAAACAGATTGAAAGGCCACATCAGAGAGGCCATCAAAATGCTTACGTGGGAAGAAAACATATGTAACCACAGGAAGCTTTCCAAACTCTGTGATTGCATGCTGTAGTAAAAAGTGATCTCTTGCAGTTCTTGAATATTCTCCATCAAGTTTAGCACAATACCACAGACCTTGAATAATAACCATAGGACCCATACGAAGTGCCACTAGTGATGCTGGAAGCGTTCCCAAGAAGCACAGTCATGACATTACAAGAGAACACTGAATTGCTTGATAGGTACCAGAGACTGCAGTCTGCAGCTGTGATTTCCTACCATTTCAAGATAAACAAAGCCAGTTTAGGGACCCTGGTAAGAAAGAAAAGGATATTCATGAAGCCATAGCTGAAGCTATGCAAGCAGGTGCAAAAACATAGGGCTTTTTGCAAAAACTTTTTTATCTCACGTTGAGAATGCAACTTTTATGTGGGTGGAGAATGGCTATAAGAAAGACATACCTATCTGACACGATTTGAGAAACAGCAAAGTCATTATACAATTTAAAGCAAAAGGAAGGTGAAGGACATAAGGCTAGAGAATTTAATGCCAACAAAGGATGGTTTGATAATTTTAGAAAGAGGTTTGGCTTAAAAACTGTCAAGATAACAGGAGAAGCAGCCTCTGCTAATGCAGAGGCAGCAGGCAAGTTCCCAGATGGCATTAAGAAAATCATTGAGAAGGAGTATCTGCCTGATTGGTTTTTAGTGCAGACAAAAATGCCCTAATCTGGAGGAGGGGGGAAAAAAAGCCACAAAAGACATTAATTAGTAAGAAAGAGAAGCAAGCATCAGGATTTAAGGCAGGAAGGGAGAGACTAAGTCTACTGTCCTGTGAAAATGCAGGTAGGTTTATGACCAGGACTGCCCTTCTTTATTAAGCTGCTCACCCCAGAGCCTTGAAGGGAAAAGATAAAACAGGAGCTACCAGTCTTTGGATATTTAAAAAAAAAAAAAGAAGAAGAAGGCCCTTTCTCTGGATTGGTTCCATCAATGCTTTGTCCCTGAAGTCAGGAAATACCTTGTTTTATAAGCTTCTTTTGATATCGGACAGTGCCCCTGGCAAGCCAGAACCCCGTGAATTCAACACTGAAGGCATCTAAGTGGTCTACTTGCCTCCAAAGCTGTCTCCAATTCAGCCTTTAGATCAGAGGTCATAAGGACCTTAAAAGCACATTATACAGAATATTCTCACCAATATTCAAGTGTCCCTATGGAGAGAACATCATGTAAGTCTGGAGGAAGGATTACACTATTGAAGATGCCAACACCGTTAGGGAAAAAGCCAAGAAAGCCAACAAACCTGCAACAATAAATCCCCACTGGAGAAAACCATGTTCACAAGTCATGCATGAATTCACAGGATTTATGACAGAGCCAATCAAGGAAATCAGGAAAAAGATTGTGAATATGGCCCAAAAAGATGGGGGTGAAGAAATTCAAGTTTTGGATCTTAGAGAAATTCAAGAGCTAACAGACCCCACACCAGAGGAATTAACAGAAGATGACTTGATGGAGATGAGTGCTTCCAGACCAGTGCCAATGCGCACTGATATAAGACAATCTGGCAGAAGAGTTCTGATTATTCAAGACTGCTTTTGATTTCTTTTACATGGTACCTTCATGATATAGACTCTGAAACCAAAGCACATGGTGGGAGATGGATTGGTACCATACAGAAACATTTTTAGAGAAATGAAAAAGCAAAAAAGTCAGACAAAAATTACAATGTATTTTCACAATGTCACACTCTGCTTCCTCATCTGCCTCCACCACCTCTTCTGTCTCACCACCCCTGCAACAGCAAGACCAAACCCCCTTCTTTCTCCTCTTCCTCCTCAGCTGACTCAATGTGAAGACAAGGAGTATAAAGGCCTTTTTCATGATCCACTTTTAGTTAATGAACAGTAAATAGTCACCATGCCAACAGTTAATAAACTTTCTGTTGTGTATATATGTGTGTCTTTATGTGAAAAGCTAATAACTGT
The DNA here is from genome assembly GCA_006408695.1 of Aepyceros melampus. NCBI lineage: Eukaryota > Metazoa > Chordata > Mammalia > Artiodactyla > Bovidae > Aepyceros > Aepyceros melampus. The sequence continues at coordinate 239,794 of SJXQ01010764.1, forward strand.
ATGGCAAGAACTGTATGAGATGTTTCTGTGTCATCATCATTATCACTGCCTAAGTATTAGAACATCATGTGTAAGACTTAAACTGAAATGAACAGCCTACCCTTATATAAAGTGATATTTAATGGCACCCCACTCCAGTACTCTTGCCTGGAAAACCCCATGGACGGAGGAGCCTGGTAGGCTGCAGTCCATGGGGTCGCGAAGAGTAGGACACGACTGAGTGACTTCACTTTCACTTTTCACTCTCATGCATTGGAGAAGGAAATGGCAACCCACTCCAGTGTTCTTGCCTGGAGAATCCCAGGGACGAGGGAGCCTGCTGGGCTGCCGTCTATGGGGTCGCACAGAGTCGGACACGACTGAAGTGACTTAGCAGCAGCAGCAGCAGCAATATAAAATTAACAATGTGTTAGCTTTATTACTGATTTATAACTTTGCTTTCAAAGAGTTAATTACCATGGTATGCCTCTTTCTTGTAACCAGAGAAACTTTGTATCAACCTCTCATATTTTTAACAATGTAACAATGTTTACAATGCTGTACATGAATATTGACTAAATGTTACTTTTGTTCAGTCTTTAAGTCATATCTGACTCTTCGCAACCCACAGACTGCAGCCAGCCAGGTTTTGCTGTCCTCTGCTATCTCCCAGAGTTTGCTAAAACTCATGTCCACTGAGTGGTGATGCTATCTAACCATGCCATCCTCTGCTGTCCCTTTCTTCTTTTGCTTTCAATTTTTCCTAGCATCAGGGTCTTTTCCAAAGAGTTGGCTCTTTGCATCAGGAGGCCAAAGCATTGAAACTTCAGCAACAGATGTTACAATGAATATTCAGGGTTGATTTCCTTTAAGATTGATTGGGTTGATCTCCTTGCCATCCATGAGACTCTCAAGGAGTTTTCTTTAGCACCACAGTTTGAAAGCATCAATTCTTCAATGTCCACTCTTCTTTATGGTCCAACTCTCACAAACATACATGACTACTGAAAACACCATAGCTTTAACTGTACGAATCTTTGTTGGCAAAGCAATGTCTCTGCTTTTTAATATGCTGTCCAGGTTTGTCATAGCTTTCCTTTCAAGGAGCAAACATCTTTTAATTTCATAGCTGCAATCACCATCCGCAGTGATTTTGGAGCCCAAGAAAATAAAATCTGTCACTGCTTCCACTTTTCCCACTTCTGTTTGCCATGAAGTGATGGGACCTGATGCCATGATCTTAGTTTTTTAAGGACTATAATATTGTATGCCATAAAATTTCTATAACAATTCATTCATCTATAGGCCAGGGTACCATGAAGCAATCCTATCAATTACACTAGGCTACCAGCAAGCCATCATAGCATTGCTTCTTCATTATCAACACATGAATCCTTATACCAGTAAATAAATATGAATTTCTTTATCACATCATCTTTTCATTTTTCATGTCCAGTGGACACGTATGCCTACACTGTTCTGTATCATATAAGAAATATTAATATAATGACAAGTGATTTATCCTATAAACAGACAACATAAACTTAAAGTATCAATAAATACAGTATTATAAATGTATTTTGTCTTCCTTATTATTTTCTTAATAACATTTTCTTTTCTCTAGTTTACTTTATAGCAAGAATCTTCCAGCCTTTTCTTTCTATACTTTTTGTCTGATTCTTGGTACTTGCCTTTCAATGCTTCCTCTAACCTTAACTGTCATAACATACCAAAATAAACGGAAGACCTTCATAAAGAAAATGGCACTCTAATCTCAAAAATGACATGAAAGATGAACTAAAGCAACAGAACAAAAGAAAAGTGCTACAGGACTGTGCTCACATAATGCTCTTTGGACAAAGCCCTGCATGGTTTAGGTACATAATGAACACTTTGGCACACTGACAAAGCTTTCTTCATAACCTTGTCACCAGCCGACATTTACCCTCGCCATGTGGTGCTCACTCTCCCAGGACAGGGGATACAAATCAACAGTTCCTGAAACATCTTATCCATTATTGGCAAACCAGCAACAGAATAATTTTTTAAAACGTGACTCAAGCCAAGTTATCTGTTTCCCACGCCTCCAATCTTGCTCTCTTTACCCACCAAATCAATAAACTAAACTGGCATTAAATCAAAGTGATGTTTCTAGAATCCAAGTCAGTTCCTACTGATTTCCTGCTTAAAACTCATTGAGCTCTCCTTTTTGACAGATTAAAAATCAAATCTAAGGTTCTCCAAGACCTGAACACTGCTTAACTTTTCTATCATCACTCACTCAGACAACTAGATCAAACAACTTACTATTTTCTAAATATATGTATTGTTGTTTCATAATTTCATGGTCTGCAGACATTCTTCTATTTGCAATATCCTTCTCTGGCCCCGTTCGCCAAAAATTTCTTATTGCTCCTTCTAAACTAAGATGAAACATCTCATTTTGTGAATCATTCCCTAAGCCATAGTATACATAGGACACTACATACCCTTTTCTAGGCTGCCAGGGTACCTTAAACACAAGCTACTATTATAGCACTTATCACTTTGTACTGTAGCTATTCCTGTCTGTACCCCCCTACTAAGTTGACATCCTACAGGCAGAGGCCATGTCTTACTCATTTTGGTACAATCGCTGCCAAATACTGGACTCAATACGTGACTGTGGGATGTATAAATGAGTAACTGAAAGGATTCCTGAATATATATGTAAATTTAAAGAATTATAGAAATAAATGGTAGAGGACACTTAAATGTCTTAATCTAAGTGGGCTACAAGCTTCACCCTCAAAAATCTGCAAAGTAAACAAAAAGTAGATGTGGAAAAGTCAAGAGCATGACTCATAAAAAACACAGACTCACTGGTGATTCTTACTGCCTGGTCAGTGCAGAAATCCTTTGCATCTGGTTCATCAAGTTCTTCCAGGAAATTATATTCTGGATTGTCATCATTTGCCTCTTCTAGGAAAAGAAAATGTTTCAGACACTTTTTTCCAACCATGAACTCATACCTCTAAAGAATATTTAAGATGTTCAGCACCATAAGAATCTATTCCAACACACTTATTGTGAAGATTCTATTTTTTATTTATTTTTTGACCATGCCATATGGCTTGCAATATCTTAGTTCCCTGACCAGGAATTGAATGCAGGCCCACAGCAGTGAAAGCAAAGATTTCTAACCAGTGGAACACCAGGGAACTCCCTATTCTGCAGTTTTTACACAACTAGTCTTTCTTTTTTTATCTCAGTGCCAGTGTACAAAGCATTTCCCATAGCTGATTCATCTCACCTATTCTCCTTGCTAACCTAAGTTCCTTCCTTCCTTCGAACAAGTCCCTCCCAACGTAAAGCCTACACAACCCACTGGACCAATCTCATCCAGTGAGGGCAGAAACTAAAAAGAAGGAACACAATACTAGACCCTGGGAAAAGGAGACCTCATGTACAGTAACTTACCGAAAACTGAAAAGATAGAGAAATATTGTGCAAATGAAGGAACAAAGTAAAAACTAGCAAGAGCAAATAAAGGAAGAGGAAATAGCCAAACTACCTGAAAAATAATCCAGAGAGATGATAGTAAAGATGATCCAAAACCTTGAAAACAGAATGGAAAAAAATGACAGAATCAATGAACACACTTAACAAGGACCGAGAAGAAATAAAAAGTAAACAGGGACAGACAATACAATTGCTGAAATTAAAAATACTCTAGAAAAAAAATCAATACTCAAATAATAAAAGTAGAAAACAGATAAGTGAGCTAGAAGATAGAATGGCGAAAATAACTGCTGAAAAGTAGAATAAAGGAACAAGAATGAAAAAAATTGAGGATAGTCTCAGAGACCTCTGGAAGAATACTAAACACAACAACATTTGAATTATAGGGGTCTCAGAAGAAAAGAAGAAAAAGGGTCTGAGAAATTTTTTGAAGAGATTATAGTTGAAAACTTCCCTAACATGGGAAAGGAAATAATCAAGTCCCAGAAGCACAGAGAATCTCACTCACAATAAACCCAAGGAGAAACGCGCCAAGACACATACTAATCAAATTAATGAAAAATAAAAACAAAGAAAAAATATTAAAAGCAGCAAGTGAAAAGCAATAAGTAAACTGGAGAAGGAGTTCATCAAGGCTGTATATTGTCACCCGGCTTATTTAACTTATAGGCAGAATATATCATGTGAAACGCTTGGCTGGATAGCTCACAAACTGAAATCCAGACTGCCAGGAGAAAGATCAACAACCTCAGACATGCAGATTATGCCACTCTAAAGGCAGAAAGCAGAGGAACTAAACAGCCTCTTGGTAAGGGTGAAAGAAGAGAGTGAAAAAGCCTGGCTTAAAACTCAACATTCAAAAAACAAAGATTGTGGCATCTAGTCCCATCACTTCATGGCAAATAGATGGGGAAAATGTGGAAATAGTGACAGATTTTATTTTCATGGGCTCCAAAAATCACTACAGATGGTGACTGCAGCCATGAAATTAAAAGATGCTCCTTGGAAAAAGAGCGATGACAAATCTAGAAAGCATATTAAAAAACAGAGACATTACTTTGCCAACAAAGGTCTGTATAGTTAAAGCTGTGGTTTTTCCAGTAATCATGTATGGATGTGAGAGTTGGACCATGAAGAAAGTTGAGACCAAAGAATTGATGCTTTCGAATGGTGGTGCTGGAGAAGACTCTTGAGAGACCCTTGGACAGCAAGGATATCAAGCCAGTCAATCCTGAGGGAAATCAATCCTGAATATTCACTGGAAGAACTGATGCTGAAGCTGAAGCTACACTACTTTGGCCACACTGGAAAAGACCCTGATGCTGGGAAAGATTGATGGCAGGAGGAAAAGGGGGTGACAGAGGATGAAATGGTTGGATGGCATCATCGACTCAATGGACATGAGTTTGAGTAACTCCAGGAGATAGTGAAGGTCAGGGAAGCCTGACATGCTGCAGTCTGTAGGGTCACAAAGAGTCGGACATGACTTAGCAACTGAACAACAACAACAGACAAGGGAAACCCCATAAGAATAACAGCCGATCTTTCAGCAAAAACTCTGCAGGCCAGAAGGGAATGGCAGGCTATATTTGAAGTACTGAATGTGAAAAACCTACAACCAAGATTACCCTACCTGGCAAGGATCTCATTCAATATTGATGGAGAAATCAAAAGCTTTGCAGACAAGTAAAAGTTAAAAGAGAATTTAGCACCGCCAAACCAGCTTTACAACAAATGTTAAAGGGACTACTATAGACAGGAAACACAAGAAAAGGAGAAGACCTACAAAAACAAATCCAAAACAATTTAAAAAATGTCAACAGGAACATATATAGCAATAATTAAAGGTAAATGGATAAAATGTTCCAACCAAAAGACACAGACTCCTGTATGGATACAGGAACAAGACCCATATACATGCTGTCTGCAAGAGACACTCTTCAGACCTAGAGACACATATAGACTGAGAGGATGGAAAAAGACATTCCATAGCAATTCTCATATAAGATAAACTCGACCTTAAAGAATATTACAAGAGATAAGGAAGAAGTAATTTGCTTACTGCCAGCCTAACAGCTTCAAATTGGTAACATGAAAATAATTAGCTGAAAATTGTAAAAAAACAACTAATTATAAACTGAAATCTACCTAAGTTAATCATTTTTAAAAGGCAAAGAAAGGAGAAAAAATGACTCAAGGAGAAATTAGGGTATGTAAATCAATTTTAAAAGAACATTAAAATTCTGCGAGAATAAATACCAATCCAGAGAAAGGTTTAATCACTAACACCTGCAGCCTAGAAACATAATTTAACAGTGTATATCGATTGTAACACAATGCTGATACTTCAAAATAACCTAATGTTTTTCTGCTTTTTTCGGCACATAATCATAATCAAAAAACCAAAATGTTACTTAAACGAAAGCTAAACAACAAAAAGAATAGGCACTAAATTATAACAGCAATTACTCTGGGGCTTCCCTGGTAGCTCAGCTGGTAAAGAATTTGCCTGCTAATGCAGGAGACACTGGTTCAATTCCTGAGTCAGGAAGATCCTCTGGAGAAGGGATAGGCTACCCACACCAGCATTCTTGGGTTTCCCTGATGGCTCAGCTGGGAAAGAATCTGCCTGCAATGCAGAAGACCTAGGTTTGATCCCAGGGTTGGGAAGATCCCCTGGAGAAGGGAACAGGTACCCATTCCAGTATTTCTAGCCTGGAAAATTCCATGGACTATCCATGGGGTTGCAAAGAGTCAGACAGGACTGAAGCAACTTTCACTTTCACTCTGAGTAGTAAGATTATGAGTGATTTTTATTATTTTCTTTCAACTTTTCAATATTTTCCAAAATACGCATATATGAATTTTCAATCTTCTTTCTTCCTTTTTGCTTTTTATGTGACATTTCTATTTGGTCAAAAAAAGTTACTTGGCGAGGGCAGGCGGTGGTAAAAGGGAGTCAAAAGGTACTTCTTTTACTGGTATTATTTGCTTAGTCACTAAGCTGTGCCCAACTCTTTTGCAACCCCATGGATTGTAGCCTACCAGGCTCCTCTGTCCATGGAATTTCCCAGGCAAAAATACTGGAGTGGGTTGCCATACCCTTCTCCAGGAGATCTTTCTGACCCAGGGACCGAATCCGCATCTCCTGCACAGGCAGGCAGATTTTTTTTACCACAGAGCCACTGAGAAGGTGGTATTACTTGTACATACAGCTAACAGAAGTATTACAAGGTGAGAGAATCAACTTTCAATCATCCAGATTAATGAGGGGTAGTAGTATTACTGATAATACTAAAACAAAAATATTTATTTTATCTACATTTGATATTTTTATTTTATTTATCTATTCTTGGATATTAACTGACAATTAAACCCCCTTGAGCCCCTACTTAATTTCAGATTCCATCTCTCGCACTTTAATTCTGCATTTTCTTCCATTCCTTCTGGTCTTCATGTCACAAACACACCACAGCTGAGGAGAAAATTTAAGTTATGCGGTTGCAAGACTAGCTATTTCCCTTTCCACTCCACTGTACAAATGATCACTGAGACTTTCATCCTTCCCTCTTTAATTTCATCATTTGATTTCCTTTTCCCAAAATCTCTCCTAAATCTACTCTCAAAGATCAACCTTTAAATGTAATATTTTTCTCAGGTATCAATGTATCTCCTTTGTCACTAAGTTTTAAATAAAGTACCTGCACTTAAAACTCTCCTGCCTCCTTGACTTTCACTATTATTGATACTTCTCAAGTTTTCCCTTCTCTATCATTTTCTACCATGTACTAACAGAAGTATTACAAGGTGGGAGAATCAACTTTCAATCATCCAGATTAATGAGGGGTAGTAGTATTACTGATAATACTAAAACAAAAATATTTATTTTATCTACATTTGATATTTTTATTTTATTTTATTTATCTATTCTTGGATATTAACTGACAATTAAACCCCCTTGAGCCCCTACTTAATTTCACATTCCATCTCTCGCACTTTAATTCTGCATTTTCTTCCATTCCTTCTGGTCTTGATGTCACAAACACACCACAGCCGAGGTGAAAATTTAAGTTATGTGGTTGCAAGACTAGCTATTTCCCTTTCCACTCCACTGTACAAATGATCACTGAGACTTTCATCCTTCCCTCTTTAATTTCATCATTTGATTTCCTTTCCCAAAATCTCTCCTAAATCTACTCTCAAAGATCAACCTTTAAATGTAATATTTTTCTCAGGTATCAATGTATCTCCTTTGTCGCTAAGTTTTAAATAAGGTACCTGCACTTAAAACTCTCCTGCCTCCTTGACTTTCACTATTATTGATACTTCTCAAGTTTTCCCTTCTCTATCATTTTCTACCATGTTCCTTTCCATGAGAAGAACCACAATCAAAACTTTTTTCATTCTACCTCTTACCAAACTTCAGTCTCAGTTTTCTATTTTTCCTTGATGGTCCCAATGTCACCTCACACTCCCCATATCTAAAGCTGAACTCACTTTAACCCCTCAAATACCTCCCCACAAAGGCATGCTTCACCATCCCCCAACCCAGATAAATTAAATGTTATCAGTCTCTGAGTAATATTAATTCTTTCTTTCTAATGCCTCTGAGACATACCCTTTCTTCTCAATACTTTTTGTGGTCTCAAAGGCATAACAGCCTGACTCTGTATAGTAATCTGAATGTATCCTTTCTATTTGAAACCCTGTTACGTGCCCATACAAACACAACACTTTTACATGTTTGTAGAAAATACTATTCTATTTCCACTCCTTTACCCTAAACCATTTAATTCTATCAATCCACCAAGATCCAGTTTCAAAAATCTTAATTACTTGTACGTCACTTCCATTCAATCAAATATTGTCCTAAACTGCACCAAATGAATTAGGTGCTTGTGTCTTCTCTTCCCAACTGATTATAAGTGTTCTGAGGTCAGAAGTATGCCTTCTGCTTCTTTTTATTTATTAGTGAGCTATAACCTTCAGGAAAAGTTCAAACATTCAAGCATAAAAAACAAAGCCCATCACAATTCAAACACAATCTAACACTCTGATATCATCTTTCACTACCTCTCCTGCCTCTGCTCAGACTGTTCCTCAGTTAAGATATCCATGCCACCATTCCATCAAATCACAATTCATCCTTCAGGTCCTAAGGGTTATGGCGTCTCTGGAGAGCCTTGCCAAATGCATAGGCAGTAGTCTCTCCCTTATAGCTGCTGCCCCTCCTCAAGGCCCATATCATAAACAGCCACCAAATATTAACAGGCCATACACAGTTCATCCCAACAGAAATGATGAAAAGATAAAAGGAAGGAAAGAGGGCTTCCTTGGTGGTCCAGTGGTTAAGAATCCACTCTGCAATGCAAGGGATTGATCGTTCCTGATCGTTCCTGACCGGTTCCTGATCGTTCTCTAGGAAGATCCCTCGAGTCGCGTGGCAACTAAGCCTGTGTGCTACAACTACTGAGTCAGTACACGCAGAGCCCGCGCTCCACGGTGAGAGAAGCCGCTTCAGTGAGAAGCTTGCATGTGACAACAAGAACAGCCCCCACTCTCTGCAACTAGAGACAGCCCGCGTGCAGCAACAAAGACACACCACAACCGAACAAATAAATAAACCTTTAAAAAAAGGGAAAGAAAAGAATACGGAAGATGATCAAGGAAATGGGAGGGGAGAAGAAAATTTCTACCCATTCATAATGTTCAGGGCTGACCCTTAAAAAGACCAACGCTCCAATTCCACACACAACCAGCCTCCCCTTTCAGAAATGCTGTTTTGTAAAGGCACTGCAGAGAGTCCAATGACAAGCGCAAAGGCAATGACAAGCTGGTACTAACAAGGTAAATGTAAGACAAAGATCTTCCATGTCTTACCTCCTTCTTCCTTGAATTCTTCACTAGGCTTTTCTGATAAAGGCTCCTTTGTGATAGGATGATTGCCTCTGTCTTCTTGAGTAACTGACCCAGGTCTGAGTGTAATTTTCTTCCCTCTCCTTGAGCTAGTGGCCTGGAGTTTTCCTTTACCAATGTGTGTATTTACAGGCTGGGAAGACTCCAAGGAAGGAAGGGTGATTTCCTGAGAGATGGCCACATCCACAGCTTCCAGAACTGCTACATTTGTGTCCTCACTGAGCAACCTAGAGCTCAAAGATGAGTCCTCCATACCAAGCTGAATTCCTGCATCCTGCACTTCAAGGTCAGCTGCTCTGTATGACCTGGACTCCAGGACAGGGACACTGGCCCCAGGTCTTTAACTTGGTCAGATTCTGGTTTAACAGCGGACTGCAGTCTAAGTCATCTTCCTCCTGGTTGCCCTGATGCTGTGGGGACTCTGTCAATGTAGTTCTTCTCTTCTTACAGGGCAACATTTTCCGAGTCCCACTTTTGTTCCATCCTGAAAGGATAAAGGCAAGTTCTTACCACTTTCCTATTAATTAATGGTAATAAATTTCCTCAGATATATGGGTGGAGGAGCCTGATAGGCTGCAGTCCATGGGGTCGCTAAGAGTCCGACATGACTGAGCGACTTCACTTTCACTCTTCACTTTCATGTATTGGAGAAGGACATGGCAACCCACTCCAGTGCTCTTGCCTGGAGAATCCCAGGGACGGAGGAGCCTGGTGGGCTGCCATCTATGGGGTCGCACGGAGTCGGACACGACTGAAATGACTTAGCAGCAGCAGCATCACTTTTCGGAGAAGGCAATGCAACCCACTCCAGTACTCTTGCTTGGAGAATCCCATGGACGGATGAGCCTGGTAGGCTGCAGTCCATGGTGTCGTGAAGAGTTGGACACAACTGAGCAACTTCACTTTCACTTTGCACTTTCATGCATTGGAGAAGGAAATGGCAACCCATTCCAGTGTTCTTGCCTGGAGAATCCCAGGGACGGGGGAGCCTGGTGGGCTGCCGTTTATGGGGGCGCACAGAGTCGGACATGACTGAAGTGACTTAGCAGCAGCAGATATACTTTTACTTATTCAAGTTCAAACACGAACACTGTACTTTACACCAAATGCAATCTCCCATTAGGTGGGAAGTCAGAGACAGAATGCCCGAGTTCAAATCCTAACTCTATTACTGATTACTGTGTTATCTTGCCTGAGTGACTTCACCTACCCAAATTTTGGTTTCCTCAACTATAAAAAATAATAATTTTTCTAACTTTATGGAGTTGTTATAAGAATTAAATAGTAAATTATTAGTAAGTGTTAATTATTACTATTACCACAGGGAGGTAGGATAGCGTGATGTTGAGAGCAAATTGTGGAGTCAAACCATCTGGATTTGTTTCCCAAGTAAGCTTTGTGACCTTGCATAAGTTACTTTACCTGAATTTCATTTCTTAAGCTATAAAATGAAACAAAAATAGCACTTCCATCATTAAATAGTAATTTATTAGATCAACAAATGTTTCCCATTGTTGTTTTTATAAACAGGTATTTCCTTTAATAGGAAGAATCCAAAAGCAAAGTGTGGTTGTTTAAAAAGTTTAGACTATATTAACAAAAATTTTGTATTGAAAACAAGAGAGATTCCTAACTTTTGTGTATACTGTGATATTTCTGAACAGTTGACTTCAATTCCAAATATCACACTTTAACGGCAACACTAACCTAAAGTGGAGGTTATCTTCTCATATGTTCTTATAGCACTTATTTGCAAACCTCTTTTTTTGTACATACCACTTTTAAGATTGCTGCTTGGCTCTTTCCCACCAGCCCCTCACAAACTATGTGCTTTTTGAGGGAAGAGATTCTTTCAATGAGTATCTCTAGTACTCAGCAATATCTGCCCTACTGGAGACAATCAGTAAGTGTGTCCTGAATGAATGAATGAGTGTGTGAACATTTTTGTGCATACCCTATGCAGGTTGGACCAAGAGCATCATATGAAAACTAACTGCATCTTTCTACCCCAAAAAACTTTATTCTCAATAAGATAGGTCCAAGAATAGAACATGCTGCCTTGTGTTACAGTGAGTTCTGCATCACTTAACAATGTTCAAGTAAGGCCTGAATGCCCATCTACCAAGGCACTAGATGAAAACCTGGATTAGAGGACGGCCACATAAAAGTGCTAAGAGTCTGAACTACAAGGTTAGTTTTAAACTGCTTTAATTCCGTTTCTCCAGGACACTGGGAGAGATTCTCCAGCCCAGACCAAATGAACTTTTGTTCCTATCTTGATAATCACAGTTAAATTAACAAGCAAAGATTCCTCTGATAAGGGAATGGTAAGGGAGAATTAAGATCTTGGCGTTAATTTAGGCAAGTCATATTTCAGATAAATCACTGAAGTCCAAAAAGGCGGGGGTTGCGGGGGCGGGGGATGAAAAGAAGAAAGGCAGCCAGTATTCAGTCAGTAGCCTGCAGGGATCAGCTCAGGCACTTCAAACACAAAAGAGGTTCTAAAGAGGCCCTCTCTCTGGGAACTGCAGTCAAACCAACAGTGTGAATGAATGCAAATAAGGAGGCGGCCCTAGCGCGAACTCCTCCTGGGCAAACATTTCACAAAGGACTACAAACTGCGCTTTTCACCTCAGCGCCTAGCGCTGACTCAGTCCCCACTCCCAGCTGGACGCCTCCACTCCCCTACCCGCCCGCCTCAGCCTGAACATCCTTCGCCCGGACGTCCGCTCCAAACTGCCTCTTCCCGCCCTACAGGACACAATCCGTACCCTCACCAGCCGGCCCGCTCCCACGGACACCCAGCTTCCTCATCACCGGAAGTCAGACAACGGCAGCGACTTACTAACGCGTCCCCGGGTCGCGGCGCGCCGCGTCGGGGTGTCAAGGAGCACGCTCCCAGCCCAGGCGCCATTCTGTTTTAGGGCACAATGAAGCCAAAGCGCGAGCACTTCCGTTGTTGGCAAAAGTATTTAAAGGCACTACCTTGCTTTCTCTGTCCACTGAGCTATCCTACTCAAAACAACACTGAGAGTTTAAGGTTCAGTGGTTTAAGTTGACAGTCCTCGCTGCAAGACACCTGGAATATGCAACCAAGGAAATGGAGAACTCATAAAACTTAAGAAAGAGAAATCCTGGGTTACAAATAGTGCAGTTTCCTGAATAAAGAGAAGGTAGTCTTGAATTCAATCCATAGAAATTATTCATATCTGTATAACACTCTCCTTACAAAATGCTTTCACTTAATGTTATCAAAGGTGATTTTTTTTTTATCTTTACAATAAATTCTATAGGACAATGGCTATTATACCTTCCGGTTTATACAGGACACATTTTAGGCTCAGCTGGGTAGGTGATTTTTACAAGATTACACAGCTATCAGATGGAATCAGGTATCCTGACTCTAGCTTCTAATGCATTAATCCGGTGTCCGGGAAGGTGCTTGGAGCATAGTCGAAGGCCAACAAATTCAATACATGTGTTTTGAATGGATGAATAACTCCTAGAACGATGTTCTTTTCTCTTTCCTAGAAGGACAGAAGGTCAAAACTAGAAAAGTACATTCAACTCTCTCACTTTACAGGTGAACCACCAACATTTATATAAAGTAATTTATTTGACTTGATTCTGTCTGTAAGAATCTGCAAAATAAAAGGGTCCACAGCTCAAAATGGTGAAGTTGATGTAATCATGGAGATAACTGCCAGCAGTCTGACTCTAACGTGAATCACACTAACTCTTCCATTCCAAAGATGTCTCTAGAAGCTTGGCTTTTCATTTGTGTCCTGCTTTTTGAAACTACACAATGCACAGACCTGTTGGTTTGCTATCTCTCTCATCTAAGCTGTTCTAAGCATGTGAAGCTTTTAGAAGAGAAATAGCCAACACCGATTAATTATTGGCAACCTTCATTAGTCTTTAAAAGAAAAAAAGCTTCAATTTTCACATCACAGAATCCATCCTTATTGTTATTCTTCAGTTGCTAAGTCGTCCGACTCTTTGAGATCCCATGAACTGCAGCATGCCAAGCTTCTCTGTCCTTCACTATCTTCCTGAGTTTGCTCAGACTCATGTCCATTGAGTCAGTGATGCCATCAACTATCTCATCCTCTGTCGCCCCCTTCTCCTCTTGCCTTCAATCTTTAACAGCATCAGGGTCTTTTCCAATGAGTCAGCTCTTCCCTGGGTCTCCCGCGTTGCAGGCAGATTCTTTACCGTCTGAGCCACCTAAGAGGTTTTACTTATACAATTCAATTATTTTCAGTAAACTTTCAGAGTTGTGCAGCCGTCACCAGGTTTGGTCTTCAATCAGAGCTTCTGAAGTTTAAGAAAGTTTCCATCATAATCTTTAGTGGTCTCAGAAACGCATAACAATAATGGTAATTGAACTGAAAAGCAGGCAATATATAACTTTATTTTTTCAAAATCCTACCTCCTTGTCGCCCAGAACATTCTGCTGCTATATTACGCCTGGGGAATCGGAATCACAAGATCTAAAGGATCTCATACAACTTCTCCTTAGTCAGGCCTCGGGGTTTTCGCTGTACAGACCCACATCAGTGGGCGGGGTCTCATTCTCTTGAAAATTTGGCAGCGGGAGGGGTCCCCTCCCAGGGATCTTCCGGAAAAGGGCGGGGCTTGCCTTCCGGAACTTTTCGGACAGAGGCGGAGTCTTCTGCCGAGGGCCGTTCGGAGGAAGGCGGGGCCTACCTCGCATCAGGACCAGTCTGGCTGCACCTGCATCCTTAGCTCAGAGCATCCCTGGAGCATCTTAAGAGGCGACCGCAGCTGTCAACCAGGGACCAGACCATCGCAGGAGGCATCCGCCAGATACCTTCTCCCTCCGCTGACCTAGCCCTCTGCAGCGGCGGCCTCCGGTACTTACCGGAGGTCCCAGACTTGTCTGACCGACCATTGCAAAAGCATTTATAGCAATAGCCTCTGATTACGACATGGCTGAGATCACCAACATCCGACCTAGCTTTGGTAAGTAAAAATCTGGCAAACTAAGCCTGGGGTAGGTGAAACCGTTGCCAAGGCAAAGGAGCTCAGCAGCTGGGCAGAGCGTGAAGCCCAGATCAAGGCCTGACCTGTGATGGTGGGTAGAATCGGGCCTGCGGTGGTGGTATCGCGGGCAGTGGACAGCGCCAGAACCTGAGCTATGGGCTGCAGGGGCTGAGAAGGCCAGAGTCACACCAAGGGTGGGGACGTCCAGGGTGCGAAAACCTTGTATGGTGCACTGTCAGTACCGCTGGAGGTGAGAAAACGAGAGCCTGCGAAGGACGTGAACCCCTCCTTCGAGGGGAGGAGAGGGGGGTAGGCCGAGCCCTCCCCTTGGGGCACGCAGGGCGGTGCCCCTTCCTCCCCCTCCCACTGCTCAGGGCTGCGGGGGAGGGAGGTGGCAGGGGGTGGGGCATCAAGATGGCAGCTTGGAGACCGTGGGCTGTGTGGCAGGCAGCCAGGGGAGGCGGCGGCCCTGGGGAAAGAGGGGTGCGGGGTGGGGAGCAAAAAGGAAGCCACTCCTGAAGCCGGTCAGCTGGATGCTGGGGCCGGGAGGAGACGGGAGCCCCGCCATGTCTATTCTGCATCGTAATGGTGGGGTCCGTCCGATGCTACCGAACGGCGCTTGGCGCTGCTGGGCTGGGGGATGACGTGATGTCTATTTCTGGGCCTCCTGGCAGCGCCTAGGCTCTTCTTCTCAGGCCTTTGTTCCCTGTTTCCCTGGGCCGGCTTGTCAAAAAGGGGACTCACCCGCGCTGGTGCTGGCGGGGGCCCGATCCGGGCCAGAGGGGGAGGGGCGCAAAAGGCCGAGCCCGGGGGAGGCCGCTTTGTGTACCGGAGAAAGCATTACGTCATCTCGGAGCGGCTGGTCCCAGACCCAACCCTACAGGCTCCAAGATCAGCTAGACTCCCTGGAGCAGAGAGTGGGGTGGAAAATAGGGAAGCAGATAGGAAAGAAAAGCTCGAGATGCAAGTTTTTCCTCCGGGGGATTCCTGCAAAATGTGCTGAGATAGCAAACTTCCTGTGCTGTTTTCCTGGCCCCCCAAAGAAAAATGAATTGCCCTGCTTCTGCCTCAGTCCTATTCCAGTTTGGATGGGAGAAGCAGGTGAGAGTTGCTGTCAGCCTAGGGTTCCTTCAATTCCCTTAAGAGATTCTGTCTCAGACAATCCAGAAGGTTTGAGCATCCAGACTCCAGTGTTTAGGGTGGGGTCACAATCCAACTAGGAAATGGCTTTTCTCACTCCCTACTAGAAGGTTTATGGAAATTAACAAAACCCAGCCTGCTCTATCCCTTCAATGTCAGGAAGAATATCAGATCAGAGAAAGTATCCAGACAACAGGTCACACGCATTTACTACTGGTTCACACTGATTCCCCAAGGATAAATCTTGATTATATTTTTCTTACACTTCATTTTCGGCATTTTTATATTTGAGTCCTAAATTTCCAAGATTGATGTCCCTTTTTCTGATCACATGAGTACTCCATGATTTTCTTCTTGCTCTTTTTCTTCTTATGCCTCCTTTCCATTATATTCTTTTCTCTAATTGCAGTTCCAGATTCCTTGGAAAGTTAGATGTTGTAGAGCATAATATAGTGATGTCATTTAGAGGAAATATTAGTGGACAAAAGAAATTATATCAGTCTTTTACATACTAAAAGACTTATAAATACCCTCCAGTGTATTCATTATTTTATATATATATATATATATATATATATATATATATTTGCTAGTTGAGGAAACTGAGGCTAAGGGAGATAAAGTCAAACTAGTTAGGCTAGTGTTGGGATTTAAACCAATTTCCCATTGATGGCAAAATTCATTTCTATTTCACTGTGTCATGCTGGCCTACTTGACCAGGAAAGGCTATTTTTGCAAAGGAAATGTCAATAAGCATGTCTGGTCAGAGGCTGAGAGAGCTGAACAAACCCAGATGTGTCTCATAAATCTTCAAATCCATATGGGAGGGCTCCACCGAGAACTCTCTGTAGAACTTCTGACTTTTTTCACTTCTCATAGAGTACTTCATTTCAAACTCCAAAGCCCTTGTGAGACACACCAAGCCAACACTCAATTATCTTTGACCTCGGAGGACAAAAGGAGCAAGCAGCATGGGTCAGTGCAATTTACAACTACTTGAAAACACTGACTTCAGCTTTTAGTTCTCACTTACTTTTCCCACTAAGCCTTTGACTAAAACTAGATGGAGGGTCCTGAGTTTTAACATCTCTGATTTTTCTAGTTTACTGCCTTGGGTGTGGGGGAGAGACATAGGGATTAACAAATACTAAAATGAAGAAGAAAGTAAAGCAAAAGTGGGAAATGAGGTGGAAGCGTTGTGTTGCTGTTTCTCAGTCACTAAGTCCTGTCCAATTCTTTGTGATCCTGTGGACTGTAGCATGCCAGGCTTCCTTGTCCTTTGCTGTCTCCTGGAATTTGCTCAGATCATGTCCATTGAGTAGGTGGTGCTATCTAACCATTCATCTGTTTGTCTCTTTTTCCTTATCTACCCTCCTGAAAGATAAGCATCCTTCATCTTCTCTTTTACTGATCCAGTGCTTTCTAGCAGTAAAAGCTGAGGCATAGTAAGCAGCAGTGGGATCTCTCAAGATCACAGAGTAAATTTATGGTAGAGCCAAAAGGATCATTCAGATGTCTCGCAACCCTGACCTTTAGACTCCCTTTCAAATCATTCTCAAAGATATACTTGTCCTGGTAGTTTCTTGCTTTTCTCTTCTTGGAGAGATAATATTCAGTGTTACAAATCAGCAGCAAACAGTTTTCAGGAAAATCTCTCATAAGTGAATGGAGAGCCAATTTTTCAGATTGTGCTCATTCTGATTTACAATTGAACCCAATCAATTGTTCAAGCAAATATTTACTGAGCTCCTGTTCAATGCAAGAGACTCAGGGATTCAAAGGTAAACAGGCTGTAATTTCTGCCTGCTCTCAAGGAGCTTACAGCCAAGGCTGCTCCCGTTATGTGAAACCTCTCCCTAACAGTTTTTATTTCACCTGATATTCTGAAAATAAATGCTATTATTATTCAGCATGGCCATGGACACAGCCACCTTGATAAACTTTTTGTTAAATGGCGTTACTCCTCATCTGTATTATTTCAAAAGGTAACCACTTCTTTTCTTACCTGGTCCCAACATTCATAGAACTTTGAATGTTTGAGGCAGAAAGAATTTCAGAGATGTTGATTCCAATCCTTGTTAAGAAAATTCCTTTTAGAATATATCTGACCAAGGTGATCCAGTCTCTGAAAGTCTTCAGAGATTCACTGCCTCCGGAAGCAATCTGGGCCATCGAGAGGCAGTTCTAACAATAATTCAGTTCTTTCAATTTATCTGTCTTGTTGTAGACTGTATGCACTGGTATTAGACCTGCCCTCCAAAGTAAAATCAGATCAGACCTTCTTCCAGCAAAGTACCTTAAGTAATTAAAGGAAGTTGTTATTTCCAGCTCTTCAGCTTCAGCTCCTTCAGTTTCTCCTCATTTAATATGGTTTCTAGGTCCTCTTCTATCCTGCTTATCCATAATAGAGACACATTCGGGTGTCAGATAGACCAGGGTTTAAATCTCATCACTGTCATTTGCTTCTAGGTGGTCTAGGGCAGATTTGAGTCTCCAGCTTCCTCAGTTGTAAAATTGGGCTATTAATGGTACCTATTCAGTGAGTTCTTTGAGTTAGATTGAGGAAGCTCTAACAGAGGGTCTGGCAGGGGTATCATACTGGCACACAAAAAACAGCAATTTTTATTCTTGTCAGAAATAGATAGAGCACTTCATATGTGTCATGACCAGAGCAGATGAAATTATACTGCCCATATATGATCTAGACATTACAGTGAGAGTATAAGTCAGCCTAGTTATACTCCAAGCTTGTTATCCCTTAAAGTACTAAGTTAGTTACTCAGATTTATCAAGTAAGGTCTCCTATTTCCTATCAATAGGTTTTGAAGGCTAAGTAGAATTTTACATTTATCCCTGTTATATGTAGTCATATTGACCTCATCCTCTTTCTCCAATCTGTGGAAACTGGGTTTTTTTAATTTTTTATTGAGGTATCATTGATTTATAGTGTTAGTTTCTTATGTACAGCAATAATTTACTTATATATATATGTGTATATATATATATATTCTTTTTCATTATGGTTTATTACAGGATATCGAATATAGTTTCCTGTGCTATACAGTAGAACCTTGCTGTTTATCTATTTTTTAAATAGTAGTTTGTTATCTGTTAATCCCAAGTTCCTAAAGTGGAAGCAGTTTTGAATTCACCAACTCATTTGTTCACTGAACACTTACTATGTGCCACGTGGTTCTAGGACCTGGGAATGTAGCAGTAACCAAAAAGGGCGAGTCACTGGCCTTATTAAATTACCTAGTAAGAGAAGACTGACAAATAAATACACACCAGAGGCAATAAGCGCTACAGAGAGAAATAAACCCGCATAGTGGGGATACTCTCTTACTTGCACAGACAGGAAATGTTTTCTGATGAGGTTTGAACAAACACCTGCAGTGAGTGAGGCAGCAGGCCAGGCATATGCCTGATAGAAGGATGTTCTAGGAAAAATCTAGAATAAGCAAGAATCACATGTATTTCCTTAGTTCCCCCTGCCCTACTTGAGACTTACCCTAATGCATCGTATGGATAACTATAGGCCTTATCTAGATCTTCAGTGCATTTAAGGGAAGAGAAATCCCCAAACCTAATTATGTAAGTCAGGGGCCCAATTTGTGCAGGAAAAGACAAGACTAGAGAAGGGAAGAAAAGAAAAAAAAATCTCTTTCTCTATAGTTATTTGTTTACCTAACAAATATTAAGTACCTGCTAGAGGGAGCCTGATGGGCTACCATCTATGGGGTCGCACAGAGTCAGACACGACTGAAGTGACTTAGCAGCAGCAGGTGTTTTTAGTGCTGGGGATAAAGAAAGGAACTAAACAAACAAAAGGCTCCCCTGGTAGCTCAAAAGGTAAAGAATCTGCCTGCATTCAGAAGACTGGGTTCAATCCCAGAAGATTGGGAAGATGCCTTGGAGAAGGGCAGGGGAACCCACTCCAGTATTCTTGCCTGGAGAATTCCATGGATGGAGGAGCCTGGCATGTTATAGTCAGTGGGGTCACGAGGTGCTGGACATGGCTGAGTGACTGAGCACAGCACACAGACAGACAAAATCCCTGTCCTTAGGAAACTTACATTCCAATGAAGATAGACAATAACTAATGCAATTATATGTGAGTGTTTGTATATGTTCTTATGCATATGTGTGCATGCGTGTGTGTGTGTTTGTGAAAGAGAGAACTTACGTCATGTCATATGGAGAAAATTAAGCAGGGCCAGAAGTGTAGGTCTCAAGGATGGAAAAGGTTACATTTTTAAATAGGTTGGTTAGAAGCGACCTTACTAAGAAGGTGACAAGGTCTGACATGTTCCATGGTCCCTATTTCTTCCTATTTAAAATACTTGTGTTTTATTTTTAAATATTTGTATTTACATTAAAATACAAGTATTTTAAATACCTGGGAGCTGAAATTTGAAACATATTTCAAAAGGACTTAGGCTCACAGTTCTACTTCTTACCACTCACCTGCTTTTATCACCCTTGGGCACCCTGCCAGACCCATCCAAAGTCAATTCCACATCTTTCCACCCTACCTATCAGTCATCCCACACAAACCCGCTGTGGCAAACCCTGTGCTGGATGCTGTGGAATATCCTCCTGAAACCAGACACAGCTCATGCCCTTGTGAAAGAGTTGAGGTGAATGATTCCTATGTAGAAGGGTGACCTATAAGACTTACAGGGCCACTTTATGTGAAACACAAATCAATATGAGCAAATCAAGTCCGTAAGTGCAGAGGCAAGGCCAAGAAAAGAACGGGCAGTCAGGTGGAGCACTGCAGGGGAGGCTTTCTAGAGAAGATAAGTATTTCATCCAGGTTGGTGGGCAGAAAGAGCCACGGATTGGTTGGAGCGATGGGTGAGGGCATCTCTGAAAGAGGGGAGACATTCCTAAGCCTAGATGAGCAAGTTTCGCTTTGAAGAAGGCTGGGTTGCAGATTAGCTGGGCCCCAGTCAGAGGCCCTAAGCAGGGTGCTCTGGCAGAGGCTGAGGTCCAGCCACCTTGACGCATCTCTGGTCTCCACTTTCAGATGTGTCACCGGTGGTCGCCGGCCTTATCGGGGCCTCTGTGCTGGTGGTGTGTGTCTCAGTGACTGTCTTTGTCTGGACATGCTGCCACCAGCAGGCAGAGAAGAAGCACAAGAATCCACCGTACAAGTTCATTCACATGCTCAAAGGCATCAGCATATACCCAGAAACCCTCAGCAACAAGAAGAAAATCATCAAAGTGCGGAGAGACAAAGATGGCCCCGGGAGGGAAGGTGGACGCGGGAACCTGTTGGTAGATGCAGCAGAGGCTGGCCTGCTGGGCCAAGACAAGAGTCCTAAGGGACCTAGCTCTGGATCTTGCGTAGACCAATTGCCCATCAAAGTGGACTATGGGGAAGAACTGGGAGCCCCATTGCAAGCCTGACCCCCGGGGAGAGCAAAACCACCTCTCCATCATCTCCAGAGGAGGATGTCATGCTAGGATCCCTCACCTTCTCAGTGGACTATAACTTCCCGAAGAAAGCCCTGGTGGTGACAATCCAGGAGGCTCATGGGCTGCCCGTGATGGATGACCAGACCCAGGGCTCTGACCCCTACATCAAAATGACCATCCTTCCCGACAAACGGCATCGGGTGAAGACCAGGGTGCTGCGGAAGACCCTGGACCCTGTGTTTGATGAAACCTTCACCTTCTATGGCATCCCGTACAGCCAGCTGCAAGACCTGGTCCTGCACTTCCTCGTCCTCAGCTTTGACCGCTTCTCCCGGGATGACGTCATCGGGGAGGTCATGGTGCCGCTGGCTGGGGTGGACCCCAGCACGGGCAAGGTACAGCTGACCAGGGACATCATCAAAAGGAACATCCAGGTGAGGAGGAAGAGTTGTTGGGGAGGAATGGTAGGTTGGGGGAGAGAAGGGGATGAATGGGAGGGAGAAGTGGGATGGATGGCAAGGAGGGGCTGTAGAGAGGAAGCTCTTAGATGTCAAGACTGAGTAGTGGTCAAAGTAAGAGAGAGCCTGGCAGGTTAGGCCTCCTCCAAGAGGCAACTTCCTAAAGAGAAAAGGGCAAACGCCTTCTGAAATTGCTCTTAGTGGTTGACGTCCTGATGCTGCATCCAGCTTGCTTGGAGCAGGCTGGCCCTCCAGTCCTAGACCTCGTCATTTCAGGCATATGGGAGCCAATTTCTTCTCCAAAATGTGTGATCTTCCTCTTGTGAACTTATTCCTTACAACTGAGAAACTATGGAAGTAGTTCAGTAATTTTCCCCTCAGCTTCTCTTTCCCAGCCCAAACCTAGAGACATAAATAGGCTTGCATCTGTGTGACTTTCAACAACCATTTTATAAATGCAACTTCATCAACTGCTTTGGCTTCCCAGGTATTGCTAGTGGTAAAGAACCCACCCGCCAGTGCAGGAGATGTAAGGACATGGGTTCAATCCCTGGGTCCGGAAGAGCCCCTGGAGGAGGAAATGGCTACCCACTCCAGTATTCTTGCCTGGAAAATCCCATGGACAGAGGAGCCTGATGGGTCCCAGGCCATGGAGTCACAAAGAGTCGGACACGACTGAAACAACTTAGCATTCATAGCATACAATTCCTTGACCTTTTCAGGCCCCTCACGCAGGCCGAAACCTTTGCCATGGATACTTCTCTCCCCATTCCTTCTCTCTGCCCTGTTTGCATTATGAGGGGCATGAGAGCCCTCCATCCTGCCTTCTCTCCACTGGGCTAGCATTGGTTCTTGAATCCTTTCAGGAATGCAAGAACTGTGCTCCCAGCCACACTAGTTCATCTATTTCATTCTCAACTGGCGAGGCAGTGCAGTTCTGCGGTTTGGCAGGAGGGCTCTTATTTGACTGCCTAGCTTCACCTTCCAGCTCACCACTTTCCAGGGGTATGATGTAAGTGAGTTACTTAACTCTTCTCAACTTCTATTTCCCCAACTGTAAAATGGAACTGATAATATTGCCTTCCTTGTGGGTTATGAGTATCAAATGGGATAATATACCTGGCATCTTATTGCCTTCATGTAGCTTTTACTCAGTGGAGGAGAAAGACAGAAATCTTGGCATTTATCGTACAGTGAGTGTGCTGTGAAAGAAGTTGTTGAAATTTTACACTTAAGAGTTTCATTCCTTTTTTAGGATTTAACATAAGGAATTGATATCAAGGACTTAGGGGCTTCCCTGGTAGCTCAGCTGGTAAAGAATCTGCCTGCAATGCAGGAGACCCCGGTACAATTTTGTGGTTGAGAACTTCCCCTGGAGAAGGGATAGGCTACCCACTCCAGTATTCTTGGGCTTCCCTGGTGGCTCAGATGGTAAAGAATCCACCTGCAATGCGGGTGACCTGTGTTCAATCCCTGGGTTGGGAAGATCTTCTGGAGGAAGGCAGAGCAACCCACTTCAGTATTCTTGCCTGGAGAATCCTATGAACAAAGGAGCCGACAGGCTACAGTCCATGGAGTCGCAAAGAGTCAGACACAACTGAGAGACTAAGCACAGCACAGCAAGGACTTTGAAGTCAGACCTGAGTTTGAATATAAATTCTACCAGCTAAGTGACTTTGGGCAAGCTGTTTAAATTCTCCAAGTCTCTATTATAAGGAATTAAAATGATGCATTTGCAGAGTCCCTAGCCCATAGTAAACTCTCATGAATGTTAACCAGGATTATCATTATTGAAGTTTGATCCCTGGGAGAGATATGTGATTTGTACCTATTTACATTTTGTTTTGATAAAGTAAAGGAAGACAAGGAAGGCTAGATCAGCGGAGATGGTAGAAGGTTTGGAAAGGATATCAGGGTCACTAAAAACACCTGCACGTTTTCCAGAAAGAGCCCTGCCTCCAGATACCTTACTTCTCTGTTACTGCCTTCTCCAGCTGCAAACCCATGCTGGACTCAGTGGGGAGGCGGGAGGCTCAGGAACTTACAAGAGGCTTCCAGGCCAGCAGGACTGAGTGGGCAGTGAGCTCCTGGGAAGCAGGTTTGGCCATTGCTGAAGGGCGCTGTGCCGCGCCAGGCTGGGGAGGGGAGGCAGGGAGCCCTTCCCCCAGAGGTGTGCTCTCACCATCTCTGCTGCCTGCACCATCTCTGCCTGCCTCACTGCAGCCAGCTTAGTCATGCCACTGCCCAGAGAACCGCACGCTCAGCTCGCAAGGGCCAGGGGAAATCTGAACACTTTATAGAGAATATTAGAGGTGTTTGGCCAGGGCATGAACACTGGTCCATTGCCAGGATACAGTGAGACACCCTTGAGTCCAACACAGCAGGAATTCTCGCATCCTCTGAGGTCGGAGGCAGAAGGGCTGCGCAGAAGCTGCAGCAGTGACTGGTTTCATCTCCCTGCATCCTCTCGCTTCCCCCTCCATTTCTTTTCCTCCAGATTCTACCAGCCTGCTCCCCTGACTCCTGACTCCCCATTATAGCAGCTCCAGTACCCTACCCCCTGCCTTCATTCAGCTCTCTCACTGGGCGGTTCTTTTCAGCACAGCCTTCTCTGGAGTACTAGCCTTGGTAAAGCCACCAACTAGCTGGACTCCCCCAGACGGCTCATGCACTCTCAGCCCACGGCTGAGTGTGGAGGAGGGCTCTGTGCCAGGCTGCAGCTGGGAAGACACTGGCAAGGAAAGGGACTGATTTGGGCTGGGAACAAAACAAGCCTCCAATCCAGGACACTGGGCAGGGAGCATAGACAATGGCATTTGCTAAACTGCCAGGGGCTCTTGGCGAGAGCCAAGCTTCTTTCCACTTTATTAACTCCCTTCAGAAGGGATAAGCCAGGGTGGGATCCTGAGCAACACATTCCCTGGATGAGGCCCCAGACAGGACACCCGGAGCCCTGCAGCCTCCCAGGCTTTCTAAGCCTGTTTTCCCCAACCAGTGCCAGTGGGCAGGGCTCTGTTTCATCCTGGGTCATGGCTGTCATCTCCCCAGTCATTTGTACGCCTGATTCCCTAGCAGTGCAGCCTTCAAATGTCCACCTTAAATCCTCCCTACTGTAGCCAATAGTCTGCTCTTTCTGGGTCTCCCCTTGGCTCATCAGCTAGAGCTGCTTTGGAAGAGTCCACACTGTAAAGAGTCTTTCCTGATCTGGGTAGGGTATCCCTTATGGGATCAAAGTTTCCTGGGTGGAGACTGGTGAGAATTGCATTTCTCTAGACAATCCCCAACCCCTAACTGCATTTTCTGACCCGTAGCAGAAAATTCAGCTCTTGTCCTTTCTGCTATTGCAGTGCAATCCAGTTGAAAGAAGCCAGGACTGGTCATGATTTCTGATTCTGTCCATTTCACTGTCTAATTCTTGATGTACAGTTACTTTCTCTGTGTCTCAGTCTCCCTCTTGGCTGGATCATGAAGGCTAATGGGATCACTTTGTGAGAGTACTCTCAGCTCTTATGAATATACGGAAAGATATAAAAAGCATTAAAAATTAACACTTGACTATTAGTGAAAGAAGTTTACAGCATAAACGCCAAACACCTAAACCTCTGAGCTGGACTTTGGAACTGGATTCTTTTTTCCTTTAAGTGGCAGCTTTTCCCCCTAGTATTTTATTCAGAAAGAAATAAAAGTGAATTTACATTTCCATAATACAACCCCCCACAAGGAGAAGGGAAGTGATTGAGAGAGGGCTGGGGTTAAAGAAGAGACAGTGGGAAAGAAGTGATTTACAGGGTGGATAATAGTTGTTAGACTGTTCCTAATTTCTTCATGTCATTGTTTCCCAAACCATTTCCTGTCTTTCTACTGCCAGATTGGTGTTCGTGACCTGGGACAGTGGTCATGGGAATGAGAGGATTCTTAAAATCTCAGATTTACAAGAGAACTTGGAGGTCATCCAGGCTAGTCAAAAGGGAATGAAAAGAAAGAAAGAACAAGGAATGTCAATTTTCCATAACAATAAAGAAATTTGCTATAGAAAAATAAAATAAAATCATACACCCCAAAAAAGGAAGTTGCTGTGTATTTGCATTGGGGCAAAGACAGGGAGGGATGTGGTTGAAGGTTGAGGGTTTTGTTTCTTTTGTTTTCTCATGACGCTGATTTATGTGGGGGTAGCACTGAGAACTTCTAGTCCCTATAAAGGTTTATTGAGGATGCATGAGTCCTCCTCTTAAAGATGCTCTGGCTAGAAAAAGTCATTCCATAGGGGCTCTGCTAATTATAAGAAATAGACTTATCCTTCGCCTAAGTATTTCCTTCAGCCTAACATCTTCTTTCGGACCACTGCCCTTGTTCCTCTTTTCCACAGACTGAGAAAGGATCCTGCACTCTGAGAGCAAAGCCTCTCGGCTCTGTCAGGCATGGATAAAGCCCTTTTACCCCCTTGTCCTTCTGCTCGCCCACCCCCCAACAGGGTCTTTACCTCACTAGGCGAAGGGGCTGGGAAACAGAGTTCGCTCCCAGCCCTTGACAAAGAGCCCTTGAGAAAGGGCCATTGACAATGCCGCTTGGAATGGGAATTGGGTGGAAAGAGAAGGGGGGGGGGGGGGGGGAACTTGAAACTC